>JAWZYV010011665.1:0-445398 GCA_038373885.1 Cheiracanthium punctorium
AAAAAAAAAAAGTTGCGCATGCTTCCATTTTTCATAAAGTGGCGTAAAATCCTCGCAGTTTGATTTTTATTGCATGTAACTAGGGCTGGCCTGCAGACTTGTAGGCCCAGTTACATGCTATAAAAATAACTAAAATTCATAAATACTCTGATTTGGGGTGTTTACCGGAGGCAAGTGAAAGTACCCATTTATAAATACCTTACCCACTGGGTATTTACCCAACTCGCATCTACAGTGAGAAATTCTTACCCATTTTTTTTCCCACATTGAAAACCCTGTTATATGTCATTGGCTTTTTTTTTCTTTTAGAACGTGTACTAAAATTGCAAAAATTAGCAAAGAACATCGGTATCTTCATTAATACTACTTCTCACTCACCATAACAGAGAAGAAGAATATAAAGCCTCACAGATTTAACGAGCACGTTCACTGTGATAAGTTTCATCGTAAGTCCGATACCCTAGTAACTATCTGTTGCTACACCAATTATATTATATTTATCCACATGCTTATTTTTCGATGGACGGAAAAAAGCGCACCCGGAAAAAAGCGCACCAGAAAAAAGCGCACAATATTGAAGGGGTTTATTTTTTTGGATGTGAGTGTGTGTGTGTGTGGGGGGGGGGCGGCGCTTGAAATAAAAAATGTAAGGAAGGAGTGGGCATCCGAAAGAGCGCCTTTTAGTGAAGTGAATTTTTTTTAAGTATTCGATTTTTTTGTATCATTTTTACACTAACAACATGCGTCATACTCTGAATCAGGGATCACTCTAGAGCGTTTCAGCGGGGCGGCCCGCCCTGGTGCCCTTTTCCTGGTAAAATGCCGCCCTCCTTGCCATTTTTCTTGATAAAATTCCGCCCTCCTTGCCCTTTTCCTTGATAAAATTCCGCTTTTTTTTTTCCGCAATCAAAATGCCGCTCTCCTTTTCTCCACCCCCTCCTTGTTTCCCCTTTTCTTTGATTCTTGTTACTATTGCTGGCGCTCGTCTAGACCGGGGCCACGTGGTCCCGGCTAGACCCGAAAAAAAGCCTCTCTCCAACAACAGCAACAAGGAAGTTGATTTGTTTATTCTCTTATCAATGATGTGTGGGGGAGAAGGGGGGGGGGGCATCTGCTCAGTCGCCGCTCTTCTCCATCCCGACCTGAGAGGGTTAAAACCGTTCGCTGTAGCTTCAGGTCATAAAATATCTCATTAGAGAAACAATCTGTCATCCAGAAGAGTAGACATAACAATAAATTATTTCCTACTGTAAATGGTGCTTTAAGGCCCTTTCAAATATACAGAGACATGTCGCGGTTACAATGTATTTGAACGGGGAAATTCGTCATGGTTAGGACGCTGCGACACTTGGTGTGTCCTCTACCGAACAATAGATGGGGGATGTGCGAAACCACGATATTATTCACGGTCCCCAATTATCTTTAGTTGATTAATACCGGTGTATCACCACCTTTTTAAAGGAAATGGTTACACTATTGAAGAATTGGTTCCGCTATTGGCACCCTACTGCTAGCGTCCCGCGACATGTCTCTGTATATTTGAAAGGGCCTTTACCGTGTTTTATAAATGCTGTAAGTGATTAATAAACGCCACTTGGTTATTGTTTATTTTTTCAGATTTTGAAAACACATTCATCCAAACTTAAGGCTGGCTGCACGGAAAGTTCAAGACAAGGGCAATTCCGGAAGTGTGGGGTGACACCCCCCCCATCACGCACTCCTCCCCGTCGGTGTACTAAAAAGAATAGGAAAAAATTGATTCATTGACAGGGTGTGCAGCAGTCAGGAAATACTACTTGAAAATATCGAATTTCGGGTAGCCATCGGGGACCAAATTGATGACCAATAATCTGAAGTAGAAAGCCCATGCAATGATTACACTAAAAGCAATCATTAAGAACAACTTGCAAGAGTGCATAACATCCATTTTAAAACAACGGAAGCTGCCGTGATTTATGTGGCTAAGTCTAAGCTTATTGTTTACTAATTCACAACTGCATACTTATCAAACATAACATCCTTACGGGAAATCATTTTGAATTCCCTTCTTTCCCCCCCAACTGAAAGCGTAATGTGCCAGATGGCCCTTTTACAATGCTGAAAAACAAACATTCCAGGGGCATCTTTCAGATCACGCAAATGAAAGAAAACAGAAAATATAATTATTTATAAAAGGGCATTTTATCTGGGTGTATTTAAAAAAAAAAAAAAAAGGCTGATTGGAATTTTGTGAAGGAACAGTTATACCTCCTGTTTTGTAAAGGGTCGTTTAAACGTCGATTTTGACTTCATTGTATTGTCTCCTGTATAAGGAAAACTGTATGGTAAGGAAGGAGAAAAAGTTTTGGCAAATAAGAATGGAAAAACAGACTGACATACCAAACCATAGGGCGGAGAAAAAGGGCTGCCAGACGTTAAAGGGTTGCCGGGTGCCGCGCCCTGTTTAATCGAGAATTCACACTGTGGAATGTGAAATGGGATAAATATAGGTCAATCATTGCTCAAGTCTGGGAAAAAAAAGGTGGGGGGTAGAAATAGTGTAATACTGCATTTTTTTCATTCTTGGGAGTGAACAACAAAGCATAGGAGTGATTTTATTGGGATTTAATGTCTTTTTAAAGAGCGGTCATAGGGGTACACTACAGAGAAATGCTATCGGCATAGGCAGGACCGTAGCGAGCAAAAAATGATAGAAGACTGAAAATTTATAACTTAATTAAATTTTTAAAACTTAATGTATGGGCACATCTTACAAACTGGGAATTTTCTGTTTGGAGACCCTATAAAAATGTACATTTGTATTTATTTAGATTTAATCTTCCAAAAATTATAATCATTACTGTAAAATTCTGTACCTTTTTTTTTTACATAAATTTGAGATTTACTGCAAAATATTTGTGAAAAATATTTAAGGAATAAAACCCTAGGTCAGTGTTTTTGGGATATTCTGCGTACACTGACAAGTAATTTTTCTTTAATGGTACAAGTTGAAATTATTTTTTAAAAATATAATGTTAGCTAATTTCTCCTATCTGTAATTATCTGCAACTTATTTTTGATTTCCCTTCAATTGTTGAAATTTAACTAAATTTAAAAATTGCATTTTTCACATCTTTAGTATTAGAGTATTTCCAGTCAAAACTGACAGACATTGTAATATCTAAAAATTACTAAAGTTTGAATTTGGGGTGTAAATAAAAGTGTTTAGTACCTGCAATTTAAAATCAAAACTACCATGGCCTACGTTTATTATAAAATCTATTTTTTTAATCACTTAAAAGATTTAAAGCTTTATATTTTTAATTTTAATCAATTAAAAAAAAAATATTGTTCCAGGTTATGACTATCCCGGATGTTCGGTGAACAGGAATTATTCAGTTTTGGCCAACTTTTTTAAGGGAACTAACTATACCCATTTTATTTTTAATTTTTAAAAAATTAATCAATTCTATTTCGTGATTGATTTCTTGCTCAAAAATGAAATAGAAAATTGGAAGAAGTTCACAAAATAAGAAAAAATTCACAGAAATAGAAAAAATTCACAAAATTAGGTAAAATTTCACAAAAATAGGACCCTGGGAAAGAAACCTGGACTGACCCCTGCTAGAGGTCAAGTCGCCCGGGGCAAACCTTTGTTTTGGCGCTCCCTTCTTTCCATTTCAATTTTGGCGTAAAAGCACTATGCCTGGGCAAGTGTCCCGTTTCCCCTCCACTAGTTGCAGACTAGCATATATACAGAGAGAAAAGTTGCAGTGACGCTGAATACGATAAAATTTGAATCTAAAATGGAATGTTTTCTGTCATTTTCGGGTTTGAAAATTGACGTAATTATTAAAAATTTGTTGGCAAAACCAGATTCCCGTTATTTTACGATTACAAAATTTATTTTTTTTTATGCTTTTTTTGTTTTTTTTTCTGTTGAAATAAAGCATAATGGCCACCTCACACAATTTTTGTGAAAGTGTAGATTTCATTGAATGAAAAAATTTGGTTTCAAAATTTGTTTAATCATTTGCTTAAAAAATTGCTATTAAGAAAACACATTTTCGGACATAACAGTATGTTTATAAAAGCTACCCTTATGTGTTTGTAGACAATAATTACATAAGTTGCCCTTTTTGTGTGATATGATATGCCCTTTTCCCAAACACTGCCCTTTTTCTGTAATGTGCACCCTGCCCTTTTTCATTTCTAGAGTGATCCCTGCTCTGAATGCCCCCCCCCCCCCCAATTGACTATTGGGTTTTCAAGGAGTTTGTCAAGGTCACATTCACGTTTTGTCAAGAAGCACAAACAAAGAAATAGCCCCGGGAGAAGAGTGTAGACAGTGTGAAGGTGTATACTCTCTTTCTTCGTCGCGCGTTGATGAATGATGGATAACACATCCGGTCACTAAAACTCGGGGGTTAAAACGGGGGTTGCGATGGGTGGAGGGGGTTCTTCTTCTGAAATATCCGAATACATCTACAGAATGGATGAAATCATTTTTATCAAAACAAATAGAGGAAAATCTATGGTAGTGCTGAAATGATTGGGGGGGGACGTATCTCCCTTGGCTCCCCCCAATTTTGTACCAAAATCAGTTAAACAATAATTTGTTTAAAAATTTAAAACAAACAGATCTCTGTCTAACAGACAACAAACTAATCTGTGTGTGGGGGGGGGGGGGCACGTTCCCTCCTCCAAACTTCGTTTTAATTTTTTTTTTAACATTTGTTTAACGGGTCATTTTAACTGTTTGATTTAAAATGCGAAAAGGAACTCCAGTCTGTGTCTTGACAAAATATTTTTTTTTAAGTTCACTGTCAAGGTTGCTTAATTTAAACAGGGTTATTTTTTAAGCGCTTGGTTTAAACAATTTTTCTCATTCCCAATCTGCTGTACTGGTTTAAAATTATTTCTAAATATTAGAGTTTCTTTAAAATATTTATTTATTTATATTTTATTTTTCAATGGAATACAAGATATTTTATGCAAAAAAAAAAAAAGAAAGTTTTATTTAGTGAACAAAAGTTAATAACATTTTCCCTTTTCTTAATTGAGTTGTTCTCACAGTTTTACATCAAGTTATAATAACTGTTTTAGTAGATATTTTTTTCTTCTTGCTGTATTTTTTTCATATATGAAGTTCAATATTCGATAATTTATCCATTTAATTTTCTATATATCGTCATTCTTGCTTATTTCAGCAAGTTTTTTTTATTTATTTTTTTAATCTTAAAAGTTTAATGAGTTTTGTAAAGTAGAGAAAGAGCTTTAGAAATATAAATTTAATTTATAAAGCTTAAAAAAAAGTATTTTGACCTTTTGCATTATAGTATAAATACTTTTTACTAATTTCATGACAATTTGGTAAACTGCTGAAGTGTATAGCAGTAGGGTTCCTGCCTACCGCGCGGCTGTTTTCTCCAGACACGTCAAAACCCCGAAAAAGTCGTCTGCCCAAGGCATACCCTAATTAAGCAGACATCCTTCGTGTAGATCTGTCTTAACCACAAAATAAAAATAACTTCGGAACATAATAAAAAGGAACAGTTTTGTACTTATAGAAATTTATCTCTAAAATAATCTGTCAGACGTTTCCGTTCATTTGAAATAGTAATCCTTAATTTTTTATTTATTTTCTTAGTTTGAAATGATCCAGTAGCCTAACTTGTCTCTCAGAAAATAGAGTGCAGAAATAACTGTATTCAGAGAAATATTTTGTTAAGAACATAATTGAAATGTCTAAGCTTCAGTATAAAGTACAAGTTACTTCATAGTTATTTTTTTAATTGCAATTTCAAAAGGTATCATTCTTAATGAAAGTCCTATATAACTATGTGAGTTCTATTTGTATAACATTCAATAAACTTATGGATTAGAACATTACCTTTCTTTGGGCTCTATTTTCTTTAATTTAGTCATTGTACGACAAAGATGTACAAAAAAAAAAAAATGCTGCAAAATAAAATTTAAATACACGCGGGCAATGTATTTTATTATTTGTTAACGTACCGATTTTAGGTAAACAGGTAAACACATGGACATGGGTAAACCCAGGTAAACCAAACGAATGATTGAAAGAATGATTCTTTCGAAATCGATTAAATCTAATCCAAAAATGGAGGATATCGCCTCCTTGGGTTCGAGGCTGTAAAAGTCACGTGACGCTGGAAACCAAACAACCTTTTCTCATGGCCACGGACTAAGAGGGTACAGGACAATCATCCAAGCATTGGGAAAGAACTAAATGAAATTTGCCTAAAAGGTGGCACTGGGAGTCGTACCCATTAATTTTATGGCGCATGCGTCGTGTGCTAGTAGCTAAAACATAAACAAATATCGATGGAAGCACCCCACGGGAGATGCTTACGCCGTGTGTCGTCAGAGGGCGCCCATGCCGTTAATCATTAAAAGGGGGTCGCATATTTTCCTTTCAGAGGCTGACGCAGTTTCGCCCGTCTGCCGCTTCCCGATGATCGTCCTAAAGCCTCTTAGTCCGTGCTCATGGCATGGCTGACTGGGATCTTCCCTTCCCCGGCTATCCAGACGAAACCCAGAAGAATAGGAAACCCCGTATAAGCGGTAGTTTGCATTCCTTCCGCCGTGGCGTAGTTATATGTCCTGAACAGAGCGATTTAAAGAGCAAGTCCATATGCTTAAAAGGGCATTAAAACTGTCAAAAATGTTTGATTAAAATGGTTTTTTTTTGTTTTGTTTAAACAGAATATATCTTTATCTATAAATATATTGAAACGTTTCTTCATCCATGCACATATTAAAAAAAAAATTAAGAAATTGCTAGTTGGTTAATGCTTTTAGGAGCTTCTTCGACATGTAATAAATTAATATATTAATTTATGTTTTATTTAAATCTCCAGAAGACTGTAATACTTTTTAAATACTTGTTTTTCGGAACTCCTACATATTTTAATATATTAATACAGCATTCTCCCTATACGTAAAAAACACTCAAAATACTGGGGTTAAACGATAAAATAAATAAAAACTTTGTGAAAAAAACACACATAAAATGTAACTTATAATAGTTACGATCGTTTCGACCAAAAAATTCTTTCGGTCTGCATCAGAAAAAGTCCGAGACGCAGGGGTGTAGCCAGAGGGGGGCTGCTGCCCCCCGCCCCGAAATGGGACAATTTACTTAGCTTAATATTTGATATTTAGCTTACAATGAACTTTAACTTTTTAGCTTTAAATTTAATACCCAGCCCACCCCGAAATAAAATCCTCGCTACGCCACTGCGCGAGACGAACGTCTTTGTCTGATGAAGACCGAAAGAATTTTTTGGTCGAAACGATGGTAACGTATTGTTACGAATTTTCGGGGCAACCCGCTGCTCTGGGGCTTAGAATGATTTAAAATTCGTATTCTACGCTTCAAATAGATAAATTTTGCTTTTTGTTGCATCAAAATCGGCCAATTAGAACCGGAGATACGGAGGTTTTCGCTTCCCCATATGTTTTTCTATGGGCTTCTAGAAATCTCGAGAAATATTAGTCCTAGAGCTTAGATCTCTTCACTTTTGAGGACTTATTTTTGGCGCCAAATTTGGCGATATTTCGCCAAAAGTCGCCAAGCTTGGCGACTTTTTGGTCATTTGGCGCGATTTTCCCAATGGGGCCTGGAAGTTGTTTTTCCTGCATTAAAAACGCATAATAACCTAACATTTATCTTCTATGACGTAATCAAAATTCACGCTTTATGTAGAACCCTCGAGAAATTGACTTTTCTGGAAACCTCTTGTACCTCCTGCGCCGGCTATTTATAGAAGAGCGCGTCGCCCCGAGAGTCAGTTGCGAGTTGAACATTCAATGTGCGAAGAGCTCTCAGTACGCTTGTTTTGTGTGAACTGATAGTGCTATAGAAGCTGTGTTTTAGCTTGCTTTGTGAAGCTGTTTTTAAAGTGCTGTGTGTAAATTCTTCATTGCTGTGTCTTAAGGGATAGTGTACTATATCCCTTGAATATTTCCATGGAATTTTAGCCTGTAAAAGTGACTTATTTTGTGTGAGAAATACAGCATTTGTGAGAGCTTCTGATCCAAGCGGATTGTTAAAAGCACGTTACTGCTAGATTGTGCTTGTGAATTGTCTGCAGCTGATTGTTCTACGAAGTTCTAGAAGAAATAAAGTTTGTGTTCCATCCTGACAAGTGATTTTTTACTTGAACTTTTTACACCAACAGGACTTTAGAACGACGAACCCCAGGAGTAGCAGAGTAATTCCGCAACAGTATTATAAGTTACATTTTATGTGTGTTTTTTTCACAAAGTTTTTATTTATTTTATTCTGCCTATACTTACGTGTATACGTATGTTCGTGTCAGTGGCGTAGCCAAGGGGGCATAAGGGATCACCAACCCCCCCTCCGATGAGGAATTTTTTGCCATACAAATGCATATTCTTCGCTCCCTTATCACGTACACTTATACACAAATGTGAGTTGCAGTAGTCGTACACCCCCCCCCTCCATGAAAAAATTCTGGCTATGCAACTGGTTCGTATTAATAAGTTTTGGTTTATTTATTGAGGTTGGGAAACCCGACCAGGGTAGAAAATTTCTATAGGCGATATAACGCCTATGGTTAACTTATTTTAAAAAGATTAAAATATCACGGAGTTTTGGGCGGTTTTCTCCAGATGAAACATGAATATGCCTTAGAACCCCCTTAAAAAGTCCCCCGACCAAGCCCTCCACCCTTCTGCTTAGGTGTATTATTAAAAAAAAGAGGAAAATTCTCTATGCAAGTTATTCAGGAGTTAAGATAAATTGTTTAAAATTACTCTAACAGATTAAAATAATAATAAATAAAAATATGAAATTTTTCTGGAGGATGGGTTCCGTTATCTAAACAAATTATACTGCAACAAATAAATAAGAAAGTAAATAAGACACTGAACATGGTAGATGGTGGAAGCGTTACGGTCCCCCGTTCGGGCCTACGGCGCGGCTGTCGATCTAACGGTCTGTAGTTTTGTTCGGTTTCCTATAGATAGAATTTGAATACTCGATATTCATAAGGGATGTTCGCAGTGGCGTAGCGTAGGTTGGGCGGTTGGGGCGCTAGTCCCGTGCAGAAATTTTTTGCGGGCGGCAAAACACCTATCGTTGACTTATTTATTTTAAAAAGATTAAAATGGCATTTTTAAATATTTCTACATATATATTAAATTAATATCCACAAGAAGAAAGAAAGAAATTAATATCCACAAATTGAAATCGTCATCCTTCAACAATAAACAAAACACACACAAAAAAATATCTTCTCTCCCAAGTTAAATGCAGGCAGGAGGAGTTTCGGTCAACATAAGTTGTACGCACAAAAACAAAAATATTCGGCACGGAGAAAAGGGGGAAATGATTCACCAGTTGAACACACACTTCTCCTAAGGGGAGACCGTATTTTGGGTGCAATGAAGGCAGTGAAATTTCGTCGATTTCCATCGGATTTTCAGAATAGCAGCGGGCGTGCGAAGAAAAAAAAATAAATAAGGAGGCACAGATTTCTGGATGGTAAACACGGTACAGAAAGATGATATCAGATAACGGAGGGCAGGCACTTCTTTAATGTACGTGTCGGCATCAGCGTCGTTAGTCGCTATGGGAAAACTCAGGAGCTAAAATTTTTTAGATGGGCTTCTTGGGAGGTCAGGCGAAAGTAGTTTCATCAAAGCAGGGAATGGGGAAGTCCAGATATCTGCAGTCGGCGAAGAGGCAAGTTGGGTATCTCTGATCGGCAGGCAGTCGGCATAGCTCCGCATCTTCGGGTAAGAAGTGTACCCCGTCTCCCAGATTATTGAGCGTTAATTTTTTACAATTTAAAATTTTAATTGGCACACAGGCAGTCATACTGTCGGCTATTTGAGACATCAGATATTTCAGTAAAGTTCCAGAGTTAAGGCAGGTAAAACGGTTTATTAAACATTATCTTTAAGTTACAATATAGAGTGAGAAGAGGAGAGGGGAGGGGAGACGGGTACAAAAATCAGCGTGGACTCATTAAGCAGTTCCAGTGGCAGAAGTCTCTTGATTTTCGGTGTGCGAGTGTATTTACGCTCTCCACACCACGTGGTTTGCGAAGACATAACTCCGCCTCTCTCTTATCTCTAATCGAACCACACACATTTACCAATATGACCCGCATCCGGGGCTAGAAAGGCGTGGGGACGCGTGTACACTCTAAAGCAGTGCCGGATTAACAATATAGCAGATTTAGCAAATGCTACGGGCCCCGCGCCTTTACCTTGAAAGTTTTCGTCTTTACCCCTCAAGATCTAGCTTTTTTGACACTTTCCAACAAGGTAGAAAAGTTAAGATTTCGGTTTGTCTGTCTGTCCGTCCTTGACTCGCGTCAATAGGCATTGATTTCTACGAAATTTATATATGTTATTCTTATCTGCAGTACTATGTACCCTATTGTAAAGGATCTATGTAGCATTTATAGATTTTTTTCTACAGGAGCACTCAAAATAGTCCCAATACATTGCGCTCTATGGAAAGTTATTCTTTAAAGCGTATCACTCTACTAACTACAAGGGGTGATCAAATGAAAAGGTACGAAACGACACTTTGGGTACAAATGTAGACTTTATTCAAAATATACACCACAGGCCTGAGCACAACGATCCCACTGACGAACAAGCCGCAGGATTCCTTGTTCCCAGAATTCCTGTGGCCGTGACGAGACCCAGTCCGTCACAGCGTCCTTGAGTACGTCGTCCGAGTTGAAGCGCTTCCCTTTCAGGTGGTTTCTTCAGTGGAACCAACACATGGAAATCGCAGGGCGACATGTCCGGACTGTAGGGCGGATGGTCCAACGTCTCCCACTTGAACGTGGCCAGTTCCTTGGCGAAAACGGACATTCCATTTTCTCATTGACTTGTGGGACACACAGCCTTCCCAGTATACGATCATCCTCCTGCGATGAATAGTGGCCGGTTTAACACCTTCCGCTGTCAGAAATCGGATAACGCCTCGCTGCCCCTAAATCGCCGAATTTTGCAATGTGAACACCATCCTGTCCTCACACGCACTGCCGCGTCAATTGGACGTAGGAGGGTGCTTTTTACAAGAGCTTCTGCTCTCTCCTGCGGGCCCCCGCATGTTCCTATCCACACAAAAGGCACGAATCGCAATCCTAGATGTCTCGCTACGTGCTCTCATAGCTGCATGGACAAATATGATAACGGTTAGGTTGTTGCGACGTTTCGTACCTTTTCATTTGATCACCCCTTGTAGTTGCGCTGAACCCTGACTTCAAGATAAAACTTTTTCCTCTATGACTGCAAAAAGATTACAAAGTCAAGGACAAAAAACCTAACAACTTCTACATCGTTTGTATGATCCGCTTGAAATTTTTCACAAGTTTGTAAAAAAATATAGAAAACAATCTGTCAATTTTAAAAATCTGAAAATCCACCCGTTCCTTCATTTTTAAGCGATTTTTCGCTATTTTCAGCACCATTTCGTTTCCGAGAGTCATTCCGAATCATTTGCGTGACAAAATGACCTATTTTAAGTGAAAATGACGTCATAACAATTGGGGGATTCCAATACGTTTAAAATAATTTCTCCCGATTACACAGTTTATTATTTTTTCCCCCACAAATAAATCGTCTATTGGATATTCGAATGTTTATGTATACAAAACGAAAGCTTTCGACTGCGAAAAGATTCAGCGCGTTTCCAGATGAGCATGAAATTTGATTTGGGTCTGTAATAAAAATTGAATATGAACTTATTTATTTTAGGTGGATGAAAATTAAATATATTAAATGAAAGACAAATTTCCTTAAAATGTTTTTTCTCTCGCCCGTTGTAATTGCCTTCACAACAGGCTTTGACTTCTAGTTTTAGAGATATTCTGCTCTTTGAAATGAAACAAAATTGAATGTTATTAAGGATTACAAAATGAAGCTTTGCATCGAAAATAGTGTCTGTATAGTTAAAAGTTTTTCTATACGGGAGCACTCAAAATAATTTCAATACAATACGGTCAATGGCAGTTTAGAGACAGGCATCTATTTTAAGCATATAATACTATCCTGCAATATGATTAGCTAATAATCCGACGACGATCGTGTGCCTCCTTCAAAATTTGAGCCAAAAGCCGGCAATGTTGGCGACTTTTGCGATAAATTGCCAAATTGGGTGCGAAAAAAATGCTTTGAAAAATGAACCGAACTTGGCGATATTTTTATTATTTTACGATAAATCGAAAAAGGTATTTACGTATTATCCCGGCGGTCATTAACGCCAAACTATTTTTTCCTTAAATTTCCTGGCAAACTGTTGGCAAACGTATTCCGAACCATCAATAATTTCATGTGTCCGGCATTTATCTTTGCGAAAAAGTTGCTCGTCTTGGCGGATCGCCTGGATTGTAGTACCTCGAAAAATGTCTAATGTAATTATATTAAGCTATGTCGATTTCTTTGGAAATTTTGAAAAAGTCGTTACTCGCACTTTAATTAACTGATTTATTGAATTGTGTTTTGTTAAGGGCTGTGTGCCTAGGAGTATGAGGGGGTCTCCGACCGACGAAAATTTGTTAATGCATTAGAACCCAAAACGGGTTAACGTCCTTATGATTTCGGTTATTTGTCTGTTCTGATGTCCACCCATCCAGTGTTCTAACTGCTGTGGATATACATCGATTTGTGCGAAATTTATGTTTTTTCTATGTACAGTACCACCTACCATATTGAAAATGGTGTATGTAGCATTTATAGTTCTTTTACAGGAGAAAAAAATCCAATGTATAGCACAGTCTAAAAAACAGAACTAAAAGAGGGGGGTGGGTTCGGGGGGGGGGTCTCCCCCTGTATCTCTTGATACAGGAATGACTGAATCAACAGTCATTCTTGAAAAGATATTTTAGAGATATTCGATTTTTGAAAGAAAACAAAGTTGGCATATATATTACTAACGCTCTCAAAATGATGCTCTCCATTGAGAATAACGTCCGTATTATTAATAGTTCTACAGGAGCACTCAAAAGTATTCCCATTGTAGTCTGTGGCATTTGAGAGACACTAATACATTTCTAGCACAAGACAATGAGCATAAAATTTTTATATTTTTCAGTTAAACGTTAAAAAAAATTAAAGGTCTTTTACAGGGTCTCATAAAATTGCATTTATAGTGATAAGACAACATTTTTTTATCTACGAAATCTCGCCAGTTTTAACTAAAAAACATAGCAGATTTGGCGCAAAAATACTTTGTATTGGAAAGTGTTTTATAATCTATGAGCTTGGCATGATTTATCCTTTGATTTTTTAAGGCAACAGATAAATTTTGTAATTCTTTTTTTCTTTCTTTCTTTCTTTTCATTTTCATTTATTTATTTTTTGGATAAGAGAATTTCTAAAGCTCTATATAGTGGAACTGTAAATCAGTTGTAGACAACTCATTGAAAGAATATATGTATAACTCGGCTGTTCGAGCCTTGTCAATGGGAGACCACCCCTGAACCCTCCTAATTTTTTAGTTTCATGATTGCCATATTAAAACGGCATTAATGGACTATGTCATTTTATCTCTCATCTATCGTGTATTTCACCTTGTAACCCCATGTTGAAATTTTTAGGATTGTAACCTATTTATAGAAAAATACATGTGATGCACATTCTACAGCTTAGTAAATATTGTAACAATAGATTAAAGCTCTTGTGAACTAATAGTATTTAAATATATGTAAAATATACTTGTGATGTATATTCTACAGCTTACGAAATATTGTAACAATAGATTAAAGCAGTTGTGAACTAATAGTATTTAAATAAACGGATGAAATTTTTAAACAATCATTTTATCAAATAAATGCAACCTTACGGAGCTTATAGAAAACGGTGGTTTACGTAACACATACTAACATTTTCAGCGGACATTTATTCTTACTTTTATGTCGCGTTTTCGTAGCGCATTTTCGTGTCTTATTTTTATGTCACATTTTCAAAAGGGGGTGAGAGATAAAATGACATAGTCATTAATATATTTAATGTGGCTGTTGCATGCCTGCATTATTTAGTCAACTCATTACCTAGGCGAAACTGAATGAGTATTCTAAAGTCAGCAATAAGAACACACACAAGAGTATATCCAACAATACTGTGGAACAAAAACACGGTTCTCAGTAAAAAATTTCACGGAGCATCCAAAAGGGGGGAAATAAAAGACAGAAAGAAAGGCTGTATCATTATCTTTTCGTTGACTAAAAGCGAAACTCGGACAAACGGAGGAGGGGTATCCAGATCCTTGCACCACCCACCTATGGCCTTTAGAAAATGGATTACTTACCAATAATGTTACATTTTTGTCTTTATTTGAAGAATGAATCCAGAAATAAACAAAATATAGAAAGAAAACTAAGTGCCGAAACAAAAAAACAGACTCAGGGTCTGATCAAGGTCGGATTAAAGGAAGGGGGTCGGAGGAGGTGACCGCCCCTCCCGAGAAAAATGAAATTAATGTAAACAATCCCAACTTACTTCCATAAAATTTATATATATATATATATATATATGTGAATCTTCCATCCAAGCCTACACCCACAAAATTGTATTAATCCGTCAGTGGGCCGGATTATTCATTAGGCTGTAGTCTATCTGTCCCGATCATTTCAGGGACTTTTCAGTAACAAGTCGAAAGAATTTTTTAATGAAGTTGTATAATCAAACTTTTTCAAAATGACTCAATAGAACGGAAATATTTGTGGCTATTTCTGAAGATGTTCTCTGGAACACGAGTTGACCTTCTGCATTTCCCCGAGAGCTGAGATCCATAGGATTAAGGTTGTAGGAAAAACGCGCCGCATAATCAATAATAATCCCCCACGAAACAATAATTTTTATTTAAATATTGGACATAAAGTTATTTTGTTTTGCAGTAAATATGAGGATGGTATTTTAAACGGATGTTGGGCAGCCCCAAAGTTCTTTTATTTTATAGTAAAGGCATTTTACAGGCATCCACGGCATTTTACGCCAAAGCCACACATCTAAAAGGTATTTTACAGTGTGGCTTTGGCGAAATTCTAAGGTGTACTAGGGTGTAAACTATCTTAGAAGGCTTTTGGTAGTTGGCTTGCTTTGTTTTTACTTAATTATTTATTTTACATTTTACAATATTTAAACAAAGGCGAATTATTTTTTGAAACAATAATAATATATAGAATGTAAGTCATTTTTTTGTAGTTGCGGAATCCACTATTACGATAAATTACCTTATTAAATCTCGGAAATTAACCACGTTTAGGGATGGACGCGAGACGCGAGAATTCTCGCATTGTCTCGCGAGACGAGACAGGCATTTTTTTTGCGAGACGAGAAAGAAATTATTTTGCGGGACGAGACGCGAGACGACACAGAGTCTTGTCTCGCGCGAGATTTCTCGCATTTTTTTCCGTCCCGCATAAATAGGATCTGAAAAGCGACAATTTGCCTGAGGCCTCTACCGTTTAACTTGCGTCTCCTTCGTTTTCGGTCCTGGTATACTATCAGCACTCCACAATACGCACAAACACGTAACATTTAAAATTAGAACAGACGAGAGATATACACACAAAGGAGAGGATAAAGTAAGAGGCGGAAATAAAAGAAAACAGAGAAGAGTTGAAAGAAAAATAATAAGTAAATAGGAAAGGCGGTATGGTATGTTCAAATCTGACCACTTTTAGACGGGGCCCGGGGCATTAAGTTTGGGGCCCCCCTTACTATCCCCTTTTTTACGCATTAAGCCCCTTTACTGAGCCCCCCCTTTTTAAGCATTTTAACCAAGTTTCGACCGCTGTTGTACTCGAAAATTACATTTCAGTTAACTGTAGTTTTTGTACTTTAATCAAATCGTATTTATCACCCCAAAAAAATATCTCTAACTTGATCTAGTGATAGACAATTAGGTAAAACCTATATTATAGAGGAAATTCAGTTTTTTCCCCACAATTACTATTTCAGTACATATGAATTTATAATTTAGGTAATCGGGATATATATGGGCCCCCTTTTTCTTCAGGGGCACCGGACTACCGCCCCCCCCCCTTGCCCCTGTGATAATCGGGTTTCGGGTATATCAGAGAGAGATTAGAAGTAGAGCAACTTGCATTCGCATTGATGCTTTGTCTGAGTAGGTTGAAATATGGTTGAATATCCTTGGTTGAAATATCCTTGTACCGATATTATCCTCAAACTTTCCCGCACGTTGCGGCGTGCGTAGGGGGGGGGGGCGCCCACCCTGGTAACAACTTTCTCGGGGCGGTTAAATCCCTATTGTTGGCCTATTTTAAAGAGATTAAAATGGCATTTTTTATTCTTATATATTAATATCGAACGGAAAGAAATGCAAGCAATTTTTTTAAAAACTATTTCTCTTCTCGTTTATATTATCATGTTTTCCCTTCCTTCGGCTTGCAAAACTTTTATAAATTTTTTTCCTCCCCATCATTTTATCTTGCAGTTGGGTTCCGATTCTAAAATTATCTTCGCCTGTTAGATGTCTTTTCATTTTTTTTTTTAAATCCACACTGGATATACATTAGGGGGATTATGGTTTAATTTTTCTGTAAACAGGGCGACCATAACAACTGTAGTACTATCGCTAAAAATTATTGTGGAAAAGTACAAACGGATAGTCGTCAAAAAATTAACTGTTCAGTAATTTAAAATATAAACAAAAAATAAGACGTCTATTAACCAACTGAGATACTATAATGAAATCTAAAAATGCAGACACTGTAATGTTATTGGAAATATTAGGCAAATAATTAAAATTATCGTTAATATAATCTTGTTTTCATTAATATAAAAATTACACATATTTTAGAGACTTGAAATTGGCGTTAAAGTAAATAGTAGAGATTTAATAAAGACTAAAAGTGTTCTGTTTATAATTTTTCAAGGGTTATCTTACAACTAACTGAACGATAAGTAATTCTAATTTGTGTTAATATATCCCGCAGTAATTTCAACAGAGGAGATTACTTGAACTTAAAAAAAAAAAAAAAAAACCTGTTTTGTCTCATGCAGACATGATTTAGTAAAATATTCGCTACTTCTCGTATGAAGAGCGGGTGCGCAGCTACTTTAAAACAAACGGTTGTCGTCCATTTCATGTAGTGTCTGAGGTATTTAATGCTACAACTTGAACAGTATGATGTAGAACTACAGTATGATGTAGAAATAACACATTTTGAAAGTCGGGAGTTCTCTGCAAACCGCTAAGCTTTTCACTTTTCTGATCGCGAATGACACTGACGTAGTTTTTGAGTCATTATATTGCAATGATGCCAGGTTAATAGTCATGACGCAAACTTTACATCAAGAGTCAAATAATTTTGCTTTTATTTTAGATTCCACATCACTGGAATTGATTGAAATTACTCATGTTAGGAAAATTTTCGTTTACTACAGTGCAAAGAACGGGCACGCAGCTAGTAAATAAAAATAAATACTATATTTTCGGTGTGACATTATATATACGGATTAAATCTCAATTTCTTTTACTTCAAATGCCGATATATGCTGATATAGTTATTAATATATCTACTAATGTGGCTATATGTAAGTAATTGTTAGTATTAATATTAATTTTCAATAAAATCCCAATAATAAGTTAGTATGAAATGGTAACGAAATCGCAGTCCTTAATTTTGCGAGACTCGCGAGACGTCTCGCGCGAGACGCGAGACGAGACAGCAATTTCTTTGCGAGACGAGACGAGACGCGAGACGAGACAGAGGTTTACCACTGCGAGACGAGACGAGACAGCCCCGATTCTCGTCTCGCACGTCTCGCGTCCATCCCTAACCACGTTAAATATGAAAGAATTGATTTTTGGCCGGTCGAAACCACAGGTCAAGTGTGCGAATGCCAGTACGTTCGTTCAAATAAAATAATTAGAACCGAGAGGATCTTCGCACGTTCGGGGTATCCGAGAAGCCATAACCTCAGGCAAACTGAAAACAAAAAGAATTCTCGGATACTCTTGACCCACAAAGAAACTCACAAATTACTTGTCACATTTAAGATTATTATGTCTTGCAAAAATATTTGAACGTAATACGATAATGAATGTTTTATCCGAATTTTTTATTATTTATTATATAGATTATTCTATTCCTCTTATAAAGATTTTTTATTTGAGCAAAATATTTTATATCATTTTAACGAAGATAAGTTGAAAAGTAATGTACATATGCTTGTAGAACACTAACGAAATGACCTTTAGAAGTGTTCCAAGCGGTATGTGGAAGTAACAGTCCCCCTGTACAAGCGTGTACAGTTTAAATGCCTTCCGTGTATGCAGTATATTTTGAATGGTGGAGGTATTATTGTGCTAGATCTATCTATCCCCAGTTCGATTTCTTATGAATTAACCCATTAAATAAATTAAGAGAAGTTAAAAATATGTAACCTATAATTAGTAAAGACCGTCCAGATAATGAAATAATTTTACAAGCATGTAATTTTATAGGGGAAAAATAGTGTTTAAGGGCACAGTTTAAAGTACATAATGTTTTCGATGGTTTTAAAAATTTTACAGAAACAATTATTATTTTATGTGTGTAAACTTGTCTAGTTATATGTTTGCATATGGGAAAGGTGGGAAGTGTTAGAAATTCCAAATATATATCCATGAACATTAACATTCATTTAAAAAAAAACTGAGTTGTACGAATAAATAACTTTAAACATCGCCAGTCTCACTATCTATTTGCCCCACCCCCCTCCCCACTTTATTTTGACGGGAATATTCTTCCGCACACTAATTTACTTGGAGAAATTTATTTGTCTAATGTTAACTCAAATTTGTTCATTTTGAATCAAGAAAATTCGTAAAAGTTGTGTTTTGTTTTGTTATCGTACAAAACCTACAGATTAGCTCACCCAAGGTGGAGGAAGGGATGGGATAAACCTCTCGCAAATATAACACGTGGGACCTTTTAGTTTTGTTTACATCTAATTAGCATTAGTAATACCATTAATTAGCACTAAACATAAATTTTAATATAATTAGCACTATTTATTTTCTCATTCAATTTAGCTCTATTACTTTAATGTGTGGGTGAACATATATATATATATATATATATATATATATATATATATATATATAGGTGATTCACTGAGCAGGGGGCCCCTTGGTAACATTTGCTACGGGCCCCGCGCTGTCTTAATCCGGCACTGCTCTAAAGAACTCAGAATCGACGGCCTGATGTCTGACAAATAACAACATAAATAAAACATAGCTCCAGAGCGCGCGTGGCAAGTATGACAGGAAAGCAAAACTTACAGTGAAAGTACCTGCTTGAACAATACCCAAACTAGTAGAACCCAAATTACCTTTTTATACATTTTATATTATATATATATATATATATATACTCTAATAAAAAATCCTAATGATAATAGAATAATTAATTTTTTAGACTTACAAATTAGAATTAATGATGATAAAAGTCTATCCTTTAATATATATAATAAAAGAAATGACTTTAATTTTCAGGTTAATACTTTCACTCAATTCACTTCATGTATGCACACTTGTGTGTTTAGAAATATTATCTCTAATCATAAGAATAGAATAGAGTCTCTATGTACCAATAGTTTTAAGGCCAGTAACTTAACTGACCTATATAAAACTGCTATAAAATATAATTATCCCAGTAAATTTCTAACTTCCATTTTATATCCTCTATGTAATCAAAAAACTGTATGTCCTAATCAGAATATTGGTTGGTGAGGATGGGGTTGGTTGTTGGTTCTTTCTATATTAAAAAAAAAAAAAAAACATAAAATATATATTTATATATTTTATTTAATAATAAAAAAATCTATAACTAAGAATAGTTGATTACTGGTACTTTTTCCTTTTTTATGAGAGTCTGTAACCAATGAAGCCATACAGAGTACTGTTCAACCTAAATATTTTACAATTATATTAGCATAAATAGCAATTAATAAATGTGTATAATTATTATCAATATCATTACTGTTAAAATTATTTCTACAGTTTTTCTCCTTTTCCACAACCTCAACTAAGTATTTCTTAGCTACTGCAGCTAGTACTACGTTAAACATAGGCTAGCTAAACTAGTGTTATATTTATTTTATTATTTATTCATTTAATTATTACCATTTTTATTTTTATTTATTCATTTAATTATTACTTTTTATTTATTCCTTCCTTTCCATACTTCCAAAGTATTATTAATATATCTTTATTTTTTTTTTCACACTCCATGGCATTACTTGTCTATTGATTGCATTGTCTTCTCTGATGGCAACATGCACTAATACTGCCTCCATTACTGAGCTTTGGTCATCTTGTCGGTCCACTTCCTCGTTGTTTATTTCTAATAGCTACGGTCGCGCCCCCAAGTTACAAAAGGACCCTAATTTTGGTCAGGTAACTTGCAGAAACCTAGCTATTATTGTTTTTTTCGATTAAATTGAAATGTGTGTGCGGTGGCGCCTGATGATAGAGCACACCATTTCAATATTAATTCCATTTTCCGTCTATTTGCGGTTACATGTGATTAGGCTTAAAAAGCCCACCAGTTCTAATTTGGCGCTTTATATCCAATTTATCCACTCTTTCATTGCCTTAAAAGGCTATATTAAACACTTATCCGGGATAAGCTCGTTAATTAGCACCATGTGCTATCTACTTTTTTTATTTTTTTCACTTTATCATTGGATGATCTTGGGATTTCACTTTACATAAGTAAGCTATTATATATTATATATATATAAAGATTAAAAAATGTCACTTTAATCTTTTTAAAATAAATAAGTCAACGATAGGGGTTTTGCCGCCCGCAAAAATTTTCTGCACGGGGCGAGCGCCCCATCCGCCCCACCTACGCTACGCCACTGCGAACATCCCGTAGGAATAACGTGTATTCAAATTCTATCTGTAGGAAACCGAACAAAACTGCAGACCGTTAGATCGACAGCCGCGCGGTAGGCCCAAACGTGGGACCGTAACGCTTCCACCATCTACCATGTTCAGTGTCTTATTTACTTACGTATTTAATTATTTATTTATTGCAGTATAATTTGTTTAGATAACTGAGCCCATCCTCCAGAAAAATTTCATGTTTTTATTTATTATTTTTGTTAATTTGTTTAAAGTAATTTTAAACTGTTTAACTTAGCTCCTGAATAATTTGCAGAGAATTTTCCTCTTTTCTTTTTAATAATACACCTAAGCAGAAGGGTGGAGGGCTTGGTCGAAGGACATTTTATGGGGTTCTAAGGCATATTCATGTTTCACCTGGAGAAAACCGCCCAAAACTCCGTGACTTTTTAATCTTCTTAAAATAATTTAACCATAGGCGTTATACCGCCTCTAGAAATTTTCTGCCTGGGTCGGGCGCCCCCCCCCTTACGCCACGCCACTGCGAACATCCCCCACTAATCCGAAATTTTGTTTCCGATTGAAATGTAAACGCATCCTTTCACAAATCTTTGAAAAGCGAAAGTACTACAGAATTAGTTTTTCTTTTAAATATTTCAAAATGAAAATTGGCCTAAAAATTGGATTATTTCTTATCTTAAAAATTCTCCGACGAATGTGAAGGGTTGCTGTCTGTTCAACCGAATCAAAGACAAGATTTGATAAAAACATTTACTTTATTTTTCTAAACATTTGCCTGAAAATACAACATTTCCAAATTACACTTACAGAATATGTGTTACACTTGTAACTAAATGAGCTGGATGCCAAAAGGTAGCTAAAGGTAACTTTGGATTCAATTAATTCATTTTAATTTTTCATTTATTTTAATTTTAATTAATTCATAATATAATTCATTTTAATTTTTAAGACCCCTTGCCTTTAGGGAAAAAATTGATACTTAACAATTAACCATGGCAACTTGCCATAACACCTACAAACCCTTGCAGGAGAGCTGCTAGTCACAGACCGTCCCGATCTGAACTGAAAAACAAGTAGTGAGGAGATACGAAACTTCCCGAGTTTATATACTAAGCTACATACCTAGTGCCCAATCAAAATGCAACACGCAAAATGCGTCAAAAGATTTGCATATGTTGACGGACATTTAATTCTAGCTCAAGCCAAATTTGCATACGCAAAATATCGTAATCGTTCGCAAGTACGAACGAGCAAAAAAATGAGTGAATGCCAAATTACAGGCAAACGAGGAACACCTCAAGTCATTTTGTAAACAATACCATGCAAGTGCGCATTTAGGGAGAGAGGAAGAAACCGGGATGTTTCCAGGTTATACAATTAAAATTAAGCTGAGTATTTTGAGTTATATTTTAAAACTAAAGCTATTATACTTTTTAAGTAGTTTTAGGAGAAGGGAAAAGTTTTATTTTTACGAAAACGGAACTATTTTTAAAATGCTTATGAAATTTAATAATTACGATTTAATATTTAGTTTAAGCAGAGTTGAGTTTATTTTAAAATACATGAAACATCCAACAGAATGAATAAGGAGTCCCCGAAAGGGGAGGGTCACTGGCTCCCTGACAGGGGGCACGTGCACCCCCCCCCCCTGGATCCCCTGCTGGCGCCTATTTTGATTATTAGAATAATTCGTTAAAGCACAAAAAGATTAAAATTTATCCTTGCCATGGGTATACTAAACCAAAACCTAATAATACGAACCAGTGGCGTAGCGAGAATTTTTTCTTGGGGGGGGGGGGTTACGACTACTGCAACTCACATTTGTGTATAAGTGGGTGTGATAACGGAGCGAAGCATATGCATTTAGGCTACTATTCAGATAGATTTAGTAGCTACTAAATCTATTGTTCAGTTACTAAGTGGGCGGAGAAACACGTGACTAACACCAAGGGGAAATGAGGGGAAAGTTAACAGGGAAGTTTAGTAGACCAATCAGAGCGCTCGTTCCAGGCGTACATTTGTTTAGTCGGTGATTTAGCAGCTTGATTTTAGCAACTCCCGTGATTTAGTAGCTACTAAATCTATCTGAATAAGGGGGTTAGTATGGCAAAAAATTTCTTATCAGAGGGGGGTGACCCCTTATGCCCCCCTTGGCTACGCCACTGACACGAACATACGTATACGTATTGCAAAATAAAAACTTTGTGAAAAAAACACACATAAAATGTAACTTCGTTACGATTGTTTCGACCAAAAATTCTTTCAGTCTTCATCAGAGAAAGACCTTCGTCTCGCGCAGTGGCGTAGCCAGGATTTCATTTCGGGGTGGACTGGGTATCAAATTTAAAGCTAAAGTTCAATTGTAAGCTAAATATCAAATTGTAAGCTAAGTAAATTGTCCCATTTCGGGGCGGGGGGCAGCAGCCCCCCTCTGGCTACGCCCCTGCGTCTCGGACTTTTTCTGATGCAGACCGAAAGAATTTTTTGGTCGAAACGATCGTAACTATTATAAGTTACATTTTATGTGTGTTTTTTTCACAAAGTTTTTATTTATTTTATCGTTTAACCCCAGTATTTTGAGTGTTTTTTACGTATAGGGAGAATGCTGTATTAATATATTAAAATATGTAGGAGTTCCGAAAAACAAGTATTTAAAAAGTATTACAGTCTTCTGAAGATTTAAATAAAACATAAATTAATATATTTATTTATTATTAATTTATTACATGTCGAAGAAGCTCCTAAAAGCATTAACCAACTAGCAATTTCTTAATTTTTTTTAAAATATGTGCATGGATGAAGAAACGTTTCAATATATTTATAGATAAAGATACATTCTATTTAAAGAAAAAAAAAATTTAATCAAGCATTTTTGACAGTTTTAATGCCCTTTTAATCATGTGGACTGGCCCCTTAAATCGCTCTGTTCAGGACATGTAACTATGCCACGGTGGAAGGAATGCGAACTACCGCTTATAGGGGCTTTTAGACCCGTTTGGAAAGCCGGGGAAGGGAAGATCCCAGTCAGCCATGCTCATGGAGGATAAGTACAGGGTTGCCAGATGTGGCTAATTTTAGCCATTTTGGCTAATTTCAGAAGCTGCTGGCTAAAAAGAAAAATTTTTGTTTAGCCACTAATTTTTTGGCTTATTATGGCTAAATTCTGAGGCTGCTGGCTAAAAAGAAAAACAAAATTTTAGCCACTCGTCTTTTAGCTAATTATGGCTTAATTCTGTAATTGTTGGCGAATATGAAAACAAACAAGCAATATATATGTATAGCTACTTGTTTCTTGTCTAGTCTGCGGGGGACGTCACAATTCGTAGCAGTGTCTATCGCCTGGCATTTTGTCCTCTTTCCGAACAAATGGGGTGTCTTTGTTTTGGTTTTAGTTCGAGTTTCAACGGGTTTTTTGTTCGATTTTGATTCTTAGCAAAAGAGGGTTTTACGGAGTAGCTGAGCTGACTAGGGCACATTTATTTGTAGTGCGTTTTTTTTTTTCTAATGGCCGGCCTTTGCCTTGAAGACTTTGGCCACAACAGGCCGGAATTGTTGGTCACTTTACTATGGGGACACCTAGTAGGTGGACCAACGTCGCCCCCTATGAAGGGACGGACACAATGACAGCCACGCCCAGTCGGGGATCGAATCCAGACCGCCGGGAGTTGAACCCGAAACTGGAGTACGGTGCTTTACCCACCATACAACTCGGTCGGTCCTTGTTGTGCGGTTGGACTAAGCATTGAATATGTTGCCGTGGTTACAGTAAGCTTGAGTAATTATTAAGTTACAGTTATTAAACGCTAACCTATAATGAGTAGAAAATATAATAAAGAATGGGAGATTGAGCATCCATGGTTAATGCTGAAAGATAATGCGTGTTTTTGCAAGTTGTGTCTTTGCTCAATATCCCAGCTTAAAAAGCATAATTTAGTGACTCACGAAAAATTAGCCAAACACAAGAATAAAGAGAAAGACTTGAAAGCCTCTAAATTAATTGCACTGTTCACTATTTATAAAAAAAAATCAGCTGCAAATAAATCATTGAAAGAATTTGATATAAAATTTAGTGTAGCTATTGAGTGCCACTGCCGTATTAAATCCGTTGATCACCTAGGTGAAATAGTGGTAAAGTATTCAAAAGGTAGTGCACTAGAGGATCTGAAACTCCAAACAAAGTGTGCATGCCACATTAAGAATGTCATAAGCCTATCGTTATTCGAAGAGATGATTCAAGAGTTAAGAGAGGCTAAGTTTTCTTTATATATTGATGAATCTACCGACATTTCCGCAACAAAGCATTTATGCCTGTGTGTAAGATTTTTTTCCTCAAATAGTAATCGCTTGCGCCCTCTCAAACGTTGGAAAATGTTTCCTAACCAATGCATTCAATTCGATTTATCATTCCGCAAAATTTCTAAGTAATAACTCTTTATTTTTACGATCTACTAATCTTTAAACTATTATTATTGTTATTAATTTAATCACAAAAATACGCTTGTGAATCACATCTATGCTATATTCTGGACTTATTTTAAGAAGCCATTTGGCTATTTTCAAGAATTTTGATCTGGCAACCCTGCATAAGTAGCCTTCAGTCCTTCAGTTGAGGTTGGGCAGCAGAAGTTTATCTGATGTTGCCATCTAGCGGCAATAGTTGAAAACAATGTCAAGAAAGTTTTTTCCATAAATTAAAAATCGATGTTTTAATGTTATTAATTATTTATTTATGTTTCGAAATTGAAAAACATAATAAGGCTGTTAAAAATAAATAATCAAAGTTATGTATGCATATTTAAAGAATTTTTGAGATAATCCTCTAAGTTTTTGTAGCTATTTAAACTGCATTTTTAAGATTAAGAAATATTTTTGCCTTTAATATTTTAAAGTAAGCTCTAATTAAATTTAGAAAGATATATTTTGAATATGATTTTTCATTAAATAAATGTTTAATAAAGAAAATATTTTTGAGAATTTCGACACATGTATTCGTTACTTTTGGACTCGCAACCCGTTGCAATTTGGGACAAAAGGACAAGATTTTAATTGAAATAGTAATTTATTCCAAATTTCTAAACATTCCATTTTATAAATGTTAATAATTTAGTTGCATAAATAAAAGCTTATTTGAGAAGATCATCCAATTTTTAAAATGTCCCCAATTTTTCTTTCAATTTTATAATTAATGAAATAATCATCACTAATCTAATTAAAAAACAATGTAATAATTAAAAATTGTCCTTCATTGCTTCTTTACTTTTCGAGGACAGACCGAAAAAAAAAACACAGAAATTGGGGGCTGTCCTCGAAAAGTGGTCATTACCTTAAATTAAGGTAAGGTGACCATCCGTACCCAATTTTCGAGGACAGTCACCGATTTCTGTGTTTTTTTTTTTTTTTTTTTCGATTTGTCTTCGAAAAGTATAGAAGACAATTTTCAATGACATTGTTTTTTAATTAGATTAGTGTTAATTATTTTATTAATCATAAAATATAAGGGAGCCCATTTCAGAAAATATTAAATGAAAAGTTAAAATACTGTACCAAGGCCATCTCTGTATGCGATTACGTTTTTTTTAAAGAAAATAAGGTGAAAATTGAGGACATGGACCCAAATTTGAAACAAAAGTGAGGACATTTTATAGTTAATGAAATAATTAACAATAATCTAATTAGAAACAATGTATTGATTAAAAATTGTCTCCAATTGCTTTTTTAAATTTTGGGGACAAATCGAAAAAAAAAAAAAAAAAAAACAGAAATTGGCGAGTTAAAACAATGTATATTTAGAGCATATTTTCTGATTAGTTGTTTTTATGCAAATTTATTGTTTTATTCAATGTTTATCAGTGTAACAGTATAACTCAGGGCGCACATGGAAATCTTCCACAGAAAATACATCCTTTTTTTTTTCCCTACAATTTTAAATTCTGCGCCCTGGTTTAACCTGTTCATTCTTATCAGAAAAAGAGTAACGGAAAGCTTTCCCTTTCTTTGCCTCCATGTGGCTTCCAAGCAGGGGGGGCGGGGATGGGGTCTACATTTTCCATTAGAACGATACATAGATTTCCCAACATATAAAACTAGACATGGTATATCACAACTAAGTAAATGTGCTGTCTGATGCCTAGCCCGTCGAGAGAAAACTGATCTGTCATTGTCGAGCCCCTATACCGATCAAGTTAAGGCCGTTGCTGATAAGCCACGTTTTCTATGTATTTCAATGGACAACGGTACACTGTGAAAAAATCTTCTATTGCTGTCTCCACTGTGTGGGGGCTGGGTTTGAGGTTTAACACATTAATCTTTTGTTGGTAGATCCTGACTGGTCATTAAAAAGTCGTAAAATCACCAGAAGAATGTCATCTTACCCCTGTCGTGACGGCAAGACGTTTACTAACAAATAACAAAATGACGTCACGAACAACAAGCCTACTAGTTACTTGTACAAGCCCATTGGTTAGTTTTGCTTTGCCTACCAAGAGGTGACATCATATGCTACAAGCCTTTCAGCAATGGCCTTTATTCATGTTGTTGTTCACGGACCCTCCTCCTCATCAATTTAGAATGTACAGAGTAGAATTGCTGAATGCATTATAGGACCCATTTCACAGCCACCGAGCAATATAGTGTTCACAGCATACACTTTTGCATTTCAGGATTGCAATAAGTTTTCCAGATTAAATAATTCCCATCCTTTGCTGTGAGGTCCGTACAATTTTGGTTGGTTTATAAGGTAAACCAACCAAAATTGTTATTTACAACTTTAGCTTTCTTTTGAAAACCAGATCCTCAATACACTGCCAGGCGTGATATCTTAAGGCTCGTGCATAGGCGCACCCATGGGGGGGGCTATAGGGGCTCAAGCCCCCCCAAAGGAGAACAGTTAGAAGTGAAAAACTTTTTAAAAAGTGAAAATTGTCACTAATTAATTATTACTATTATTATTATTTATTGTCTTCAAATTATTTCTAAAGTATTTTTTACCTAAAAAGATGTTAGTTTTTAAATAAATACTTACAGAGAGTTTATGAAACACTGTTAAAGTCGGTTACAATATCACTGAAAAGATCAGATAATTATTTATGACTCTATAATAAGTTTTTGTTTGTGGGCTCGTGTTGTATGGGCAAATCAAGTGGTACAGAATATTTTGACGTTATGAGAGGGTTGTAACTATTATTGATCTCACTATAACCGAGTTCAGCAGTATTTTCAGCTCAGCGCCCCTAAACTAAAATCCTGGGTGCACCATTGGGCTCGTGTGTACTAATTTCGGAAGTTGATCGCCGCAATGTTATTCTATGGAGAAAAGGGCCTTTACTACTAGAGATGAGACGGCTCGTGAAATTTTCTCATTTATTGAAAATACTCCTTGAAACAGATTTTAAAAAGTGATTCATGAGAAAAATAAAAGTACTTATAAAAAAAACTATTAGCGGCACAGTCGCCTAGAAGGTCGTGAAGCTCTTTGGGTATTTCAGAAAGGCGGCTTAGTTAGTAATGAGATCGGACATTATTTGATAAAGATGGATACAAAGAATTAGAAAGTGCATTGAGAGTTTGCAACTATATTTGTCGTTAATTTGCACAAACAATAAAATTTATTAAATTCTATCAATGGAGTAATTGAATTTTTTTTATCTTTAGTTGAAATTTCGGGTTCGGGCGGGCTCGGCCTCCGACTTAAATAATATTGCTTGGGCTCGGATTAAAAGTCCTCGGGCTCGGGCTTCAAAAAATGAGCCCGAACTCATCTCTATTCACTACTAACGCAATTTGAAACAAAGTATTTTTGCATATTTTTCATTCATTCTTTTTTCCCCTTAATCTGAAAACAATGATTTACATTTACCTTTCAGCAGAATTTATCTAAAGCAATTAGAAGTACAGTAGAAGACCCAAAATCTGCACAGCTTCGTTCCAGACCTTGTGCAGATTTTAGAATTTTGCAGATTTTGGATCATAATAGGAAATTTATTCTATTTCCCTCCACCCCACCCAGAAAAAAAAAAAAAAAAAAAACACACACACACACAAAATAAAAAGAAACAAATCATGTTACTTATAATCAGAATCATGATATAAAAATACAGAGCGATAATACAATATACAAAATTATGAGATTATAGTACAACTTATTTAAACATATTCTATTTAAACATTGTATATTCAATAGTAGTTTAGGACTTTGGGATGTTCTAATTATAGTTTGTTCTTTTTTTTATTATTTCCTGCTCTGTAACACAGCTTTGCTGCTCTACAAATCTGAGATATTTCTTTCTCAGAGCCTAACCTTGATTAAATGTTATTTTATCAACTTTTTGATCATCCTCACTTGTTACTGTGTCAGAGTCTGTGTCATGTGACCACAATTGAGTGTTGATTATGTCAGTGTCAGTCATTTCAAGGATATCAATGTTACCATCAGAGCTCACAAACTCTTAAAATATTTTTTTCAAGTGGGAATAGCTTCTTTAGTTTTACTTTGTGGTTATAGCATAGTTTTCTGAGCTGGCAGGGCATATTTCATTGTTTACATTGAACAGACAGTGCGGATTTTAGAGCCTTGCGGATTTCGGGTTGGCGGATTTTGGGTCTTCTAGTGTACATTAATTACACCTTGTAAGAAAGTTTACTTTCTGGACAAATTTCATGTTATTTTCAGATGTAATTATTGTACTTCTAATTGCTTTAGATAAATTCTGTTTAAAAATAAATGTAGATCAGTATTTTAAGATTAAGGGGAAAAAAGAATGGATGAAAAATATGCAATAGTTCGTTTCGAAATGTGGTGGTAGTGAAGTCCGTTTTCTCCACAGAATAACACTGCAGTGATCGACTTCCGAAGTTAGTACACAAGAGCCTTAAGAGTATATTTTCCTTTTATAATGGGGATTTGTACCCATATGCCTGGGTTATGCAGACAACTTTTAAGAACAGTTGAAAAGAATGAAAGCTGTACAAATTGGGGGATGGGGGTGTTGGATTATTCATCTATGCTTCAGTACCATTTAAGGCCGATGCTGACTGCTGCTGCATCTAATGTGACTACAGAGAGCAAGAGGGCATTTCGGTCACAAATTTTATGACCATTCGGGGTCCACCGACAAAAGATTTCTTACTAAACTGCAAACCCTACAGAATGGAGAGAGCAACAGATTTTTTTTCTGTATCAGTGTCCGATCGTCCATTGAAATACAGTGAAACCAGCTAAAGTGACTACCTTGGTAAAGAGATCGCCTGTCTAGAGCGACCACTTTTATGCAACTTCACTTTACAACGATCAGGAAATGGACATACGCCACCTGCAGCAGACTTGTGCTGCACTCTGCGGTTGATATTGGGAGGCAAGAGGACGTATGAGCTGCTGATCCCTACTTTGCTCTTAGTTTTTATGTGTTCAGTATTTTTCTTTTTTGTCTGCTGGCCATTAGAAAAAAAAAAAAAAAAACTTTACAATGATCACACTTTACTACCTTTGTAAGTTGACCATCTTTATAATGTGACCAGTTTTGTTCTTCTAAAGAGTAGTCACATTAGACAGGATGCACTGCACATATAAAATGGAGAAACTGTGTTCCAGACTACTGTAGCGATGGCGAGTCAATAAAATTTGTCCCTCCATCTGATTAAAAATGAAATCTCTGTCTTATTTTTGTAGAGAAATTATGTTTAGCCCAGAAGGGTTCAATAAATATTGGCGAAAATATTTTTGTATAAATAATGTACACCAGTCTACTATAAAGTCTATATATACTGTTGCGGAATTACTCTGCTACTCCTGGGGTTCGTCGTTCTAAAGTCCAGTTGGTGTAAAAAGTTCAAGTAAAAAGTCACTTGTCAGGATGGAACACAAACTTTATTTCTTCTAGAACTTCGTAGAACAATCAGCTGCACACAATTCACAAGAACAAACTAGCAGTAACGTTCTTTTAACAATCCGCTTGGATCAGAAGCTCTCACAAATGCTGTATTTCTCACACAAAATAAGTCACTTTTACAGGCAAAAATTCCGTGGAAATATTCAAGGGATATGGTACACTATCCCTTAAGACACAGCAATGAAGAATTTACACACAGCACTTTAAAAACAGCTTCACAAAGCAAGCTAAAACACAGCTTCTATAGCACTATCAGTTCACACAAAACAATCGTACTCAGAGCTCTTCACACATTGAATGTTCAACTCGCAACAGACTGACTTCAGGGCGATGCCCGCTTCTATAAATAGCCGACACAGGAGGTACGAGAGGTTTCCAGAAAAGTCAATTTCTCGAGGGTTCTACATAAAGCGTGAATTTTGATTACGTCATAGAAGAGAAATGTTAGGTTATTATGCGTTTTTAATGCAGGAAAAACAACTTCCAGGCCCCATTGGGAAAATCGCGCCAAATGACCAAAAAGTCGCCAAGCTTGGCGACTTTTGGCGAAATATCGCCAAATTTGGCGCCAAAAATAAGTCCTTAAAAGTGAAGAGATCTAAGCTCTAGGACTAATATTTCTCGAGTTTTCTAGAAGCCCATAGAAAAACATATGGGAAAGCGAAACCTCTGTATCTCCGGATCTAATTGGCCGATTTTGATGCAACAAAAAGCAAAATTTATCTATTTGAAGCGTAGAATACGAATTTTAAACCATTTTAAGCCCCAGAGCAGCGAGTTGCCCCGAAAATTCGTAACATTGCCCCCTTCCCAAGGACTGCACATCCCGGGCAGTACAATCCCCAGTTAGGAGGTCTCACAAATATCTGCAGTATATAACCATTATCAGGATCTTAACAACATAATTCAAGCAAATAATCAATAGCACAATAAGCAAATACCCATTAATAAATAAATAATAAACATAATAAATAATTACACTGTAATAAGTAATCAATGTAATAACAAATACACATTAATAAAATCCAATATATTACAAATATGTACACTAAACATGGCGTAAGTAGTGAGAGAAAGAGAGTTGAAGAAAGAGGAAGAGAAGAGAAAGACAGGAAAGGAATGAGAGTTGAAAGAAAAGTGGAATTACGCCATAGTGACCATGGTCTGAACTAATTACAACCGTGGTAGATGGCTAGCCGATCGTAATGTACAACTCTTGGCTTCGAGTTTGGTGACTTACGAATCCGTACGATGACGTCATTCAGCCGGTTTAGGACTGTGTAAGGACCGTCCCACGGCGATTGCAGCTTGGGAGACAGGCCTTTCCGTAGAGTAGGATTCCATAGCCAAACTTTGTCACCTGCGTTGAACTCGTGTCCCGTAGCCTTCGTGTCGTAGCGAGTCTTCATCTTTTCCGTGTTCAGGTTGATCCGCTCCCGAGCAAAATGATGCACATCTTCAAACCGTGCCCGAAGGTTTTCCACGTACGCCTCTGGCGATGAAGGCGCATCTGGAGGGCGGCCGAACACTAGATCGGCGGGAAGACGAAGATCTCTGCCGAACAGCATCTGGGAAGGTGTGAAGCCGGTAGTCTCATGGACGGCACTCCTATAGGCCAGCAGGAACAGGGGGAGTTTCTTGTCCCAGTCCTCTTGATTCCTAGATACCAGGAGCGAGAGGTTGTTCAAAATTGTACGATTGAACCTCTCCACCATGCCGTCGGATTGTGGGTGTAAAGGCGTAGTCTGGGTTTTGTCCATTCCGAGAAGTTGGCATAGTCCTTTAAAGACTGCAGAGGTAAAGTTCGTTCCTTGGTCGGAATGAAGTTGCAGAGGGGTTCCATATCTGGAAATCCATTCTTGCACCAGTACCTCTGCTACGGTCGTAGCTTCTTGATCGGGAATAGGAAACGCTTCGGGCCATTTAGAAAAGTAGTCAATGACAACTAGGATGTATTTGTTGCCATCCGAAGTTCGCGGAAGAGGTCCCAGGATGTCGAGGGCAATCCTCTCAAAAGGCGCTCCTACATTATAACGATGTAGTCTTCCACGGCTTCGTTTCTTCGGGCCTTTACGGGCGGCACAGGCGTCACAAGCTTGACACCACTTTTCGAAGTCGCCTCGAGCCCTAACCCAGTAGAAGCGCTCGCGAACTTTCTGCAGGGTCTTCATCACGCCAAAATGGCCTCCAGTGTAGCTATTATGAAGTTCTTCTAGAACCTTCGGAATCCTCGAACGAGGGAGTACTAACTGCCATCGGAGCATCTTGCCGTCGTCCGACTCCCATTTACGATACAGGACTCCATTCCTCAGGCGAAGCGAATCCTATAAAGCCCAGTACTGTTTTGTTGCCGGACTGTAAGATGATATTTCTTGCCAATTGGGCTTAGCGCTGGATTTTTCCATAAATTCCACAATAGGTTTGATGTCGCTGTCTGTTAATTGGTCCACCCGAACATTTTCGTCACTCCAGGGATCCTGAGATGGTGCCGGTGATGTAACTTGGCGGACAACGGGATGTTTCAGATGGTAATTTTTCTCTGCCCTGGAGCAATAGCGACAACTGTCTATGCAGGGCCTTCTCGACAAAGCATCTGCATTTCCATGAGATGACCCTTTCCGATGACGTATCTCGATGTCATATTCTTGTAATCGCTGTATCCACCTGGCTATTTGGCCCTCTGGATTCTTGAAATTTAAAAGCCAGGTTAAAGAGGCATGGTCCGTTCGGAGCAGGAACTTTCGGCCGTACAGGTAATGATGAAAGTGCTCCACGGCTTTAATGATAGCAAGAAGTTCCTTTCTCGTAACACAATAGTTACGTTCTGCCTTTGAAAGGCATTTGCTCCAGTAAGCTATGACGTGTTCTTGGCCATCTATCTCCTGGGACAAAACTGCTCCAACACTCTCCTTACTTGCGTCTGTGTCCAGGATAAATGGCTTGTCAGGGTGAGGATACGACAAGATCGGCGAAGATGTTAAAGCCGTCTTCAGTTCGTTGAATGCGTCCTCACATTCCTCAGTCCATAGAAATTTCCGTCCAGTCTCGGTCAATTTGTGAAGGGGTCTTGCAATTTGCGAAAAGCCCTTCACGAATTTTCGATAGTAAGTACACAGACCGAGAAAACTTCTTAAGTCATGGATATTCTCGGGACGACTCCAGTTCTGGACTGCGGACGTCTTTTCGGGATCGGTTCGGACTCCGTGGGCGGATATTATGTGCCCGAGGTAACGTACTTCCCGACGAAACAAATTGCACTTCGATGGACTCAGTTTCAAGTTCGCCTCCTTTAATTTTTGCAGCACCTTTCGGATGTTCTCGAGATGCTCTTCGAAAGTCCTTCCGACGATGATGATATCGTCCAAATAAACGAGACATGCTTCGTAGGAAAGTCCTCTCAACACTGTCTCCATTAGTCGCTCGAATGTAGCAGGTGCGTTGCAGAGTCCAAAAGGCATAACCTTGAACTGCCATAATCCTTGTCCCGTGGTGAACGCAGTCTTTTCACGGTCGTCGGGATGAATTTCCACTTGCCAGTAACCACTCTTGAGATCCAGAGTGGAGAACCATTCGTTTCCCGATAAAGTGTCCAATGTGTCGTCTATCCTTGGAAGAGGGTAGCTGTCTTTCTTGGTAATGTCATTCAGACGTCTGTAGTCATCACAGAACCGGGTGGAACCATCCTTCTTTCGGACCAAAACAATTGGCGAGGCCCAGGGACTAGTCGATGGCTCGATGACGTCATCACGCTGCATCTCCTCTAAAAGTCTGCTCACCTCTTCTTGCTTAGCAAGCGGCAGCCGCCTAGGATGTTGCTTGACGGGAGAATGGCTGCTTGTGTCTATTCTATGTTGCGTTAACCTCGTACGGCCAAAGTCACCGGAAGTACGAGAGAAGAGGTCTTCAAATTCAGCTATTACTTTCTCTGCAGCGCTTCTCTGTTCTGCCGTTAACTCCACGTCTTGTAATAATTCCTTCGTCAGGCACTCGGAAGATTTAGCTGTCGTTTGGTTGATGTTCTTATTAATGCAGGTAACAGGAGTGCATGTCGCCAACACTTCATTTTTCTTTATCACCTTCGACTTGTCCGTCACATTTACTACTCTAACTGGAATTTCTGTTCTCGACAAGTCCACAAGTACTCCTCTGATGGAATCCCTATTGCTTGGGTGTTCGATTAATCCAAAACGGAATTTATTGCTTTCTTTTACTGTTCCAGAAATTATTGAATCAGTTCTGGGAGGTAGAGTGATATCAGTCTGGGCTATTATTTGCTGAACAGGCAAAACAGTTTCATTACTAATATCGAACGCAGCTATTTCTTCTGAATCTGAACGAAGCTCATTATTCTTAAAGTCCAAATTAAATTTGTGTGATTTTAAAAAGTCCAGTCCGAGAATAAAAGAGTCTGTAATATTGGCGACATATACCACATGGTCGTATCTGGCATTCCCAAACGTGATTTCTACTTGCGCTTTTCCGCCCACTTCGATCTTGTCACCTGTTACAGTCTGGAGGGTCAGCGAGGGCGGAGTCCAGACAATCTTCAAATTTAATTTCTTGGCCAGATCCGTCCTTATGATGGTTACGTTCGCTCCAGTATCAATCACCATGTGGCATGGGGAACCATTAACATACCCCAGTACGAAGAGTCCATTACTGCCGCCATTCACTGATGAAATCTGCAAGACTTTTAGGTGGGGCTCTTGACTATCTGGCAACCTCCGCCCCGCGAGATGGCCACCTCCTAGTTTCCCTCTTTCATGATCTTAGAGTTCTCTTGCTGGTCATGAGACTTTCGACCACAATGCTTTTGTACATGGCCTTCGACGCCACACTTCCAGCATTTCACTTTCTTTGGGCCATCTCTCGTTCTATCGGATCTTAATTTTCGTTCTATGAGATCTTCAATTCTCTTCAACCTGTTCTCGACGCTCTCCGTGTCTTTGTCAGCTCCCTCTTGGACCGTGACAGCTCTAACAGCATGCCGATCTTTCCTGACGGCCCGCTGAGCTGCTTCTAGCTTCATTGCGAAGACGAGAGCAGATTTCAAATCCTGATAATCTTCCAACATAAGTGACTTTTGGGTTTCTGGATCACGGATGGCTTCAATAAAATGACGCACCGCCATTTCTTCTCGGACATTATCAAGGTGGTCCATGTAAGCTAGATGACAAAGCTTATCTATGTCCGAAGCCAGCTCTTGAAGGGTCTCGCCAGATCTCTGCATCCTTGACTTAAGTTGGATTCTACTATATTCTTTCTGGCACTTCTCTCCGAATTTCATCTCCAAGGCACTCTCAAGGGCGTCAAAATCTCCTATCTTCGTCGCTCCGATAGTTTGCAATACATTAATTGCATCTCCGCTAAGGGAAGCGGCCAGTTGATTAGCTTTCTCGGACTCGCTCCAACCATTGGCTCTGGTGACGATTGAAAATTGGGTCTTGTAAGCCACCCAGGGAGTCTTTCCGTCATAAGGCGTTAGTTTCACTGCTGGGTGGCGTGACGACAACCTGATGTTTTCTGGTACCTTTCCCAGCTTTACTAAACTGTCCAGTTTTTCTTCTAGCTTGTGATCGATCTTTTCCTCAATCCTTTCCTCGCATCTCGCTTGACTTTCTTCCAGGAGTGATACTCTTTTCTCTACTTCCTCTAACCCGGTTTTCATCTCTTCGTGAGCGGTTTTTAACTCATCTAATCCGGTTTCTATTTTTCTTTGTCCATCTTCCACTTTCTTCTCTAGTCCGACCAATCCGGCTTCAATTTTCTTCTCTAAATCCGCCTTCATCTGTTCTTGTGCGGCTTTCATCTCGTCTTGTCCGGCTTTCATCTCGTCTTTCATTTCTTGCATCATATTCATGAGCTTTTGAAGTTGTTCTTCCATTTTTTGTCTAGTCAAAACCATAAACTGGAAAATTAAAGTCTTTCTTTAGAATCCCACTTCTGACACCAAATGTTGCGGAATTACTCTGTTACTCCTGGGGTTCGTAGTTCTAAAGTCCAGTTGGTGTAAAAAGTTCAAGTAAAAAGTCACTTGTCAGGATGGAACACAAACTTTATTTCTTCTAGAACTTCGTAGAACAATCAGCTGCACACAATTCACAAGCACAATCTAGCAGTAACGTGCTTTTAACAATCCGCTTGGATCAGAAGCTCTCACAAATGCTGTATTTCTCACACAAAATAAGTCACTTTTACAGGCAAAAATTCCGTGGAAATATTCAAGGGATATAGTACACTATCCCTTAAGACACAGCAATGAAGAATTTACACACAGCACTTTAAAAACAGCTTCACAAAGCAAGCTAAAACACAGCTTCTATAGCACTATCAGTTCACACAAAACAATCGTACTCAGAGCTCTTCACACATTGAATGTTCAACTCGCAACTGACTGATTTCGGGGCGATGCCCGCTTCTATAAATAGCCGATGCAGGAGGTACGAGAGGTTTCCAGAAAAGTCAATTTCTCGAGGGTTCTACATAAAGCGTGAATTTTGATTACGTCATAGAAGAGAAATGTTAGGTTATTATGCATTTTTAATGCAGGAAAAACAACTTCCAGGCCCCATTGGGAAAATCGCGCCAAATGACCAAAAAGTCGCCACGCTTGGCGACTTTTGGCGAAATATCGCCAAATTTGGCGCCAAAAATAAGTCCTCAAAAGTGAAGAGATCTAAGCTCTAGGACTAATATTTCTCGAGTTTTCTAGAAGCCCATAGAAAAACATATGGGAAAGCGAAACCTCTGTATCTCCGGATCTAATTGGCCGATTTTGATGCAACAAAAAGCAAAATTTATCTATTTGAAGCGTAGAATACGAATTTTAAACCATTTTAAGCCCCAGAGCAGCGGGTTGCCCCGAAAATTCGTAACAATACTGAAGAGCCATTGCATTATGATCACCTACTCAATAATGCGTTGCACCTCCTTTGGCCTTCAAAACAGCTGCAACGTGCATGGGCATGGATGCCACCAGTTCTTGGTCCATACTGGAGACAGGTTGTACGAAATATTTAAGCAGCGGCCACACAAAGTCAAGATATTGAAACATAGTGGTGTTTAAGCTCTGAGCTACCAGGGAGAGGAGAGGAGCTGCTCTCCTGGAAGGCGGTGTACTTCGACACGAAAATTGACGTGATTAAGGAGAATCCGGGTTTCATCCTACCACGCAACTCTCTACTACATATCTGTAAAACAGTCTCGATGTTCCTGTGCCTTCTATAGGCCTAGTTGACAATGACGCTTTGTAAGCAGAGGCACATATGTGGGACATCTGCTCTGCAAACCCATATCTAACAGTATCCGCTGAATTGTGTATTCCGAAACACTTATACATGGACTTGCATTGTATTAGGCAGTCAGCTGAGACACTGTCTGCTGTCGATTTTGCTGTACTAGGTGGTACAGTCTCCGGCGTCCTGTTTCTTTGATGATGCATAAATGATCAATATCATCCATTGCTGGTTTCACCATCATTAACCACTTTTTATAAATATCAACAACAGCAGATCGTGAACAAGCGACCAGTCATGTAGTTTTAGAGATACTGGTTCCAAGTCTTTGGGCCATTACAATCTGCCCTCTATCAAATTCGCTTAGATCAACAGCCTTTCCCATTACTCACAAACGTAAGTGCAAGAATGATTTCTTACCTTCTGCAGCAACAGTTAACTACCATTACCACTTAATTACTACTTGCATTCATGTAATCCAGATGAGTTCATTGAAAAATGTGTGGGTGGTCATAATGCAATGGCTCTTCGGTATACATACACTGCTATTTTTTAAAAGTTCAGTTAATGTGAAAATTTACAAAAAAAAAAAAAAAAAAAAAAAATTAAACTTCCCTAATGCATAGCACATTTAGCTTGGGGGGGGGGGGGCTCAAGACCCCCTTGGGTCTGCCACTGCTTCCAAACCCGGATCCTTGAATACCCTGCAAGTTCCAGAATTCGAACCCCAGATATAAAATTTGCAGAGCAGGAGTTCTCAGTAGGATACCAATTACTTTGCACCCCTACATCCATAATATTTGTATTATTTGTGAGTATTTATTTAATATCAATTTTTTTTTTTTTTTTTTTTTTTTTTATTTTTAGCAGGAGCATCTTTCAAAATAAATTTGAAGACACACCGTATTTACCCGCATATAAGTTGAGAAATTTTAAACAAAAAAAAGTCTTTAAAGTCTGGGGGTCAACTTATACGAGGGTCCTTAATTTTAATTTATTTTTTCAGAAGTCAAAAATGCCCTTTTAAACGACAACTGTTCTCTTCCTGTATTCCATAACACAATGACGTCGTTTAAGGTTGATTTCCATACCAGGAAGAATGTAGCGATTGAAAACGTGTATTATGTTGTTGTTGTTGTGGGATTATGGCTAATTATCTACACATGGGCTCTAGGCTGAAGGGTAGGATGCCCCTCATGGAGGTCTTTCAAAGGGAGCCTAACAAATGCGTGTATCATGATGAGCCGATGACAACAAAGGAATAAAAGCATATAAAACATTATTTAATACGGCGGATTAATTAGTTAAAATTTTTTATTTGGGAATACCTTATTCCCCCGTACATGATATATATTTCGGTTACACACATAACCATCTTCAGTCGTTTCTGGATCTCTCACTAATGGCGGCTTCTTTTTATATCTCTTCGTTCTTCTTCTTGAAAGTTCGATGAATGTCATCCCATGATTGGTCGATTGTATGAAGCGCATCGTTGATGCTGCCATCTGTCGTCATTATTTCTAAGCTCTCACGAATGTAGGCATATATACTATTTTTAAAGTTGGCTATTTTTTAATATTTTTTAAAATCAATGGTAATGGGCTCTTTCAAAGCAAGACGGGCCAGAGCGGTACTTTGTTTCTGGAGGTTAATGTCTTTAAAATGTTCGTTTTTTCACTCTTTAATTTTCCTTTTTGTAACGCCGATGTAGCAATTTTCTTTATTAGTATCGTTTGACATAAAAGTAATTTTATAGATCCCTGCGGTTTCGATGGGGTTGATTGGGTCTTTTTCCGATCTAATGCGCTGAAAGATTGTTTTATTAGGTTTAATTGGAATACGGAAGTTCTTTTACGGAATACGTACGGCGTTTACGGAATATCGCCAGTCCAGACTGGGGAGAAAGTGGTAGTCAATTGACCAGGGTTCTGCATCCACATTTGCAGTTTGTTTGAGGACTTGTGTGATCAGAGATATCTGCCCTCACATGCCAAACAAAAGGCATAAGGCGTGCTCTTCAACTCAAAAGTAGGGGAATGAAATCTTACAGATTTTGCCGTTTTCTGGGTCAAAAATTCTCAAGAGTAAGCCGCGGCGAAAAGGTTAAGTGCAAAATAATAGCTATGTAAATGGCTGGACACATCAATAATCTTCATGATTACCAAAGATTTCAATTGTTGTTGGATTACTCAGGAAAGCTTTGGTCGGAATTCAATGTTACAATGGCACATACTTTGTTTTGAAGAGGGATACTAAATTTTCAATGGTCGGTGCCATCAGGGTTGAGGAAAAAGTAGTTTAACGTAAGGTGCTTCCTTTCCTTCTGTAGCAGATCAGTGAAGTTATCAGCAAAGATCTTGGCCAATACAATGGGAATTGTTCATGCATTCACTAACAGCATCTTGATTACCTAAGAAATATATCTGTCCATATTAAGGATGTTCAAATTCAGTATCAAGAATTTGAGTAGGTTGAATTGTCAAATGAATGAATTTATAAAAAAATTCATCAAGTATGTTATACACTGTTCGCCATGTAGCTGTACACATCTGGAATGTTAATAGTTTCAGTCATCATATACTGTGAATAAAGCCATTGCAAAGTATGTATTCAAAGTTTGAATTCTTTTATGAAATTCTTTGGAATGTGTATGGCTTCAAAGGAACAACCGCACTTTCTTCAGAACTTAAATGAAATATATTTCATTAATAGTAAAATCCTTTCATTTAAAATACATTTTTTAAAGTGTGAAAAATGATGAGATATAGTATTATAATGTTAACATATATACTAATATCCTTTAAAATTGAAATTCTAAATTTCTCTACAGTGTTTCAATTTAAACATAAAATACTTATTTTTTTTTAAATAATTCTTACATAAATAAATTCTATAAACGTAAATTCAATCTTCTTACATAAATATAGATGTTATAAAAGTATAATCTTACATAAGTATGCTTTAAACATAATTTTCTTTTATAAAATCGTGCTTCAAGGGGGAAAAAATTACTAACACAATTTAAATTATTAGAATAAAGCACACTTCAAAATCATATGAGATTGACCATGGAATAGATAAAAAATATTCTTTTACAATAACTTTATAATAACTTTAACAACTACAGAAACATTGACAATCATAGAACAAACGGATGGACTATAAAGAAACTTCTAACCTTGAATAAATCTAAACTACATCGTATCCTAATATATAGTTAGGCTGAACCCTGACTCAGTGACAATTCTGGTTCAACTCTCAAAAATAAAACTTTTATCATCATTAATCCAAACAGATTAAAAAGAGTTATTGTCTAAAAAGTATAATGCTTGCTGTTCGTGGTGCGATCGGCCAAAAAAATTTCATAAATTTGTAAAAAAAATTTGCAATACTTCTAAAATCTGAAAATCCAGCTGTTTCCTGATTTTTAACAGCTTTTTGCTATTTTCATCTCCATTTTATTTCCGAGAGTACAAAAGCTTATCATTTGCGTGTCAAAAGTAGGTATTGCAAGTGACATTGGCACCATATTGAAGTCACGGTTAGGTATCAGGCTTTGAAGGGAAAATTTTGATTCCGATTTGCTTAAAATAGCTCTTCTAAATTATGCAGTTCAACATTTTTTTCAAAAATAAGCTAGTATGTCTTAAGCTTTGATAAGGGGAGGACATTCTTAAGAATTGAAATGTTCCAAATGTGAGAAGTTTCTAGCGTATACAATTCCGATTTCAGTATATAATAAAAATTGAACTTATTTATTTTAAATGGGTAAAGATTAAATATTCTGAGTGTAGACATTCTAGTGCCCGTTGTAATTATTTCCACAACGGACTTTATCCCCTAGTTCAATAAAAGTATACAACAAAAAACAACACAATCTAATCCATGGCTAAATTAGAAAAAATGTTGGTAGCGCGATTTCAGTCGCCCGATTTATTCCTTAGGACAGATTCCCTATGATGTCCCCCCCCACACACACACACACCTCAGAAAAGTTGCAGACCAAACTTTGGGAAGTTGGCAAAATCATGAGCCGTATAATTGGGATTTATATGGCTTGTTGTTGTTGTGGGACTAAGGCCAATTATCTACATGCGGGATTTAGGCCAATGGGTGGATGCCTGCCATGGGGGTGGGGAGGGGAGTCATTCATAGGGGTCCTAATCATTATTTAAGCTAAGGGGATTTAAAAGGGATTTTGAATAGTTTATTTGGGTTTTATACAGGATTCCACGGGCCGGATTCAAAGCCGTGGCAGGCCGGCAGTTGCCCATATGTGGCTTAGGCAATGATAAAATAAATGAGTTGAAACCTTCATCTGCAGTGGATCAAAAACTATATGAAACAAATCTGATGGCGGATCACGTGCAAAATGAATTTGAATGGAGTTTCAAAGATCGCTTCATTATAAACGGTTGTCACACACACACACAAAAAAAAAATCGTCGGGTTACTATACATTAAAATATTTCTCATCAAGTTGGCAGAATGAGGTGGTTAAAGAAGAATTCAACTTAGTGCCGTTATATTAAAAAAAAAAAAAAAAAAAACCTCGGAATTTTCATATTATGTCACAGGATCTTTTTTCTTTCTGTGTATCATTGAAAAGGGTGTCATTTTAATTTAAATTATTCGGCTAAGCTGAAACTTTCATGCATTTTTAAAATTCACATCATATGGATCAATGAAATACATGAAAAATATTAACAGTTTTAGTGTCTACGTGAAAAAATATTTAGCTTTACGTTAGTTACAAAAAAATGAACTAAATTCAGGCAATTTTTTTTATAGATTTATGAATAGTTTTGTATTAATAACTATGAATCAAAAATAATTAAATTGTTTACGTATATTCCATCAAGGTGCTTGTGGGGAATGGCAACGGTAATTGGTTTTCTCTTTTTCGCTGGTTGCCAGGACGACAATAACTTTTTTTATTCTAAAAATTATGAAAGAGCTGAAAGGTATAATATATCTAGTTATTAAAATATTTATTTGCCTGTGTACTGGATATCAAGTTCCATTTATTTTTTTTCTTTCCGAAATTAATTTTTACTATTATATGTTAATGACGTCTATTTTTTAATCTGCCCCAAAGTTATTTGAGTGTTCCTTTATGAAGATCACATCAACTGTGTTTTCCCAAATGATCAATAGATGGCACTACTGTCCAAAACGAACATTTTACATTTTTAGCAGTTTAGAATGTTTTTTCAGTCACGTGACCTAGCTCAATCATTTACTGGGCCCAAAAGCCCCTCCAGGTACAATATTTTTAAAAAATCCTTAGAGCCGTTTTAGAGATTACTCAGACAAACATACCTGCATACATTCCGTGTTTAATAGTATAGGGATAAAACCTATTGCAAAGCAAATGCCAGTCTTTAATGTGTTGTAAATGCAACCATTACACTACTGAAGGAAAAAAAAAAAAAAAAAAAAAAAAGAGTTGGATGGCTATTCAAATTGTGAAGGCCACATTAAAACATGTTTATCCCACGTTTAATCCTAAGGTTCTCGTATAATAGAAATGTAACAACTTTTTTAATTAGTAAGTTATCATTATACTATAACCACATTTAAAATGTTATTATTAGAACTATAGCTTTTTATTGTTAAGTGCAATGTGTGTGTTAGCATGGTGGTGTTTTTATTTTAAACTATGGTCAAGGAATTCTATGAATTATGCTCAGTAAAACTAATTTCAAACTTTTTGTGATAGCAATGGAAACACATAATTAGTGAAGCTAAATTATTTGTATTGAAAATAATTTCATAATTAGTTCATGCTTACATATTGATTAATTACGGTAGAAGTGAATAAAATCTACGCAAGCCAACTAATTCATTCTTTATTATCAGAAGTTATGATTTACATAAAATGTTATCACAGTTTTCTTTCTTTTTTATTTCATATAGAAGGAATAAGTTACATTCATTATTTTTAGTAATTTAACTAAGACAGAAGATGGAATCCATGCACATAGGAAACTCAGATCTACATAGAGAGTAAAAATTAAAAGAGTGTATCAACTAACAAAAGCAGAATGAAATTATAGAAGGACAGGATAAATGCTAAAAGAAATACATCTCCGAATTTATATGACACCAAACTCTCTTTCTTACATGGATTTAAAGAAATAAAAAACAATTTTTCAAACACTTCAACAATCTGGAATGCTAAAGCTTTTAATATTTGAAATTTTTAGACCTATTGCATGAACTTACAACTACTCAGCACGCAGGATATGCAGAGAGACATGTGGGAAGTTTCATACAACAATAACTATCCATTATTATTCCTTATTTGAGTATACTTTTTTTTAAGATTTTATTTTTACATGGGATTCTGCAAAATGTATCAACTGTATAAAAAGAGCACCCTATGTATTTTTTTTTAATCTAGCATTAGGATATAAAAATAATTTAAGAAAAATTATAATAACAACTGCAATGTTTATTTTAACACCCCTTCCTCCGATACACACACACACACTTGAGAGGAAAAAAGAAAATAACTACAACATTTTCCCTTCCAGATTTACATATAGACAAAACAAAGGTTTTCTTTACTTCAGTAATTATTATATTGTATATTTTGTTTTAGGAGTTTATCTACATAATAAAACAGAGCACAAGTTTTGTTGTAAAAAAATCTATTTTACACACTTACATAACTTAAGACAAAGTTTGGCTCTTTCTTATTGCTACATTTTAAGTGATATATAAACTGAACATTAAATTACTGTTTCATTATTATTATAATAATTAATATTAATTATTTCTCCGGAAAGTTAACAACAAAAAGGTTAATTATTTACTTCTTTTATAAAATATTACAAAGCATATTTTTTTCCCCATGCCATTATTAAAAGTTAAGTTTATTCAATACACTTGCGAAGTTAAACCAAGTTGCATTATGCATATCCAAAAGGCGGAAATATTTAATGAGACTAACTATGAAATACGATTGACACTAAAAGAAGAAACAATAAATGTATCTTGTATTAAGCTTTTAAAAATGCATTCTACACAGAAAAGCATTTAAGAATGAAACTTGCTCATCAAGCATTTTGCCACTACTAAGGCCCAAAATTACTGGCCATTTTATTATGGGAGTACACAATGGGCGGCCAGCGTTACCCCCTATGAAGGGACAGACAAGTTAACATCCATGTCCAAGCCGGGATTCAAACCCGGACCCAAGGTGTGATAGAATGCTTCTTAGGCCACTACATCACCTAGGCGGCCGAATAGGAAACGTAACAAAACTATATTTAATCAAAGGCAATTTTATTGCATCAACTCACAAATTTGTTAGATAGTGATATAAACCTGATTCACTGTAAAAATCAGAAAAATCTATTTGATACTTTTAAACATCCCCCCCCCTCTTCCTTTCTCTCTCTCCCCCACCCGCCACCCCCTTTGTGTGTGTGTATGTAAATAAAGGAAGGGGATAGAAAGTTTTAATTCAAAATCAGAGTTGGAAAGTCAAAAGTTTTCCAGGCACCTTCACCTCTAACAGCAAATACAAACAAACAAACAAAAAAACATCATAAGAGGCACAGGGGTTAAAGTTTTTGTAAAAATAACATCCACATTGAGTAATATCACTGGGCAAGATAACATATTTTTCTGTAGTTTACTATGATACAAGCAAGAGACACATTTTTAGAAAATGTAAATATAAATACAAGATGTGCAGAATAATAGTAATTGAACTTGAAAAATAAATGCATATCATGTTTACAACAAATTTTTTTTTAAAGTTTCAAGGAAATTTAGGCAAATATACTTTTTCATAATAAATAGTTGCACACAGCATTAAAATATTGCATTCATTTTGTGCACAAAAATAAATTATAAAACAAATTATTCAACAAACACACACAAAAATAACAGTCTTGAATATAAACAATACCTTAATTAATAGCACTAAGTAAAAAGCTTAACATAATTAATATGAAAAATGAGGTGGGGAAACAAAAGAGAAAAAGATAATATAAGAAAACATTATCAATAGATGGAATGCCATAGAAATTTAAAATAAATATAACTGAAATGAGTTATTAAATAAAATAAATACATGCCTCTCTTTGAAAATATCATCTTACTGAGAGGAAAAAAGTGATAAAACTGAGAAACTTTTGACAAAATATTTGATCACAAAAATGCAAAGATTAACAAAGATGGGAAAATATGAAATATGTATGAGGTAAATATAAGCAACAAATGTATATTACTGATTATGGTGCATAAATAAATGAATGTTTCTCATTTTATAACCAGTCAAACATTCAGACACAAGAAAGGTAACATTTAAAGTTTGTGATATACAATTTTTGTGCAATATTCTAAAAATTAAATTTTAAATAATTTATTCATATATTATGAAATACACACAGACTAGATGAAAAGCATTTTAATACACAATGAAATAAGGAACATGAAATTTGTAAGAATAAATACTATAACAATTTCTTATACCAAAATACCATTCACTAAATTTATCATTATACCTATTAGTGGTTTTGTTTTAGTATATAGACTATATTCTTAATAAAGTTAAAAATATATATTGTATTATGTATTAAGGCAACGCTACTTGAGGGCTATCTGCCTAAAGAGGGGGTAAAAATATATAACAAACAGATTTCGTAGTAAAAATGTATGAGTTCTACTCAATTTTGTGTGATTAAAATGCAGTAAAAGTATTTAAAAAATAAGGGAGATAAAAGGGAATTACAAGAGAAAAATATTATTAATTTCAGTTGCCAGGGAACTAAACTATATTATTGATTGAAAAACAGAATTCTGCTATTGTTTAGTTCCCCAAAATAATAAGCACGAAAATATAATAAAAGATTAACAGCCAAGAAAAGCCTATATATGCACCATCCTTCAAGTTAAACAAGAACGTACATCTCAAAAGTGCTTTAGAGCAGTATTTCTAACCCTTTACACTTGCTCAAAAGCAAAAACAAAAAATTTCATATATATATATATATTTAGTTAAATTTTTTGATTTCTTTATAGATATATTCTATATAGATGAATTCTATATATATATATATATATATTATTTTAAATTAGGATGTACATTTAATACATTCTTTTTTTAAAAATATAAATACATTGTTTATACATTTAAATTTATACAATGGAAAGTAATTGAGAGGTTGAAATGACTTAAAAAATAACATTTAAAATTCTTATTTCCAGAGGTTAGGAAACACTGCTTAAAGAAATAGTATTTTTCTCAAAGCACATTTTCATGTAAGTTTCAATTAATGTAATAACATTCAATATTTTCACCAGAAAAAAAATACCTATTGTAAAGAGAACAATGAATAAACATCACAATTAAAATAACAATCAGAGAAGTTTTTATAAAATGTGAGAGAATACATCTTAGCATTTTCTAAGAGAATGTAAACAGAATAATATTTTCATATACAGTAGGACCTCTATTTTGCAAACTTTTCCTTCAAACCAAGAATATTTTAAAAATTTCTTCATAAAATAACCTCCAAATAGAAAAGTGCATTCTCTATTTAATGAATTTTTTCTTTTTTCTCAAAATATTTCTGAACATTTCACACTTATTCTCCTTTTCAACACTTTTTTTAAATCAATGAATTTGCTTTACTAGCAGTAAAGTTGCAGTCATTTGTCATCTTTCATTCAGGAAATGCAATATTTTTCTTTTCATTGTCTGCAAAACAATTTTAATTTCCCTTTCAGACTCAATGCATCTGTCCTGTCTGCTTGAATGAGAGTCTTCTGCTCATAATTTAGGTTCCTGTAGCTTGAAACTATCAAAGCAAAAGTGTTTGGAAAAGCTGGATTCTTTATTAGCAATGAGAATTTGGAAAGTACAGAGAACATAGACAACAATCCCTTAGAAGAATACAGCTAAGAGTAAAACAAGAAATTAATAATGATGTGCTCACTAACGATTTTCTTCCACATGATTCTGAAGTCAAGACCTCAGAAACACTAAGTGAATTGGGTATTTTGGACAGAATGAAAAATAACCTTCGCAAGATAAAATCATGTCAAATTTGTGTCATTTGAAAAAAATCCGACATGAATTACAATTTGAAAAAAAAAAACAGAACTTAAAAGGTTTTTACTGCATTGTAAAGATGCGAGATGTACTATGGGAGAAAGCACTTTTTCAAACAAAAATCTTAGACAAAATTTAGATTTTTTCAGTAATTAAGTTTAAGGATGCATGTGATAATGCATACTTAAAATTATTTCTTATAATAAAGGTTATGTCATTAAAGTTGATTAATTTTAATGTACTGCAATTTCCAGAAAAAATGCCACATCAGCATAGATGCTGCACTTGGAAGAAAATGGCACAAGAAAAATCCAACTGCACAGAAATGCCACACTAAGTTAAACTGTGAGTGACATCGCCTGGAATGTCATAGTAACAAAATCTTGCCATGTATCATGGTGTATGGCATATCATTTAAGAGAAATACATGAAATGAAATCATAACAAAAATAAATTTTAGATAAGAAATTAGGTGCTCATGAATGTACTTATATTTACCCACAAAAGAAGTCCATATAAGTAATACTCATAAAAAGGGAAGGGAGAGGAAGAATGTTATAGATCGCTTTTGCATCTGTGACTGCAACAAAAGTGGAGTCGTGTCTTGTTCAGGAAAGAATTAGGGTAGATAATAGGTTTGGAAAGATTCATCTGGGGACTGAGTATAAGAATAGAATCTCTTCAACCTGATATGGAAGAGAATATGACATTCTTTCAAAATCTTGTTTAGGATGTTTAAGGCACTCAAGAAGGGGGGGGGGGGAACATAGACCTTGGATAAACACAACAAAGTTCACAGAAAACAACCAACTGGTTTTCTCTGTACAGCACAAAGGTGATAAGCTAATATTTTTTTATGATATACTTGGAATATTTGTTTTAGTGAAAAGCAATGCATCAGTAGAAATGCCGCACCCTCTGAAACTGTGTTGTAAGAAGTAAATGCTGTGTTGTTTCTTTCAGAAATTACAGTACTTATTTTTTTAAATTAAAATACAATGCAATTCCAGAAGCTTTGTTTTACACTTTAAAAAGTGTGATCAATAACTTTTTAAAATAACATTTAGTTTGTGAATTTAAAATCTGCTTTACGGAAATTAAGTTATTTCAAAAAGTAAATCTCTAATAAATTTTCTATGTAAACTTTTTTTCAAGATTCAACAACTTCATAACATAGAGTTTCAGCTGTATAGTAGAATAAAGTTAACCAAGGTTCCAAATTGAAATTTTTCCCTCCATGATAGTTAAATCTTTAAATTTTAACAAAAACAAACAAATAAAAACTGTATAGTCTTACTATTTTCCAAAAAGAGAGTCTGAAAAAATAATTGCAATTAAAAGATTTTTCAAAGAAAACATATTCATGTACAATCTTCCCATTAAAGTCCTTTGTTCAGCCAGAAACTTCAGAACTGTAAGAGTTATGTTCATAAAAACAGGGTCTATGTACAGTAGCTATGTGCTACATGTTGAAAATGCTTACAGCACCACCTGTCAGTTAAATTCAGAGCAGGCATTCTTATCTCAAAAACAGTACAAGATGCAGGAAAATATTAAATTACCAAGTTCTTAAGCATCACTCATTTAATAAGAAAAGACACTTTGCACACATTAATATGCACATTAATTCAGACAATAATGCTATAAATGAAAGGCATAAAATGCAAATTTACTTGGTCATGCTCTCCAAATCTTCACTTGCCTAACATTAGACTCCTTTATTCTTGTTCAAATGTTTTTCTGTGAGGACCAATACACATCTGAAATCTCATTCACAATTTCTGCTGTACATTGTACAACATGGCAAGTAACATGCTGGCACAATCATTAGTAATGCATTTTATACCTACTTTTAATATTAATACACCCAAGATCTCTTTTTTTTTTTTTTTAACTAAATCAACGATTCCGAACACCCCTGTAAATGACTTTACCCCAGCATCACCTACTGTTCTTAAGATGAGAATGCAAACTCTGAATTTAGTAACCAGGTGACACTGTGAGTAGTTTCATTGAGTAGTGCAGCTTTCCCAAATGGTAGGACATCCCCCCCCCCTTCTAGGGGGGGCACAGAACTTTTGCAGGGAGGGCATGAGAAAAACCAAAGAGAAAAAAGTGATGCATATTTTTTACAATCCTCTTGTTTATTTTATTTTTACTCAAAAATATATCTATTTTTGCTTAAAATGCTCATTCAAACTTTACTGATAACATTAATTTGTAGAAAATTCGGCTAAATGTTCAATACTGAAGAATAAAAAACTGAATATATCCTGAAAAATTTTAAGGGGGGGGGGGCACCGTAAGTTAGCCATTGTTGGGGAGAAGCAATGTTAAAATGTTGGGAACCACTGGTGTAGTGCATAGCTACTTTACTATATCTAGACTCCATTTTTACGCGACTATTTTCACCATTCTGAAATTAATGGGATGACAATGGACTTCAGACTCATGCTGAAGTGTGCTCACTGTTTGCAGAGTATCCCAGCTAAGATGTTGCAAACTTTGAGGGGAGGTAGAGTACATCTAGACAACTCTGAACATATAGGAACGTGCCGTCGCAATCGTTGTTTGTAAGCACAAATTAATAATCAGCAGGAAAATCATGATGAAGTAGTGAACATTCTGACTTTTTTTGGAAGAGACAAATTTATTGCATAAAAAAAATAAATAAAATAAAATTATACAGCTAAAAAACTTGTTTTTATTTTTATGAGGGATTTTTCAGAGCATAAATTCATTACTTATGAAATGTAGTTAAGAAATCTGACTGATGCTTCACTGCTTTTTTTATGTGATTATTAATAGATTAATGATGTTTGCAACCCAGCATTCCTTTGTGATTCCAAGTTGTCTAGACACACTCTAACATCCCCCAAAGTTTGTAATTCCTTCATAGGGATACCCTGTATGTAGAACTAACATAATTTCTCTCTCTACTTTTTTAAAAGTAAGTATACAATCTGTAGTGAGTAATAACAAGAAAATAACAGTTTGGGAATAGTGGGTAAAATCAAGATCAAGACAACAGAATTTTTGTCTTATCCTGATCATTTTAACCCAACGAATTTTTAATAATACAGGGTGATTCATAATTTCCTTCAAAATCTCAGGAGGTTGTAGTAAAAAGTCAGAAAAATACAGAAAAAAAGAAAAACCAAACTTAACTCAATATAGAAACAATGCAAGCATTTTTGCAAACCTTACAGGTGTTCCTATGAGTGAATCCTTGCACAGCACAGATTAATTCAATAATTCATTTCTGCCATACTCTACTTAATAAGGAACTATCAACAGTAATGACAGGATGTATGATCTGTTCACACAGCTCTGCTAAATCATAGAGCAAAGGGTAAAAACACGTCTTTTACATAGACATACAAGAAAATGTCAAATGGTGTTGAGTTCAGTGAGGTGGGAAAACCATGGCAGAAGACGTAGCATGCTGCCAGGTATCACTGACTGCAGTTATGAAAAGTTTAATTGTTTCTGTATTTCATGAAAGGTTATTTTTTGCTATATTCATGTCTCTCTCTCTCTAAATTATTAAAACTACCTGAAATCTTGAAATTATGAATCACTCTGTATCTTTGTATAATACATTAGTTGAAATAAATATTTCTAAATTTATTTGATGTTTTTAACTAGAATAGAAATGAAATACATACATCGCATATTAAATCTCCCAAAATATATATATGCAATCAAACAGCACAAGCATAAATTTTAAATATTCAAATATTTTCAAAATATATATCTACCGTTTTATTGATTCTGTCAAAACAGATGTTAAGATTGAAATAAGCCCTCCCTCCTTTCCTTTTAAAGGGCAGGCGACAGATATAAAACATCAATATAGAAATTGAAAATTAAAAACCAAAAAGTATATTAGGAAAGTTGGAGTGTATAGGCTGATTATTTTACCAACTATGCGAAAAATTCCAGAGCTGGGGCTCGAACCCAGGTCTACCGCTTAACGTGCGGGTGCTCTACCACTGAGCTACTCTGGGACGATTCCCAGATGAAATTTCTTAATTCGCGACAACTCCATTATGCCGCGGAAGTTATATATATATTTTATACTAAAAATATATATATAACTTCCGCGGCGTAATGGAGTTGTCGCGAATTAATTGTTTCATCTGTTCCATCTGTGGTTTGCAGAGGAAGATGATAAATGCCAACGGTTCAAAAGCGAGAAATTTCATCTGGGAATCGTCCCAGAGTAGCTCAGTGGTAGAGCACCCGCACGTTAAGCGGTAGACCTGGGTTCGAGCCCCAGCTCTGGAATTTTTCGTAGTTGGTAAAATAATCAGCCTATACACTCCAACTTTCCTAATATACTTGAAAGGTTGATACAATCACTTTCTAAATATATATACCAAAAAGTATTTCTTCTGGTTTTTCCACCAAACTTAGCAATGGAGAATTTAAAAAGCTGTGAGTATCAATAATTGTTTTGTTAAATCTATAAAGTAACTCAAATAGTTAACACATCAGTTTGAGTTTATTAGATTTAATTCTTGAATATTACTCTCTAAAAATGAAATTTTTATGGCTGCCCTAGTCTAGTTTTAGAGAAAAGTTTTAGTTTAATTAGTCATTGTGTATGTAATATTACCATAATGTGACAAATTAAACTGAACCAGAGAGTATTTACCATTTAATATATTACAGTAAACTCCGGATATAGTGAACACAAACCATTAGTCCTGATTCACATACAGTATCTCCGTTCACCATGAGGACACTTTGGTTTTAGTGAACTTTGGATACAGTGGACGAAATTTGATAGTCCCCAGGGGTTCACTATAACTGGAATTGACTGTATATTAATGTGATTTTTTAAAATTAATTATTAATATATCTTAATAAAATGCTTAAAATTGGTATAAATATTTACATGTAACAAAGATATCAGCCATAAGTGTTATAAAATTTCATAATTTTGATTCCATCAATATACATTAGTTCATATCTATGATCCTATACAATCACAAATATGTTAAAAAAAAACAAAAGCAAATCCTACTAATACATTCATTAATTTGAATAAATATTAAAGTACAAATTCTTCTTGTTAGCAAATATCACACTAAGAGCATCTCACATACGAACTTACTTTAAGAAAATACTGTTTGAATATACTTCATTGTATCATTAAATTGTAACTTTGAATCTACAATTTGTAAAAGAAATTAAACCTCCTGTATTATATAGCTACATTATTTTTAAAATTTTAAAGTCTTTATAGAACAATATTAAGTAGTTTGACTATTCTCTTCCTTCTCCACATTTGCAATTCTATATTTATCTTAAAGAGAATACAATGGATTGAGTGGCTCCATCATTTTATTGCATTAATTAATAAGGACAACTGGCATTCTGATGGAATTTAAATAGATTAAATTAATTTTCTTTTCCTACTTATGGAATATAACATAGAAATTTGGAATTTATATTAGGAAATATTTCATCATTATCACATTTCATTAGCACAATAACATCAAGATGACCAGAAAAATATTCGAAACAACAGTATAAAAACTTGATAGCTCAAATTGTCACTAATATTTCATAAAAAAATATGAAATTGTCACTAATATTTCATAAAAAAATATGAAATTGTCATGCCAATAATAATACAAAAATACTGAAAATATGATTAAGTGGCACTTTCATCACAACAATGTTTAACATCATTTTATATAAATCTGAATACTGTATATGAAAAATTACTAATCTGATTGAAAAGTACTAATTTGTGGAATTTAAATTAAATTAAATTAAGAATGTTCTGCTGACTAACTTAAAGATACACAAGTTAGAATTTAAAAAGAAGAAAAAAAATACTCTTATGCTACAATCTGTTTGTAAAAATCAGGTTCATCTTCAATGTCCTCATCTTCTTCTCCATCCAACTGAAACAGTAAGAATTTACTTAAAAATAATTTAAGAATTTACAGTTTTAAGAAATAAATATCAGTTCAAAACAGTAAAAGAACCATCTTAAGTCAACACAGATAAATTACGCTACTTAATAAAAGAATTTTCTAAAGTTGAATCATTTATGCAATACCAAAAAGGTTCTGCTCTTTTTAAATGAACTATTTTTTATTAACTTTAACCATAGCAGGGTGCCCACCACAGCACAGCCACAGAAATAGTTGCTTTAGTAGCCTTCAGGTTACAAAACAGTAGCCTTTATGGTAAAAATAATATCCTTTTTAATAATCTAAACAGACTGAAATCTTCTAAACAAAGTTTAAAAAATGTTAAAAACACGTTTTTGTTTTCTGAAAGAAGTTTATGGTAATATTTGTGAAGATTAAATTCATCATATATATTACTCTAGCAGATGATGCTTGCAGTTTAGTTCCGTTTCCTCAGATGCAGAAGTTCATAGGACATAACATTATAAAGTAGACAGTTTTCCATGTCTTTCCAAGTATTTTTAGTTAAACATAAAATGCAAAACATAGTAGACTCTCTCAAAACTACATACACCAGAATCAATAAGCATACAGATTATAGAATTGTTAACATAAATTTTTATCAAATTATGTGAATTAAAAAATAAATACTCAAAATAAAAGCTTATATCTCTTTTTAAAAATTAAAAAATAAATAAATTTAATGGAAAAAATACACTGTTTAAAAACAAGCAGCAGGTGTATCAATTACCCTGAAGCATACATTACCAATAATAAAAGTGAATAGTGTTACTAATATTAAGTTTTGCATTTTGATAGATGTAAATCAGTTAGCAAGAAAGCAAGATAGGAACATTTAATATTCACATAGGATAGCATAAGAATTGGGGGTTTCTTGTTAAATATTGGCAATATTGCTTGGTTGGGTTAAGTCTTGGGAGCTTATTTTTTGCAATAATTTTGTCAATATTTTGCCAAAAAATTGTCGAGTCTGACATGACTAAAACAAAAGAGAGAGAGAGACCTGCAATGTTTACTTCTCTCTGAGCATAACACAAATGATGCAAGGAAAATGATAGAGAATTTACTAGATAGATTTTGCTAGAACTTTTGAGAAAACTTCCCAAAAAGTATAAATACGCGAGTAGGTCATCCCACTGTTTCAGTCTTGAATTGGCTTTTGTATCAAATGCTAGATATTAAGAACATAACACTGCATAATTTTGATACCAGAGGCACTGTTGTTTTGCCAAGTTGTATTTTAAAATTTGTTTATGAATTCAGTATTGTTGTATGCTGTGGAGCAGTCAAGGGTTCGGCTCGAGTATTCTGATATTTTAGCAAATGGAACAATTTTATTTACTGTAAAAAGATGATAGTATTTGAGGATAAGTTGCCGATTGATGACCAGTCATTTATAGAATTATTGCTTGTTATTTGTTAAAATCAACAATACTATATTGTTGATTTTAACAAATAAATTCAGCACTCTGAGAATGACCTCTGCAAGTTGCAGTTACACAGTGCTAAAGGACTAAAATACCAGGACACATAGATTCTTCAGTTCTGGCTGACCTATGCACTAATTAAGACTCCCCCCCCCCCCCCCCCGAAAAAAAAAAAAAGAAAAAGAAAAATTGTTTTGCAAAGTTTTTCCCAACAAACTTGCTTTGGTACATAGAGAGAATCAGAAAAATTGACAATTCCATTAGCCACTCACAATTGCGTACACACCTTAATGTGTTTCACTCAAAAGTGCTTTGGGGCAGACTGATCAATCAAAACTGGTCTTGCACAAACCTTTTTTATTGTTGCCCCATAAGACCACTTACCAATGTAGTTTGAGTGTTTCAGCCCCAAACCAGCAAAGCAAGTCTCAATCCTCTTGAAATGGTTTGTGAGCAAACAGATAAATATATAAGCATGGTATATGACATCAGCAATCCAGTTTCATTTAGCACTTCGGTTTACCATATTTGAGTCTGCGTTGGTTTTTGGGAATTCTATTCCAATCTACATAGGAAGCATTTTTGAAAGTTTTCCCATGAGCCCTCCAGAGAACCTGAACATTGAGGGGGAATCCCCTATTCAATCTCTCTCTCAATAGACCTATCTACAAGGCACTAATAACTGTAAAAGCACTTATTTTTGCGAAAATGAAGATATCAGTGATTTTGAAAGCTGACTATTTTGTTAATTTTATAAAGCTGAAAGTTTAAAAATATCGAGATTACCTAGAACCTGTTTTTCATAATGTATAGAACCCATTTATCATAAGGCATTTTAAGAAACTTCCTTTTGTCAGAAAAGTTTGTTCTTCCTCCCTACTTTGAATGGCTTCAAAGAAGCTGGTATAACCCTTAATTGCATAGCAATGCATATTTTTATGATATGTTTAAAAAACGTTCACTGCCAGATTAGAGTATGAGCCAAATTTCCTATATCAAACTTACATATAAAATATAGTTTTTTATAATAAATGATTCATATTGTAAATAATGAAAATATCAGATATTTCTTCCAAACAGTGTGTTTTTTGAAAGATTAATTATTTATTCACAAAATTGTCATGGGAAATTTAGCTTACACTTGCGAATATCACGTGATCGGCAGCTTACGTGCTTGAAATTCATGCAATCAAGGGTTAAATAATGTAAATGAATGAGCTGCATTCTATTAGTACTATTATTGTTTTATATTCAAAAAATAGTTCAGGGATGAGATTGGCAAAAAACTGAAATCATACAAGACCAAAAATTTTGTACACGTGATATTTGAATGTAATATATGTGAAAGAAGTTTTAAAGAAGCAAAACATCAGAACATACTACAAGATAAAAATATTATACAGTTAATTAATAATTACTATCAGGAATTCACAGAAAAAAGCTGAATTTTCAAAGAAAAAAGAAAAAAAAAGTTAATTCTACCAATTCACAAAAAACTGAAGAATCTCATTCCTGATAGTTGTATAGTATTCAAGAAATAGTTGTAAGAAAGAAAGTCAAGTTGACAAGAAAGACTTTGTGCAATAAATAAATAAATTCTGGTAAATGAAAAATTTCAGATTTTTTATTATTATTTGAAGCGAAAAATAAAAGCATTTTGAATGATTACGACAGGTTTGCAAAAATTGCAAAAGAAATTTTTGCAAACCAAAAATCAAAGCCTTCCTAAAATAAGTGCTTATTACAGTATATGAAAAGCTATACAAAATTATATGATTATTTTCTCCTTAAATTAGTTAAATCAAAAGAATGAAATGCAACATTATTCACATGAAATAAATGCACAAACATATAGCTGATCTACGCTTTCTAAACCATTCACATTGATATTGCTAAAAATGAACCTGTGAACTTTATACAAAATTTATGATGAGGAAACAAATATAAAGAGTTTGAGTAGGCATTAGGTTATAATATACAGTTTTTAAAACCCCAGAATGTGCTTAATATATAGGGTGTTCCAAAAAGGTGATAACATACATTAAATCTTTATCTTTTAAACATGAGTGGGCAACTTTAACTGAAAAATGTTCAAAATAAGGTGCAAAAAGAAAAAAGATACACTAAAAAAAAAAAATTCCTCTTGTTAATTTTCACAAGAAGTTACACTTTTAGAATTTGTATAACTCCCCCTACTGAAAAATACCCAATTAGTAAAATATGCCCTATATACTAATGAGGTGAACTGCAAAATTTGGAAATTATATCCTAAAAAGTGTCTGATATATGAAGATATGAAAATCAACTTTTGCACTAATAAGCAGAAGGAATGCCTTATGAAATTTAAGAACACATTCAATAAAATTAAAAAAAAAAAAAACCACATTAAATGTAAAAGCATATTCTAAATAATTCAAAAAATAATTTATATCAAGACTTTTCTAACCATATGATGCCTCGATACTATTTGAAAAGTGATACAACATAATCCGTGTCTACAAAAAACATGCGATTGATTTTAATACAAAGTGGCTACAGAAATTGAATAAATATATAATATTTAAATCCTCTGATTTTTACAGATTGATAAATTTACCTGATTTGTAGTTTACCTATAATAGCTTCCAGTACTAATAAAATGATTTCATAATCTAAGATATTTCATGACCAAGCATGTTTTGTAACATTTTGCCATTAAAGAAAAAAGAATACTATCAATTATTCTCTAAATCTAACATTCATGAGAATATTGCCAGAAATAAAATTGACTAATTGATAAAATCGACAAAATTTGTGGTTTTACTGAAATCATATTAAATCTGTACATTTATTCATTAAAAAAAAATCTAATTTGTGCTAACATCATAAACATACCTGAAGGGACATATAGGTATCTCTAGGTTACTCCAGAAAAGTCGAAGTGTTTTGTATGGTACGTTACTAATTATTTATACACAACTATAATAAATATTCATAACTAAGCTTTTATTTTTTTTAAAACTAGTAACAGATTGGACATCTAGAATATTTTATATTTATTTAATTCTGGCTAATGCTGTTTGTTCAAACATTTTTAAAACAACATTCATTTGATAAATCTTGATTATGGAAAACTTAAGGTTTCTAGTAAAAACGAAACCATCCAAAATATAAAAATAAAAAATTAAGTGGCACACATAAATATACTTACAGCTTTGATTTCTTCCTTGGTGAATAGCTTCTTGATTTGTGAATGTATAAAAACCATTGATAATAGTCCAAAAGGAAAACCAGGAGAAAAATACGACTTTATACACCACAATATAATAATACATAGAATTTGTATTAATGTGTATTTATGCATGCTCCATGTTCCTACCTAACAAACATATTTCAGAAAATTAATGCAAATAATATTTGATTGAATGATAGAAACATTAAGTATACTATACAATACAGTTTGCAAAATAATTCAAGCTAATGAAAGCAGTCTAAAAGGATTACTTTTTTACTCTTCAAAATTTTATCCATCGAGGCACTGAAGTGCGAAAAATAGTTAAGTCATAAAATTTAAATTTCAATGGACACCAAAAACAGAGTTGATATAAAACTAAATAATGAGTTTTACTGGCAATATAATCACAAAATACTCATATTAGATTTTTTTTTTTTTAATGTTTAATCCAGGCATAACATTTTTAAACACTAATGGTACGAATTTTTATTGCTTTTTCTATTAAAAAAATCAGAAAATTATATTTTTTTAACTACACTTTCTTTCCCATGTCAGTGCATCAATTATTTATTTTCCTACATAATAATATTGATAATAAAGATTGGTTTAATGTTTTAGATCTGGTGTGACCATATGTGTTTTTTGCTTGCAAATCAGAGGGACAAAGATGCCTTTTGTTTGATAGCTGAGAATGTGAGAGGGGGACAATTTAGAAGAATCTTGTCTGCTAACAATAGTTTTCTTTTAAACAACACACGATATAAAGAGAAGGAATAAAAGATAACCCCTTAAAGAGGGATTAAATATTGGTGTATTTGTAGTATCAAAAACCTGTCGAGCACATACAATAAGCAAAGCACAATGTGAAACATAGATGTTTTTGTAAACTAGACTCGAATAAATGAAGGATATGCAATGGTTATCCTTCACATAGGTATATAATATTTAAACTATGAATATGGTATGGTATTTACACTAATCTGATTATTTTGTATTTATTTTGACAATGACTGTTGGGTGTGCATGGTTTTTTATTATTTAAATTTTATATAATTTGGCATGCTTCGGTTTATGCTGCTGCTTAAGATTGTATGATGTGATAAAGTTTTTTTTATTAAAAAAAGGAAAGATTTATAAGGAATGATATTTTATTAACATCTTTAAACTATTTAAACCTCTTATATTAACTTAACTTGGAGGCAATCATTCCATTTACCATTTAATTTTTAACACGGGATTATGTCCCTTTTACAAAACATCATGAATCCTGTCAATCAGAAATAATCTTTTAAAAAAAATATCTAAATTTTATCATCCAATTTAATGATGCACGAGTGTGCACCACTAACATTTTCATTTTGCTTCTCACAAAAAAAAAAAAAAAACTTCAGAACACACACACCATATATTCAATTTTATGACAAACCAACAGTAAACAATAATATCAAGTACCTATTATCATTATTTTCCCTATTAGCAAATGGAAAAGGGGGGGTGGAATTATTTCGGTTCTTGCTTCGGCATGTCCACCTGGGAATACTGGGAATCGATCATCAACACCGAGGAAAAATTGGGCATGGAGCCAAGAAACTTAATAAGTGGAACCTATGATCTCTGTTGAAACCATCCAATCAATAGAAATTTTGGTAAATCGTAGTATTGTATATTAGCATGTTTATTTCTTTTCATGTTTTAATACAGTCATATTTTTATACACATCATGTGTGTATTTATTTATATATGCTTAATATCATAAGCACAGCATGACCGAAAATCTTGGGGAAAATATAAAATATTTTTCTAATTCTTCCTGCAAAAGTCTGGGTGCTAAACTCTGTTCCCATAAGAACATGGCAAGGGAAGCAGCATCCAGCTTGGCCAGCGCTTAGGAGGGTCAACTCTCTCTCTTAGCTCGACAGCTGTGGGACTGTGTACGCTAATGGGAACTGGTGCACATAAAATCTGTTGTGGCTCCAATGTCCTCCAAGTTGTCCAGGTGTGCCGATTTCAGGGGGTTGGTCCTGCCTTTGGAATTGATTCAGAATTAGGGGACCAGAGGCTAAGTCTGACTTCCTCCTACTGGGGCCCTAAAAATACATGACACCCCCCCCCCCTGCCCATTGCCTCCCTACCTGGGGGGATCAGGTACCGCATGTGGTTGTCAGAGGGCATAAGTAACAATAACAGCAATAGCATTAAGTTGCGGGAGTTACTCAATAAAACAAAACAATATAAAATATTACCGAAAGATTATGATATGTGTTACTTTAAAAAGTAATTAATCGCCAAGAATAGTAAAATTAAAAAACAATTTCTTTAACAAAACTTCAAGAAGTTTTATATAAAAAGCATCTTGATTAAAATTTATTTTAAATTACTTCAATTGCAATCTACACACTGTAATAACAGTTTGAGTACTCGAGATTTTAAGTTGAATTACCAAAAATTTAGTCAAATATTAAAAACTCCATAATAAAAAAGAATTAAAAATGAATTCAGCCATTTTCTTTCGTTTTTTTTTTTTTTTTTTTTTTTTTTTTAAAACACATTTAGCCACGTAGATCAGTCTAATCCAAATCTATATCCTTTCAAAATCACAGAATCAGTATGATGTGATAACTTTTAAGTTTGCATACAGACTTTCAGATGCATTAAAAAATCAAGAAATTTATATTTAAAAAAAAAAAAAAAATTAGAATATGCATTTGCGCAGATAAGTGATTTTAGTGATATAAATATAAAAATACTTAAGGGTAAATATTCATTTACTAAAAGGATGCAAAAATATTGAAAATATTAACTATGAAGCACGGAGATCAGCGCTAATTTAAATTTTTAAGTGGGATCTAAGTAATTGTTTTTAAAAAAGAAAATGTAGAAAATAATCAAAACACTGAATTTAAAAAAATTACTATTAAATCCAACAATTTAACATTATTTTGAGCAGGGAAGGTGGATAACTGATATACTTTTCTCACGGTTTCAAGATACATACTTGCCAACTTTTGAAATTCCCAAGGTATAAAAAAACACGCAATTGACATATTGAACTATTGTCAGTTCAGTATACAACTATTTGGCAGACATCATTTTTGATGATTTCTGCTAAATAATGTGTAAAAGACATTTTAAATGAATTTTATAAATAGCATACGAACAGTATTTTAATGTTTTCCTACTAAATAAACACATGAAACACATAAGTTTTGTCTGTTTGCATAGTTTAAATAGTATAAACTATTAAAATTTATATAACACACTTAATATATATTTCTTAAACAAAAAATCTCGAGTGACTCCACTCGACTTTCCAAACACTTACGATTAGATCATTACCAAGCATTTAAATAAATTTTAATCTATGAATAATTCAGCAAAAATTCTTAGTTTTTCTCAATTTGAGCTCAATCGTCTAAACGTTAATGCACCTTCGAGAATTTCCCCCCATAGGCCATAATGTAAAAGAAATCTTTGGAGTAGCCCTATAGAAAAACTAAGTCCGATACACATCAAAATCAATACCAGTGATACGATGGTGGTTTATAACATAATGTTATGAATTTTATTGTAAATACTTGTAAATAATGTAAATAAGATGTAAATAGTGTAAATAATATTAATTATATGTGAAAAAGTATCCCTTTTCGCCAGGATCGCGAAATATTTGGAAAATTATAAATTAACGGCACAATTTCATCAGAATTAAATAATTTGGTGGGCCAGGTGTATTGGCCGCATGGTAAGGTTGCCAACGATACCAGCTGCTCGTCAAAATATGCGGTAGAAGCCAAGAAATTAGCGTAGAACACAAATGAATTTTCTGGAATCTCCAGAAACGTCAAGCGTGCGCGCGGGTGTTCCCTTCTCTCCCCTCCCCCTTGGTATAAAACGCACGCGGGCGGGCAGAGGGGATTCATTCTGCCTTTCCAGTCGGAGATTCACTAATGTAGCGGAACCTGTTTGAGCAAGCTGCTTTTGTTTTCGCGATCAGGCAAAAATTGATACTTGTGCTTGTTTGTTTATATTCGTACCTGAGCTAATTGTTTTTATTGGCTTTTCCTGTACTGCTCTGGAGGTGTTGAGCTGGCTGTATATATATTGTTTTAATTAATCTATAGAAGCGTGAAAAATAAAGCTTGCTGTTTATTTACCCCAATCGTATCGCTCTTCAGTGAATTTTGTAACAATATATACCCAATTTGAGCTCAATCGAATGTACCAATTAAACACTAGGGCACTTTCAAGAATTTCCCCACATAGGCCATAATGTAACAGAAATCTTTGTCGTAGCCCTGTAGAAAAACTATAAGTCATATGCACATCAAAATCAATACCAGTCTTATAATGGGGGTTTATAACATATATACCCAATTTGAGCTCAATCAAATCTACCGTTTAAACACTAGTGCACTTTCAAGAATTTTCCCCCCCATAGGCCATAATGTAAAAGAAATCTTTGTCGTAGCCCTGTATGAAAACTATAAGTCCTATACACACCAAAATCAATACTGGTTTTGCGAAGGTGTTTTATAACATATATACCCAATTTGAGCTCAATCGAATGCCCCGTTTAGGAGCTATCGTGTTCACTCACATACACACACACATACATACATACATCTCGTAAAAATAGCATAAATGAATCCAGAAGACCTCAAAACGTGTAAATACACCAAAATCTCGAAGTCGAATTTTTTCATGATTACAATACTTTCCTTACATGGTACATGTTCGGAAAGTAAAAAGAAAAAAAATTCACACTAGACACAAAATTTATATGTTTAAATGCATTAGGAAAAGGGGGAAAAAGAAATTATGTAATACATAAAAAGTATTACACCTGAAAAGAAAGATTTGAGAAATCATAAACATGCCAAGTTGTTTGCTTTCACAAATATTTTATTTTTCTTAATCAAAATAGCCTTTGCTTCAGTTTCATTCTCATTAACTATCATTTTGTATAATTTTCATTCATATTGAAACCTAGGATCTTTAATGAAATTTTTCTTTACTATTTTACATTTTTAATAAGTGGTCAAAAAATTTAAATTTGAATTAAGAATGAATTTTATTCTTATTTTAAATTTAAATAGGAGATGGGGGTGGCAATTCAGTAATCTTAAAATAAACAAAACTGAGGAAAAATCTCATTAATAATAAATTTTAAGAGATTTTAATTTTAAAAAAGTAAGGGGTGTATTTTATTAAAATAAAAGCACTTCAAAAATTCATAAAAAACGGAAGTTTTGAGTAAAATCATAAAAATTGATGGTAAAATGTAAACTTTACGATGAGAGCTTAAAGTTTGTATAGTATGAGTATATTCAAGTTGTCTTAATGATTTTACTTCTTTCTTTATGCGTGGAAAATTCAAGTGTGGTGGGGGATTTGTGTCTTAAAATACTGAATTTTTTTTCATTTAATATAATTTACACATTTACAAAAATTGTGTAAGACCGGCAGTATGCTTTATTAAAAAAATAAAATAAAAATAAGTTTGTAATCGCAAAATAACGGAGCTATAATAATGAAAATTAAGGAGTGGATGTTTTGATTAGGGGGAAAAAAACATTTGTAAAAGCAAACAACTTGGCTTTTTTTAAAATTCCTTTTCAGGTGCAATTTTACGGTACTTTCATTTACAGTGAACTTGAAGAGATTGTTTTTTAAAACAAAATATGGGTCGTAATTTTATTTAAAAAAAACTTCATATATTAATTCAAAAGTGTGGTGGGATTTGTATTTTAAACTACCAAATTTTTTTGCTTAATAAAACTAATATGGCAGTTAATCTAAAATGGGTCTCAGTAAAACTGAATTTTACATTCCACTATATTGGTACCCTCAGACTATTGTCAGAAACATTATAGCATTGCATCATATATAATGAAGCAATATAAACTTGTGATGAGTTTCTTTTATTCAAATACAGTATGCTTTAGTAACTTAAACAATCAACTACATTTTCAAGCAGAAAAATGAAATTAAAAAAAACTATTATAAGCAAGCTAGTTTTAAAAATAGTTTAAATTTACAGCTACTGTTAGTTTACAGACCCCATTTGGGGATCTGTGAGTTATTATTAGTCCTTACTTAAAAAAAAAACACTGTGTAGACATTTAATTTAATTAATGTTCCTGTTGTTCCTCATAATAACTATGAGGAACAACAGGTATATATATATACCGGTATCCAGTATATATATATACTGGATTAAAATTCTAAAACAAAAAGTAAAATTGAAAATTTATGCCCATTGATTATACAAAAATTTTAATAAAAAGAAATGAAATTTTAAATAATAATTAGAAAAAAATTCATAGATTTTAATATAAAGAATTAATATTTCTTTAAACAGTATTTTTTATAAATTCATAATCAAAATATGCATACCTTACGAACAAAAGGAAACTCTGGATGATGTTTTGTTGGCATAAAAATAAGTAGGAATCTTTCGTAAAGATGAATTCCACTTAATGCTGATATACCCATATATAAAAATACTCCAAAAAGAACAGCAATAGGGACTTCCCTTAAAAGTGGAGCCATCATTACAGACATCCCTAAGTATTAAAATTAAATCGGATTATAGCATGTATCTTCAAGTGTGATGTGATTCATATCACAAACAATAGCAATAAGGTAACTAATATGTACATTAAAATATTAACTTCTAGAAAATGTAAAATTTCAAATGCATGTAAATCAGTATACTATATTTAGTAAGTAATAAAGAGAAAGCTACTCAAATATTCCAATACAGAGATATTCAAATATTCAAATGAAATCTTTAAGAAAAATTGAACATTTTCTAAAAGCAACTAAAACAATCTATTGTGTAAATGTGGAAGTTAGTTTGTCTGTTTGTTCGTTCGAGAACTCCTCCCACACCGTTCAACCAATCGGCTTGAAATTTTACACATACAGGTAAAATGACATAGAATAGTCCGTAATCTGCTTTAAAATTCTGGAAATCCACCCATTCCCTAATTTTTAACGATTTTTTGCAATTTTCAGGGTAGAAGCTACTCAAATGTCCGATTTCAGCACATTCATGAGCATAGTTAACAGTTAGATTCATTTATTTATTACTTTCAATAATTCAAGTCAGACTGATGTCATTTTAATGCCACGAGTGTAAAAATGCATTAAAAATCCTAATGAGGTTAACAAGTTTTGACAAAAAATTACACCACGATCGAAATAATAAACTTCCATCCAGTTTATCAGATGCTGTAGGAAATAAAATAATGTTTTTTGTTTTCTTTTTCTTCTTTCAGTAATTCATGCTAGATATCGCAAACATTAAAAGGCTTTGACGAAAAAATTTACTATTATAAAAATTCAAAGTATTTTGTTTAATGTGCCTGTTACCCTTAGCAATTTTTGAGCTCGGTGATTTTTCAGCAGCCATAACAATGAAAGGAAACTTGCATTTATTAAAATCGAGGGAAATTGAAATGTCACCACAAGATGCAAAATACTAATTAACATAATCCATAGTATTCACTATTGGTTTGACGATGGTCGTTGTATGTATTCCCAAAATCGCGCAAAATGTCGCCAAGTTTGGATGGCTTTTGGCGGTATATTACATACACTGCCCTCCAAAAGTTAAGGTACAACCTGTTTTTTTAGAATAATATGGAAACGAATGAGCATAGAAGCAAAAAATTTGGACTAACTGAGCACTAAATAGTTCTTTATTGAGTACAACTTAGAAATTTACATAAATTCAACACAAACATGATGTAAAAGCAAAAGAATACTTTTGGTAGAAAAGTCCACTTTTGGAGAAAACAGTTTATCAAAACTTTTTGTGGAAACATGTGGTGGAAACAATACAAAAATGAGTTCTAATAAGGAATGTGTCCACCAATAAGTGCAATGCACTGGCGGCATCGATTCTCCATGCTGCTAATTAAATTGTCGGACACCTCAATAGAGAGCGAAGACCACGCACTGATTAATCCTTCTTCTAGCTCATGCAACGATCTTGGAGGAGAACTTGAAGGAGCCACTTGTCTGCAAAGGTAGTCCCAAACATGTTCTATCGGATTGAGGTCTGGAGATTGAGCTGGCCATTCCATTCCCTCCAAACCTTGACTCTCAAGATAATCCTCAACAAGCACAGCTCGGTGAGGTCGGGCATTATCATTCATCAGAATGAAATCATTCCCAATAGCAGCAGAATATGGCCGAATATAGGCATCAAGGATCTCGGCATGATATCTCACACCAGTCAAATTTCCTCCATGGAACACATGCAGGTCAGAGAGATTCCTGCCCACACCATGATTCCACAACCCCCATAACTGAGTCTTTCAACAATGTTGGGTTGGTTGTATCTGGTGCCTTGTTCTCTCCAGACCAGTACACACCCTGAATCGCACTGCAATGTAAACTGAGACTCGTCAGTGAAGAGTACAGAAGCCCATTGTTATCTGGTCCAGGAGATATGTTCCCTTGATCAACATAAACAATGTCATACCTGCATTATGAAGGCGTCTTCATACTGTAGTGGCTGAGATCCTTCTTCCCGGTGCGACAAAATGATCTGCAACGAGCTGAGGTACAGTAGTGGTTCTTCTTCTTCGGGCCAAAAGTGCTAGATAATGGTCTTCTGGAGGTGTCGTAACTCGTGGTTGGCCTGGAGCAGGTCTTCTAGACACTGAATCTGTGGTTTGAAATTGATTCCACAGTCGTTGGACCACACTACGAGACACATTGAGACGTCTAGCAGCATAAGCTTTTGACAACCCCATTTCCAACCATCCGACCGCCCTCCACCATAAAGAATCAGGTAAGCGATTTCTCCTGAACATTATTAGACTGTCTTGAATGAAATTAACGACAAAACTTACAATCAACAAGCACACACAAAAATTACAGCCGAGGATACAATAATTTTTGTACATTTTCTCCCACTCTTATATAAGTACCCATTTCTTAAGGTAAAAACATAAAAAAGTAAAAGGGGTGACTATCATTTTAGCATATGTTTTGGTAAAAAGTAATCACTATTTTGCAAATAAACTACAAATTTTCTTCTTGCTGCCTTTTTTTTTTATGGTCAGCTTCGAAAAAACAGGTTGTACCTTAACTTTTGGAGTTCAGTGTATATTAGATATACTTTTTTAAAAAATTAAATTTAGGCAACTTAACAAGCTCTTGCACAAAAGTTACACAATTAGAAAAATAGCTCCAGAAAATATTTGAAATACCGATTAGCTAGGAATAACCCCAACATCTCTCAAATTAATTTAAAAATAGTTCTGTTGCAAACGAGAGTTTTTCAACGTCGTATGTTTCAATATTACTCCATTTGAAAACTGCAGAGTGAAATAACTAAACTCGACTACCCTAGTCAGAACGTGACACCATAAATTAAAAGTTGTCTGAAATTCGTAAACTCTGCAACACAATTTAACACGCTATTCGCAATTTGAGCAATTCCAAATAGTTCCTCGAGATTACACAGTTTAATGTTTTCACGAGCCTGAACCATGAAGGATTTAAATACTATTTAAATTGGTACAGTTTGGATCTTTTCCACCACCGTGAGATGAAATATTTTGCTGTGCTAAATACACCAATCAGACAAGAATTATGCTAAAAAATACACGGAGATCTGTTTTAATGGCAATGCATAAATACCACAGAATCACCAAAAAGTAGAACAGCATCATTGGTTTAAAATATATAATCTGTTTCTTTAAATTGAGCATTAAAGACGGAGAAACGAAGATAGATAATATTACTATAAGTAATAGATAGTATTCTCATTTTTTTTTTCCCTGGTAGTAATAGTAGATTTGTTTGGGTAGTATGGATTAAAGCACAGAATACCACGTTAATAACTTATTTCATGAAATTAAAAGTGTTATATTCATTTTTTCAACGATCGTCTTACAACTACTAACTAAACTATAATCCTACATTGTGTAATATATCCCGCAGTAGTTTCAACAAAAGGACTACTTGAACTTTTTGACATTTTGTTTTCGCATAGATAGTTACGATGATATTTTAGTAAAATCTTCATTTCCTATCGTGCGAAGAACGGGCACGCAGCTAGTCTATGTATAAGAAAAAGTCTATGTAAAATAAGATTATGTACATACCAACTAAAATTGAAACCACAAAATTGGTTAGTCTTTGTTCTTTCACTTCAACAATATGTGGCAATTCTCCTGGAGCATGTGTCTTACTCCATACTATGAGGCTAGACACATGGGAAATGGATCTTACAGTTGCTGCACACTGCCAAGGTCCTCCAATAAATGCACTCATCATTTCCATGATACCAATAATTATCATATCAATATGAAACCCAGATCCTTTCTGAAGTTGCTTTTTGCTAATAATCATCCTATAAATAAAGAAAGTCTAGTAAAAAAGATTCAAAAAATAAAAGAAGGTTAGATTTCCAGTAAGACAATTTGTAATGAAACATTTTTCGAAAACAACGAAAACGTTTAAATAGTCTACACAAGGAGTTAAAAAATAATATTCCTCTAATTACATGAAGCCAACGCCAGGATTATCTTGTTTTAAACCATGAGCAGAGGTACAGAATTTTTGCAAATAAAAAACAGAAATTTCACAGAAAAAAAAAAAAAAATGAAATTTTGCTAAAATTTACAAAAATTACTAATAAATAGGGTCTATAAAATATGCAAAATTGCAGAATTTAGCATAATTTACAATTCTCTCGATAAACTACAACTTTCAGTATAACAACACACTTTTCGGCAAACTTTTTATTTCTTCATTTTTTTCTCAACATATTTTTTTCAAAACCCTTTGTACCCCAATTCAGGACTATAGATGGGGGAAATACCACAAAATAGTAGCGAAATTGAATGTTTATAATTGCCCAGAAATGGATTTCTCCAAAAAGCAAGGACCTAAGTTTTCCTTACCTGGTTTGAAATTCATGAAAGCAGCTCGAGTGTTTGACCCATACCAATTGTCCAACATGAATGCTGATGATGAAGTCTTCAACAATATTCCCGGATTTGATGATTCACATATAAGTCTTGAGTACTTGAATCTTCTAATTTGTTAATGCAGTTCATTAATTTCAAGCATAGCTTAAATATGAAGCTTATTTGGTTCTTGAAAGATTTTTTAACGTAATTTTCATTCGTAAAGAAAAACTAATAAGCTATATTTTGCTCTTATTCCCCAAAATAAGAAAATTTGTTATTTATGTATTATCCCGGCGGTCATTCTCACCGAAATATCTTTTCGTCAAATGTGCTGACAAACTATTGCCAACCAAATTCCAAACCATCAATAATTTCATGTGTCCAGCATTTATCTTGGTGAAAAATTGCTCATCTCGGCAGACTACTAAGATAATGCATAAGAACAGAAAATTTTGCATAAATTTGCATCTATTTCATTAAAATGAAAATTCCGTACCTCTACATATGAGTTGAAATCATGGTCCATTAAACTATTTTCTCAATCCCAATTTCTTTTCAGTAGTTTTTTATGTTTTCTTGGGTTATGAGATAGTTGCAAGACTTAAAAAAAAAATAATAATAATAATAAATACATATTTTAGTCATTTAAGAAAGATATGTGAGAAAAAGGCTAGGTTGGCTGCCTACTCTCCTCGAAATATGAATTTCAAAATGCCCTAAGAAATTTACTTTTAGGTATTTGTGTGCGCTACTTTTTACAGTAAGAATTTTAAATATTTTTTTCCTTGCGATAGAGAGGGATATGTAAAGGGACTGTTTAGGCCTCCTACACTCCATAAGTAACGAATTTTGAAAAATCCTCACCAGTCGAGCACACATGTTGTTACATATACATACATCAGGGTGTCTACCATATAAAGTAAGCTTGATTTCTTGACCTTTTCTTGACCATAACAAATACGAAACACTAATATCAAAAATACATTCTTGCCAGGGATGCAGAATATGTACGATCCGGCAATCTAGGATAGGGGGAAATTTTGCAGAAAATATACAACTGATTTCGATTATAACAATGAATTACAAAATTCTTCGAGTTATTCTTTCCCGTTCCTATTTTTAAAGCAATTTTTTTTTCAACTTTTTCACCGATCAGCAGTTTGCTTTCTCTTAACTTGGACCAATTGCTATTTAGTAAACATGTATGTAGCTTGTACATTGCAAATATTTTTACACTTATGGTAATACAGAACTTATGCAAGTCAATAAATATATCAAAATTTTGAGGAAATTTGCATATGGAGGGAAATGTTGAGACTAAAAACAGTTTCTGCACCCCTGCATCAAACTTATAGAATGAAAAAAAATTATACTTTTAAATTTAACACTATTAATATACAGGGTGATCAGCGAAAAGTCCTGATTTCAAAATTAAATAGCTCTACAACAAAGATCGATAGAATTATGCGGTAAACTGTACGTTTATTAGCAAAACTAAAAATGGTGCACAAAAGTTTAGAAAATTTAGTTACGAAAATCGTCAACTAAGAATTTGAATGAAATAGAAAAAGGGAGTTGAGTCGCTAATCGTGACCTAGTGCTTCATTTCTTGACCTTTCCTTGACTTTCGTGACCTTTTTTCCAATTCTTGACTTTTCCGTGACTTTCGTGACCTTTGCATGATGGTAGACACCCTGTACATGACAAATTTTTGAAATGTTATTTTTCGTAGAGTTAGACAAAATATTGATATACCCCCCCCCCAAAAAAAAAAATAAAATAATAATAATAATAATTTTTTGGTCCCCCTAATACTTTTCAAAAAATTAAGTAGACATGAATATTTCAACAATGAAAAAGTAATATGAAATGGAACAGCAGCAACTACAAATAACTTACTCGCATATTTGAGTTTCCATAAATAACAAAATAAAAATTAAAAGACCACCAATAAAGGCAATAAAAGCTTCCCATGCAGCTATAGGAACAGGTGATATTATCCAGTTTCTGTCTGTACTGGGGGATAGTCCCTCTGGTACACTCAATTTCTAAATAAATAGATTAAAATTTTTCTGTAGCAAAAATACATACAACAGTAATATTTTTAATTTATAAAGAACAAAAACAATATTTCTTAAATAATGCATTTTAAATTTAAACTAAGACAGAAATGATTTTAAAATAGATTTTAAGGAACTAAAACAACAATTTTATGATTGTTTTACATGTATAAGAAATTTTAGGGTTTAAAATAAATAAGATACCACTTTTAATGCACTATTCAATTAATCATCTTATGTTCCTGGGAAACTGAAACAACTTGTACTATAAAAAGATGACAAGTCTTAATGCTACTCAACATTCTGACTGGATACCATATATACTCAAATGCAGGAGCAGATTACCCATTAGGATAAATAGGCTTTAGTCTATAAGCCCCAATAATTTCACAGGCCTATAAGGAAGCAAATCAAAAGCGATAAAATATTTAAAATTTTTACATTGCAGACTTCAATGTATTAACATTTAGATGTATGGAAATATTTATTGCCACAAGTCACTGGCTAACTCTGATAGGTGCATGAAAAGTTGAAGGCCAATGTACAGCTGAAATTCTAAATGACCCATTTAAAACTGTGCATATTTCTGCAATGAATTCATTTAAATGCATTTTAACAAAATAGGATACTTTTGTATTTCATAGCATAACAACAGCATGTATAATACCCATGAGCGGGGAATATTTGTAAGCTAGAGTGAAGTTAAAGGTCTTGGGATGAAATTCTCATGGGGGCTTAAAGTCTAGACAGTTTTTGTAAAAGGACCTCAGAAAACCCATAGCCTTGGCACTCTCATACAGTTTAATCTGGCTCTGCTAGAATGTTATAAGCATGGCTTTTAAATTTGATATCTTCTGATGCTTTACATATTTAACCGACATTAATAGATATAAGAATAACACCCAAATTACCTGTAAACCCCAGTAAAGTAAAAAATGTTGACTGAATAAAATACAAAAATAAATTAGTTTTAAAAAAACAAATTTAACCTGATATAAGCATTATAATGTTAAATTCTGTGGCTCAAACTTTCTTCTCTTCAATAGAAATTTGTAATGATAATTTTGTACAGCCCTTTGCATTAAATTAATAGGATGGTTCAGTTCATCAAAATATGCTATATGCCCCAAAGTCAAAACGAACAATTAAAACAATACATAAAATATATTCATTATTCATTTCAATTAGAATAATACCACAACTGTAAAATAATTACTTGGGTGTATGTATCTTCTATAAAATAATCTATGGCGACCATAATTACAATCCCAATAGGAACTCCAAAATCCCCCAAAGCTCTTCTGGCCTATAAAATATATGACAATACATCATTTTAGACAGATTTAGAATATAAATAAACATAATAAAAACACATAAAACATTATTTAATACGGCGGATTAATTAGTTAAAATTTTTTATTTGGGAATACCTTATTCCCCCGTACACGATATATATTTCGGTTACACACATAACCATCTTCAGTCGTTTCTGGATCTCTCACTAATGGCAGCTTCTTTTTATATCTTCTTCGTTCTTCTTCTTGAAAGTTCGGTGCATGACGTCATCCCATGATTGGTCGATTGTATGAAGCGTATCGTTGATGCTGCCCTCTGTCGTCAATATTTCTAAGCTCTCACGAATGTAGGCATATATACTATTTTTAAAGTTGGCTATTTTTTTAATATTTTTAAAATCAATGGTAATGGGCTCTTTCAAAGCAAGACGGGCTAGAGCGGTACTTTGTTTCTGGAGGTTAATGTCTTTAAAATGTTCGTTTTTTCGTTCTTTAATTTTCCTTTTTGTAACGCCGATGTAGCAATTTTCTTTATTAGTATCGTTTGACATAAAATTAATTTTATAGATCCCTGCAGTTTCGATGGGGTTGATTGGGTCTTTTTCCGATCTAATGCGCTGAAAGATTGTTTTATTAGGTTTAATTGGAATACGGAAGTTCTTTTTACTGGCGATATTAGAAAGTTTATTGGCTATCCCTCGGCTAAAGGGGATAGCGGTAGTAAAACGTGGTTTATCTTTTTGACGGTTGTCTATAACATTTAATTTACGTTGCCTAGCTTTGAAAACTTTGTCGAAAATTTCTCGAGGGTAGTGGGCGTCTTGACATTGTTTCTTTATGAAAGCAATTTCTTTTTGAAGGAGGTCGTTGTTAGAACACACTTTGTGTGAACACAAACGTTGTTAGAACACGTGTACGGGGGAATAAGGTATTTCCAAATAAAAAATTTTAACTAAATAAACATAATTTAGAAATATTTCCACATATTTCTTCTTTTTAAAGACTTCTAGTGGAGTCTAATTGACAACATGAAATTTTAGACATAAATGAAAAAAAAAAAAAAAAAAAAAAAAAAAAAAAGGAAGTATGATGGAAATATCACAAGTGCACTCATGTGCTGCTTTTTTTCTACCTTTTTGTAACTAATCCTTGATTGGATATTTAATTTATCTTGGGTATGCTTGTCAGTCTTCCACACTTGATTTTTAAAGAGTTTTCACCGACTGTTCTATATTTAATTTTTTTTTTTTTCCCAACCAAGATGGTGGCGGCATGTTTTCATACAGTGCCTTTTCATACTGTGCAATCTCAGACATGTCACCAATTCTTCAGTGATGACTAGCTGTGCCACTGGCAGTCTGGCCATTTCTTGCTCTGCAGAGAGTTTTAAATTTCCCCAAGCAAACGTGATCTTCATCGGCCCATGCATGCCTCTAAACCAATTGCTGTGCCATCACTGTGCCATTTTGGCTGAGGCTGCCAGAATCGCTTGCTGGCTCTGCTCTCACTGTTTGGCGACACTCCACACTTTGTTTTGCTCAAAGTCGGATGCTTGCATAACAGCATCACCTCCCGATAATTTTCCTTTTCTCTCAGTGTCAAACTCGGGTAAATCCGCCCACATTTCCCACTTCTTTCTTTCTTTTTTTGGGGGGCCATTTTTATATTTTGGATTCCCGTTCGTGTGCCAGGCATAGCTTTACTAAAATATAGTCCTGTAATTTTCTTATTTAAGATTGCCTGCTGTGAGCTCCCCTTTTCCTCTCATTAATCGAATGCATTCGTGCAATTGTCAAACTTTGTAGTGGATCACTCCATTTTTTTGGATGTCAAGCAATCTGTAGCATAGGTTTAGAATCAAATAATGTCTTAAACTTTTGTTGATAATACTACACATAAACAAAGTTTTTTTTGTGGTCATGTGCACAGTTTTTTTTTTTTTGCTTTATTCTGTGCACGTCGACTCCATTTTTCAATACTGTGCTGATCGGAACAACCACTCCACTACTGGGGTAAGTCCTCTGTTTTTCTCTACTTGCACTTGATGTTGTCTTAGTCCGTTTTTTTAAGACTCCTGCGTTTCACTCTGTGCTGCTCCTAGTCAGATCATAGGTCATCTATAGGGTAGTTTTGGTTACTCATGCATCACCCAAGTTTATGTTATAGCAGTGCTGCCTCATTGGTTATTTAAATGGAGGTTCGCAAAACAAATTTCGAAAATTAAATATGCAGATACAATGCAACTTACATGACAAATATATTTGCATTTTCAGCAGTTAAAGGAAAACAATGCATACAACTCCAAGAAAAAAAAAAACGAAAAACAAAAAAGTTTAGTCTTACATTTTGCTATCATTACATTACATTACCATTTGGCTAAGTTTCAGCAAATGTGTTGGCTTGAATAATTTTATTTCAATTTTTCTTTCCAAAGACAGTGTTGAAAAATGTAATTGTTTCAGCTCCGAAACACTTATTTTAATGACATCTTAATTATTTATACTAATTCGTAAAAAATATTGTACTGAAAAATGATAAAAATAAAGAAAATAATAAGAAAATTGGGGAAAATGGATTAACGAACCGAATATAACAAACCAAGGGATAATTTGGAAGAGATAACCACAAAAAAATGGTCTGTGTGCACACTAAAAATGTGGGAACGGAATGATAGCAGCAGTACCTAACCACTCCTGGGTCTCTATAAGCTTCTGTTCTCAGTGAGGGAATTTCTTTGATTGCATGTGCGATTGAGGAAAAACCTGATGTTTCTGCTGTAGTAACTTACAATACAGTGTGTTAGCTATAATGAGTATATTTAATAACAGTGTATGTGCTTGTGCATGTGTGTGTGTGTTTGTGTGGGGGAAGGGGGAGGGGGAGAACTCACGTTTTAAATTCACAAAAATTTAGAAGTGTACTTAAATTTTTTAATGTGTTTATTTTGTATTTTTTACTTTGGGGGTTCACATGCTCGTGTGTTCAAATAGAGGAGCCGCTACTGCACTATAGTAATGTTTCAATAAAGCCTCTTTAAATGAGTACTTCCAAAAAAATGACAATAATAATGAGCTAGATAATTTCTCTCTCTAGACTCAATGAAGATTTGGCAACAAATGTGGTTACCAAAAGCAGTGGCAGCCATATTAGAAGGCCATCAGATGACTTTGAATCCAAGATGATCAAAGATCACCATGCACAACATGATAAACATAGACAGGGTAGCCACCAAAGTATCAGTCTTTAATGCACTAATTTTTCCATGATATTCCCCATCATTCCAGGTCAGTGTTTTTGTGTTATGGCAAGCGTACACGAGGGGCACTTGCCTACAGAGGAGGGTGCCTCGGTTGGAAGTGTTATGATTTGGAAAATGATTTGAAAATAACGTTTGTCCTAGCAATCTATGAGTAGTAAAAACAAATTTTAGAGTAATATTTTGTGTAATGTTTAAGTTGTACTACTTATCTTTTGGGTTTGTTTATTATTTCTCTCACTGCACAAATTTTCCGATTTTGCAGTTTGTTTTGCGCGCTAACGACAAAACAAATTGCCAGATCGGATGAACAAAATTTTTCTTTTTGATATGTGGTATTGGTTTGATTACAACTTTTGATAAAAAATTAATGTTAAAAATGTTCATATGTGATTTTTAAATCGAGCTGACTTTTCCTTTTCTTTATGCCGACATTGTTTTTTTTTTCCCTTAAATAAATTTTTGATACAAACATCATATTTTGGCTTTGTAATGTGTTTGCTAAATTTTAAGTTTTGGTTTAGAAGTGTTTTTTTTATGCTAAAATTTTCTCTGTCTTTAACTTTTTTTATTCTGCCTTTTTTGTTTTTTTTATTCCCCTTTTTCCCTGCATCAATTTTACATAAATCGATAGATTGAATCAAGATTCGATACAGACATCGAAATCGGCGGAGGAACACAACCACGTGTAAGAAAAATGTAAATGCCTCGAAAAATATCAATTAACCAACGAAATAATTAAATTTCCTTTTAATGCGACTGTACTTCACCAACTAAATAAGTTTTACTTCATTTTAATAAGTACTAAGATATAAAAGAATAAAGCTCATGAACGAACTTGATTGTCGCGTGGGATAGCGAGCGTGGGATAGCAAGCTCTCTCTCTCTTCCTGCTGACCTGAGATCCGGACCTGAATTTTTGAGAGGACGCTGAACGCATGATGTGGTGGAGACTACAAATGGAGCTGGAGACCTGACAAGGCTGATAAAATATGGGGGCCCCCAGATTCTTCCTAATGACGATAAGTCATTTATTTTCTTTTCTTTCTCTATTTTTTTTTTATTTTTGTTTTTGTCGGCTGTTAAAAAAAAAAGTTAAGTGCACTTCAACAGAGGAACATTAAAATGTTGGTAATTGGTAATAATGGGTTATTTTAAGTTTGAATTTTGTAAAAGAAAATGTTAATCCAGCAAAATATGTTATGATTAAGTTAATTTAAAATAAATGTAAGTTGTTAAAGTCTAACAGAGTGTTTTCTTCATTCATTCCTTGTGTCTCCAGGGCTCACAACAGAATTTCAAGGCCAATTACGGGTAAAAAAGGAGCTATTTTAATCATAAAAAGGACCAAAAAGGAGCTGTTTTGTCTGAAAAGGGGACCAAAAAGGGACCAGTTCTGTTTGAAAAAAAGCTCATACACAAGAAGGAAATTGTTTATAAACAGACGCACATATAACTATATATCTTAAAAAATTTAAATAACAGAAACACTTCAGTTTTTCTAACTAGAAACCAGACTAATTCATAGCAGTTATAATTTGTATACACATAAAATATCTGCTTGTATCAGGGATGAGATTGACAAAAAGGAAAAAGTCTGAAAGAATGTAGGAACAACATTTAAGCAATAAAATTTTGAATTTCAAGTTCAATAAATATTGTAATTGCTTTTTTTTCCATCTACAAAACCATTTGATTCCTAAAGTTTTAGTTCTGGCACATTTACATTTTTCCATGAATCTTTCCTGAATCAAGAAACAACTTTCAAAAAACGGGCCTGCATGATCAGCAATTCTTAGTAAGAAATTGTGCTCCATTAAAAATTCTGTATAAAGGGATTTAGCATTTGTAACAGATATGTTGAATTGAAATCTCTTTCCTAAAAAAGATTCAACTTGTATTTATGAAATAAATTTGGAATACCCCATCACAATCATGTTTCTTTACCAAAACTAACACATTTAATTTGAATCATAAAAAAAAGAGCAAAGAGTTTGCAGAAATTAAATGTAATTCTTGAATTTTTATTAAACAAATCAAAAGTAAAGACTTTTGAGTTATGATAAGGCGACAAACACATTAAAGTGAAGCTTTTTGCCTTAAACAGTCCAGACAATGCAATATTTCATAAATTATCAGGGAAGAAGATGACAGCATATAACATCACATGTGAAAACATTTCATCGTCCAATAGATAAAAAGTTTGTAATAGAGTGACTTCTGAATGACTAGAATCCACAGCTAGCACCATGAAAAAGGGAAAAAAGGGATCATTTCTGCAAAAAAAGGACTTCTAAGGACCTTGAACAAAAAAAGGGACTTCAAGGGAAAAAAAGGACCATTTGTGAGGCCTGTGTCTCTTTACTTGGTTTACAATGGCGTCGTTGCGCCATTTTCTTTCAGCGAAAGCACAGACAGATACCTGTGTCATTGACGGTTAAGAATATTAAACTATACGATTACTTCGGCCTCTATGCCATTTGATATAGGAAAATAGAATCTAACTTTAATTTTGGTACTTTAGAAAATTTAACTTAAGCTTTGTGAAGTTATGGCAGAAGACTTTTAAAGGAACTCTAAAATGTATTCACGTAACTTCTGTACAAAGCCGATGAAAATTCCAAAACTGTTAGATTGACAGCTATGCAGTAGGCCCAAAGGCAAAACCTCCACACTCCGGCCATCTACCATGTTCAGTGCCTTATCTACTCGGACATGTTCGGCCCATTCCAGATCTGAATCCACCAAACTAATTTCTGAATATTCATTGATATTTATACTTCTTTGAGTTAGCCTTTCACATAAATTAGGAAAGAAGTAAAATCTAAATAACTCAACAATTTGATTAATGAGGATTCAAATGTATTTGGATTGAAAAATTCATAACTCACCATTTTTACAAGACAAATTTAGAATATTAAAAAGAGTTGTGATTTTAGAAGAACAATTTCAGGAGTATTTGTAGTAATTCTGGAGTATTTTGCTGTTTTGCAGAGTAGTGTAATGCAAGTAAAAATCACTAAAAAGCAATAACCACTCACCTAAACTAGTGTTTGTAATTATAATTTAAGCTAAACATAAGTCACATGTTTTACAAATAATCAAACATTAATAAAACTAGAACACTATATATTATTCCTCTAGACATAACATTAAATTCTCTTAGTCACTGGAATTACTGATTTTACACATTTCATTTTTATAAATAAACATTTGATGCAGATACTAAAACATAGAGAACTAAAGTAGGAAATGCAGAGCAATACAACTTTTTCATGAAATAGCTGCGCAAAATGCAGAGCAATTGGCATCCCAGAAATAATGATAATTAAATTACTAATATTGAAAAGAAAAAAGTAAAATGTAATAATTAAGAACAAAATTATGAGGAAAAAATATAAATGTTGAAAACCAATGCTAGAATTTAAAATTTGAAAAATATTTCAAAATACTACAAAGAGAATAAAAATTTAATAACTGAAAAGGTTGGTGCCAGACATTTTTTAAAATATATATAAACTAGTGAATGGATACCCCTTGTCATGTCCAAAAGGTTTTTTACACAAATTACAGTTTAAAATGTCATCTGGACATTTCCAGGTTTTTAAAAAAATTTTTTTTACTAAATTCCCTGATTTTTTTGCTAGTTCCTGGTCAGAGGCCACCCTGATACATGTTAAATATGTAGGATCGTGTATCCTCTAACTTGGTTGTACATTAGGTCAGAGAGGGATGTGAAATCAGGAATTCTACCTAACCCTTTACAGTGATGCTCAAAATGATGGGAAACAATCTTGCGTATTGTATTTTAAAGTAATTAAATTGTAATTAAATTAAGTACAAATTTTTATTCTTTTTGTAATATTTTGAAATATTTTTCAAATTTTAAATTCTAGCATTGGTTTTCAACATTTATATTTTTTCCTCATAATTTTGTTCTTAATTATTACATTTTACTTTTTTCTTTTCAATATTATTAATTTAATTTAAATTGTAATTAAATTAAGTACAAGTTTATTAGAACTACTGTTAATTCTAGCCCTTTTAAATTTATAATTATGAGGTTCATTTTTAATTTTGACAGTTTGGAAAAGGCTTTTCAAGCATTGTTAGTACATATATAACTTTTCTCAAACGAGGATTGACAAACAAATAGAATATTTAATATTTATTAAAGTGGAATTGCCCTATGCTAAATTCAACCATTTGGCAGGATAAAACTCATAATCTGTACTTCACAAAATAGGTATACTTTAACTGAAGGTCTTGGATATTAGAATATGGCTTTCAGTAATTCATTAACACACTTTTGAGAAGACATAGTAATCAGCTTGATAATTCAAATTCACCAATGACAACTTAGGGCAATTTACTTTTTAACTCATGTTTACTCTCCTCATTATTTGATTTATCATGCACTTGAAAAATGTTTTTGTCGAATTTTAGTAATTTTATAAGAAAAATAAACACTATTTTGTACAACATTAAGGTACTGTGAATCAGTTCAAACTTTGATGGAGAAATTCATAAGTAAAATACCTTCAATTTAGTAGTTATTGCAATGCATTAACACTTAAAAAAAAAAAAAAAACCAAACTCAGTGACGCAACAGCCCATGTGAGGCTAAGGTCTGCGCTGCTCATCCACAACTGTGTGACCATGAGCTCTGAGATGCAGAAAAATATGCCCAGCCAGATGATCAGTCTAACATGAAGACCCCTTTTTAGTCTCAAAGCAAGCCTGATCCTCATTTTATCAACTCACTCAAGGGATGAAAAGCTCAGTCAACCTTGCCCTGCCTGGAAATCAAACCCTAGACCTGGGACTTGGCAGCACAATGTGCTAACCATTACACCACCAGGCTTAAGCATTATAATTATTTAGTGTGAAATATTTATCATTAAAACTAAACATATTGAATTCTGCAGGTATCAACATGAAGTTTTGCAAGTTTTATCATACATAACCTTAGTGAGCTTCTTAACAGTAAATATTTTTTTAAGAGTCAGTGCACTTTATAAATGCCAACAAATGCATGTTTTTGGCTATTTAAAGTTTCCCCTTTTTTTCTATGTAACCAATCAAATAAATTAAGGAAAGTTTTTAAGGATCTCATCTAAATGATAAACGTGTTGTTTGTAACGATTCCAGGATCGACTCATTGCTGCCAGCCAGTGCATCTGCCGCCATGTTGAAATTTTGATAAAAACAACATTTTTATATCTTAATAAAAGCAAAAACTTTCTGTGCAGTTCCAAAGATCTCTAAAAAATTAACCTTTTTCAAACTTGCAGCTATTTTCAATTCCAAATATCTAGCGAGATATCATGCCTTGAAAAGTTAACAGAAAAGCGAAGCACAGAGAGAAAAACTATAACAGATTGTTTGGTGACAACATCTATTGTTAACTAAATCCTTAAAAGCAGCTTTACCTAAGGACTAATTTAATACAAAATTCATGCATAATTAATTACTTATTCAATAAATTACTTCTAATTTATTTACGAATTATATGAATCATTCAATAAAACTGCAAAAATTTAGTATTCAAAAGGATTAAATAATTTTACAATTGCACAAAATGATTTCGAGGCCATAATTTAACTAACCAACTTACTATAATAAAAAAACTGTATAAGACCATTCATTATAATTTATATTTTACTAATTTTTAACTAATTTTATTTATTTAAGTACGAACGCATGTTCGAGCGAAAGTTTTATTGTTACAAAGAAAAATATTTTTAAAGAAACAATGTATTGCAGCATGAATATAGTGATAAATATCTCAATAGGTTATTTTTTTCTTCAACGGTAATCTCCCCAGCCGCCCCTTCAAAGAGATTTTGCTACTAACAATTGTATTTATTAAAGTATCGATTTTAAGCAAAAAAGTTACTTATAGAATTATTTTAGTATGATGCAAATTTCGGTCCAAAGAGTCCATGTGCCGTAGGTTGCACATTTTGGCTGCGAAGCGACCATCGACGGCCAAAACTGGCCGCCGAAGGCGGCTAGTATGGAATAGATAAATACATATATTTTTAAAACTTTCTTTTCTTCTAATCTGATTGTGTTGTGTTGTGGGATTAAGGCCAATTATCTGCACAAGGGATCTAAGCCTATAGGTGCGGTGCCCTCTGTGAGGGTCTTTTTAAGGGGTCCTAACCCGTATTTACGCTAAGTTTTGGAGAACACCATGGAAAACTCCAAACGGTTAGGTCCATGGACACGCAATGGGACCCGAAACGGGAACCTTCATACTTTGCCCATCTACCATTTCCAGTGGCATAACCACTGTTCTATGGTGAGGCTTCTTCTAATCTGAAAGATTTATATATAAAGTTTATTTTACAAAAGTGAATCATTTTCAATGTACAGAATCCTACATTTTAATTGATTTTTAGGTATGCAGTGCAGTTTAATTTAATATAGTGAAATTTATACAATTCATATACACTTTCTTATTTCCAAAAGAGTTATTGCAACCAGATGGTTCCTTGATGATATACTACATCCAGGTAATTGCCACCACCAGCATAACAGAAATGAATGCCTGTTAATATCACAGCCATGTGCAAATGAGTCTTGACTTACAAGGAGAGGGCGTGACCTTGGAATCACCAATTTGAACGAAATTTGGTGCAAATATAGTTCACAAGACATACAATCACTGGTGCAAATTTTAGGATGCAACTTGCAAGCGTTCTCAAGAAATCATGCTCCGAACATTCGAAAATAAGCGCTTGCAGCTTAAATACTTTTTTTCATGCAAAATAACCCGAGTCCCCGTGGCGTAGAGCGGAAACCCGTTAGGTTGCGATACCGATGTTGGAGGGTTCGATGCCAGCTGTCGCCGAAATTTTTTTGAATACCCAATTTAATTAAATAATAAAATAAAATTAATTTTAACATCACAACTTGCTTAACTGAATGAATTTCATATAAATTATTAATATAATAGGTATTCCCCGCCCCCCCCTCCACGTGTGGTATTTACAAATTGCATAGTAATTTAATACGCATTATCACAATGAGCATTTATTTTTATACTAGGTATATTTTTCTAAATTTGGCATTTTTTTATGTACCTGCTTAAATTACATCATTGGTGAGCATACTGTAAATATCTTTAAAATGTGCATGTAATAAAATGTTTGTGTTTCACAAATGAGTACATCCAATTCAATTCACAAGGGGCTCTAACACGTTACATTTGGAGAAAAACGCCCTAAATGCCAAACATTAGACCGACAGCCGTGCAACACCTGCTTATACGCCCTCTCTCTAAAGGAATATAATTCGGAAGACAAACAGTCACAAAATTAGATATGTTTGCATGCTACAAGCAATTGTTCCTTGATGAAGCATTCTCTAGGATTAAATTGTTTATTTTAATTATTTTTTGGTATTAAATTACTATGCTATTTGTAAATACCACATGGGGGGGGGGAATACCTATTATATTAATAATTTATATGAAATTTATTCAGTTAAGCAAGTTGTGATGTTAAAATTAATTTTATTTTATTATTTAATTAAATTGGACATTAAAATGAAAAAAGGAAGATTAAAAAAAATTTCAGTCACAGCTGGCATCGAACCCTCCAACATTGGTATCGCAACCTAACACGTTTACGCTCTACACCACAGGAACTCTGATTATTTTGCATGAGTGATTATTTTTGCAAAAAGTATTTAAGCTACAAGCGCTCATTTTCGAATGTTCGGAGCGTGATTTCTTGAGAACGCCTGCAAGTTGCATCCTAAAATTCGCACCAGTGATTGTATGTCTTGTGAACTATATTTGCACCAAATTTCGTTCAAATTGGTGATTCCAAGGTCGCGCCCTCTCCTTGTTAGTTCTATGTGACAAGATGGAGGGGGGGAGGGGATCAATTTAAAAAAAAATCAAGAACTTTTCAAAAACTCTGTAGAATTTTTCAAAATTTTTCAGGACCCTTATTATATAAAATGAAATTCAAGGACTTTCAAAAGACATTGGAAGCTTTTATTTAACACAACAACTTACTGATGAAAATAACAGTTGCTATATTACAAAAAAACACAATACAAAATAAAAATTCTATACATACACTTCTACCAAGAAATTGACTATTTCTGAAATGACGCAGGAAGAAAGCAATATAAAATGTACCAATCATCAATATAGCGGATAACAAAGCAGTATTCGGCTGTGGATGGGTTGGTCCATATGTCTTAACTGTAGAATTTGTATCATTGAGAAAACCACAATAATTTACCAAAAGAGGATTTTCTTTAAAAATCTGCAAAATGAAAAAAGCAAAAATAATTATCTCATTAAAATATAAGCATAAAAAAGGAAATCCTATTATTCCAAACATTTAACAAAACAAAAAAAGTATTGCTAGTGAAGCTAAAAATGTAAAGCTTGCTACCTCATATGATGAAACAAAAATCAACATAAGTCGATGTATGGGTCATTCCAAAAATTAAAATACCGTTTAAGAAAATTTTTTTAATAAATAAATAAATAAGTTTTATAGTAAAAATACTGTAACGTGAAATTCGGCAAATGGAATTGTCACGTACAGCCCGGATACGTAAAGTGGAAGTTCACTGCATTGTGCGCTGAAAGTGAATTAACTTTGGGAATACATTCATGCAGAACAGAATAAAGCAGACAACATTTAAGGAGATTTAATCAGCGGGAGATGACATGGACAAAAATGTTTCGAAGTACAAAAAAGACTTACCCCATATGGGTGGAACACTCCTGTGCTGGAAACTATCAGGAACTCACTCTCAGAAGCAATAAGAAGACACGTGACTCGGACTTACATTGAAACCCACAACTTTATTTTTACACAATTAGCAATTACAAGTTGTTTTGTCTACTTAGTACTAGAGATCTCCATCTCCGAAAAACAATTATACATTATCCTAGTTTACTAAATCGTAATGCTCAAACGGTAATATTTAATTCATTTTAGTTAAACCGTGGCCAGATCCAGTTGGATTGTTAATGGTCAAAAAGAAAACGTGGACAATCTAAATCTAACCAACAGGTAACTCCAGGACCTATATGAAAAAGGGGCGCAACGCCGAAGTGTCAAAAAGAAACCGGCAGTAGTGAAATACGAAGTCGTGTGTCCAGAAACACTTGTGCGAGCTTATATATCCCATTCCTAGAGCACGCCAAACGCCGCCAAGTAGCATTGGTACGTGATAGGGTTAGAGAGGCACCGCAGGGGAAAGCCGTCATATCATCGGAGGAGTGCCACCGACCATCTCCACGGTTGGCAGGAGAAAACGGCAGGCGAAATAGAAGATTGCACTTAGTGATTATTGCCGTATGCTTGGAATGTTTCCACATGGTCCCGGCAGTCACATTGATTAGTTAAAATATTCTAATGAATATAGAGTACTTATTTTATATTTTAATTACAGCCAACTTGGGCCAGACCATGCCACAGTTATTTAAATATCTTAAGGATTAATTAACAAGTTAGAGTTTAAATATTTACAGGGGTTTTCAGTCAAATGAAAATACGTGGTCATATTTATGCCACAAATACTCTTAAGAGTTTTGTATACATACTGAATACAGTGAAACCTGTGTATAACAATACTATTGATAATGATAATTTCTTCATTCCCAATGAAATTCCTATTTACTTAATGTATTTTGGGGCTGTCTACAGCAATATTCACTTTTTACAAGCACCTGTCCATAACGATAATTTTAACTCTTACAAAAGTTTTATAAATACCCTATAACATGTTTTTTTTTTTTTTACGCTACCAATAATCCAGAATATATGATAATAAAAGATTACAGAATGGGAGAGGAAAAAGTAAGAATTTTCAGTCATAAAGTGTCTGGATTTTGATGTGCTAAATCTAAAGCCTTTAATATGTGGTTAGTTAGTTAGAAAAAGTTACTTTTTTATAAAGATATAAACTGTTGCACCTTTTATACATATTTTCATGTATACTGTTAGTAAAGTAGCATCTAAAATTTCTGCACCTTATTGAATCGCAAAAGTAAGAGCAACACAATAAACCCAAAATAAAAAGAAGGTAATTAATACATTATGTAGATGCATTGAGCTTCACTTCTATACAATAGATTCATCACCTGAACTTCTTCAAAGTCATTTTACAAGTTGTACGCATTGGTGACTGAAGTGTTGTTTCTGCTCGGAAAATATATTTTACCTTTATTTTCATAATTAGAAAACACCTTTAATGCTCAAATAATGTGCAAAAGCTAAACCTGTCTACAATGATAAACTGCCCACATTTTATTTTGGTCCCTGCAATATTGTTATATGCAGGTTTCGCAGCAATAGGAATTGAAACACAGCAGCACAACTTAAAAATATTAATTACTATACGTACATAGACACAGAAGACATAAAATTCCTCTGTGTTACTATACATTAATACTTTTTTTGTGAAAGTAAAGTACTTTGACAGAAATGCTCAGTTTCTTAGCACAGTAATTTTTTTTGTTTAACAGCATATTTCCTCATAGAATTAGCATTTTATGTGCCCTAAACGCTACCTTTTTTTCATTCTACAATATAAAATTTCACATAACTTAATATACTAACCCTAGAGGTATGTTCATATCTTAGAAATTTATTTCTTACAAACATCAACAAGAACATAAAAGTGTCAAAATATTGCTTGTCTTTCATTTTTAAACTTCATTTTTAAGAATACTTTACACTTCATCAAAACTCAATGCATGGTACTCCATTCTCTTTGACTTGAAAGTGTCTTCTAGTGTCAATTGCAGCTTTAATCTGAACATAATAGTTAAAATTCATGTTAGAACTCGCTTAAGTATTTACATTTTCATAGAAGCAATGCCAAGTTGCACAGCATAATTCTTTTTAACTCAGACTAATTTAAATAAAGATAATTTTAAAATTAAATAATAACATAAATCATAAGTAACATTTAAGAAACACTAATTAAATTTTTTCAAGTAACATTTTTAAAAATTGAATATCAGAAAAAATGGCTATCTACTATCTAATCTATAGATGGCCATTCAAAAAGGGCATCACAGACTACTTTGCAAACATTTAAATTGCATGTTCATTTATAAAATTAGAACAACATGAAATAAACAGAAGTAGACATAAGATATTTCCATATAAAATAAAAAATTATTTAAAAAATACATTGAATGCATAATGTTTAAAAAGCAAGGAGAGTTGAAAAATGTTATCAACATTAATTTTAAAAGTAAACCATAACATAAATTTGGCTTAAAAATCAAAACTGTTGCTGTGATACTGCTTTTCACAGGACACAATTTTAAATAAAGTTATTTACAAAGCAAAAACTCAATTCAGTTAAAATTTTAATATTGTATTAAAAAATACTTTAGAAGAAATTCTGAAAATGTTTTTAAGTATTTAAATTTACTTTTGGAATAAAATTCTAAAATACAAAAGGGGGGAATGTAAGAAGTGCTGGTTGTGATCTTGTGAATTCAGCATGTTAAACTAAGCCGGGCAAAAGATACCAATTTATACGGCCTTCAATCACTTAGGTGAAGCATGCACAGAAGTGATCTCATGCCATCACAATATGTATAATGTGTTGGATACTTAAGAGTATTTCATTTTTGGAATACCCATACATGATATAATTTCACTTATATAACAAAAACATAATAAGTTTCTCTTCAGCCTTCAGCATCAACATTTAAAAACTTTATACTGTATGTTAAATATGTCATTAAGTAAAACTGTTCTGCCACTATTAGTTTTTCCAAACCAAAAATGGTCATTAGTCACATTCTCTCAAAATCATTCTAATAAATTATTATTTTTATAAGATTCTAAAATATGTTTTGATAATTAATTCAAATAATAGTGTTGATATGTTGCTGTTAGGTATTAATACGGTGTGACATTAAAAGAAAACAGTTCATTTACTATTTCATGTTCTAATTAAATTTAAATCATTAAAAAAATCCCTGAACACTTATTTATTTTATTTTGTAATAAAATTTTTTCACATGAACTGTTCAAGTGTAAATTATCAATATAACCAGATTAACTGTTAACCCGTTTGAATTAGCATACTTCAATTTATGTAACTTGTACTATGCGAACAATAAAATGTTTTACTTATAAAGATATTTTGTAAAAGCTGAAAAGATTTGTATTATACAAAGTTCTTGGAAAATACCACAACGATTACTAGAAAATAATAACTCTATAGCAGGGTGCCTCAATTTTTTTGTATGGTGAAACACTTTGAAGGTCTTAGAATACTGACAAAGCACCTAGTGTAAATCTGAGTCTAGAGAATTACAAGTAAGGCAACAAAATATTTTTTAATGGAGCACTTGGCTATTTTAATATGAAAAAAAGTTAAAGAAACCGTGTACTACAGCATCATAAACAGTCAACTACGGTTATAGTGAATCTCTGGAGATAGGAAAATTTTGTTCATTATATCCGAAGTTTCTTCTTGTTTAACAAGAAAATTAATATATAATAAAAAATAGCTCTTTATGACCACAGTGAATACTTATTAAGTAAATCAAACATAATTAAATACATTAATGGACATAAAGTACATTCAATTTAGATGGCAAAAGGTGCTGTAGCTTTTAACTTATGATACTGCACTGTGAACAGGATATGGAATCATCTAAGGTCAAGAGAGAAATTTCCATTTTTAACCACTTTAAAAAGTACCCTGCTTTTGTTAGTCAATGCTTTCCAAAGATTAGTATGCATTATTGCAAGTGAAAAAATTCCTACCCTCTTTCCCCCCTATTATGCTGTTTCTAGTCCTAGACTCTGACAGTTCACCTGTATTTCAGAACAGGCATGATTAACAATCTGTTTCTCTTTACTCACATAACAAAAGAGAAAGCCTTTGTGGCAGTAGGCATTGAAAAATATCACTTCTTCTGTTTAAGGAATTTTTAAGTTCACTAGATCTGGACTTGACTGTTGTCACAATAACAATGAATAATGATAGTAAAAAGAACATTATAGCTTACCCTATATAATTTTGACAAACTTTCAACAATAAACAACAAAGATATTATTGTGGCAAAAATTTCCTGTACAAATCTTGAAAAAAATTTCACCAAAATTGATCCCTCAAATGCTACAACAAAGATTGCAATAATAGCAGTCCAAATGCCAATCCATACTCTCATAACAAGAAATGGAGAGGAATAATATTCCTTGAGCTAAATAAGAGGAAAAAAATTATTATTATTACTATGCATTCAAATAGTGAAATAAAACATGAAAAATACAAGTGTACACAATATCCCAATATCAGAAACTGTGGAGCATACAGAGTAATTTATAGATTGTAGATTAATTTAGAGATTTAAAAAAATGTTTGTGTCTATTATTTTATTTATTAAGAGAGAAAATGGAAAAAGAAATACTTCTCCAATGAAGTTTTTTTCTTTTTAAACAAATAACTGTGTATATCAATGGATACACAGAAGGTAGAGGAAAGTAAGTATGAGGAGTCTTTGCTTGATTTAAGAGTCCCCTTCACATATTCTATTTTAGAGTAAAAGATAAATTGGCATTAAAAATGAAATTTTCATGTTTTATATTTCCCGTGTGTGAAGCCATCTGTAAGAGATGGGATTCAGTTATAAACAATGTCATAAGCACTCAGTGATGGTGCTGATTACGAATAGGTTAATACTTCTCACATGCAAGTTTTTTTATGTTCAAAGGCCCTAAGAGCATCAATAAACACACTTTTCCATTTATTCTACAAATGAGTTTACGACTCCTGTTTGCATCATAACTCAGTATGAATAAACACAAGGTGGAGAACTTGCAGCACTCATCTGTTGCAATTACTATAGTGGCCACTTATTTGGTTCAAACAGTACAGTAGTCAGTACTGTATTTATTCAGAGTGTTTCTTGCAATTTATTTTAAATATAACTTTTATAGAATAAAAAAGTTGATTATCAGAAGCACCTCACGTGGCAGTGTGGAAGGACTAAAACTTCTTCTATTATTCATCTCACAAGTCATAAGAAGAAGGAGACTCACTTGAGTATTGCAGCTCCTCTCTATCAACAGCCACTTTCATTTTCCCGCATTTAACATACAAAGCCACAACATGGAGGCACAGATTTATCTTTCATTACAGTGTGCAGTGAAGCTAGGCAGAGGCGCCGACTTTACAAAATTTCTGTGGGTGCCCTAAAAGTCCGTGGTGGGGGGGTTAATAAAATGTTGAAAATCGCACAAGGTTTGTAATTTTTGATAAAGGATCTCTAAGTTTGGTGCCAAAACGCGACAATTTATTTTAAAGGGGGAGTATAGTCGGAATGTACTTGACTAATATTGTAAAATAGTTTTAGTAGGTGATTTTAAGATAGATTTCGACTCCGAAGATGGGTTTTTATGGAACAAGGAAGAAAAATACGGCACACTCATGAATAACGATACACTTTCCAACTTTATGGAATCTTTTCCAACTACCCTTCAATCTTTTCCTATTATCATGTGCTTCCTTGCTCGTAACTACTCAAACATTTGACTTTTCGTGCACATTTTTACCAGTGGGAAATGGATAATACAAATAATCAATTTAGCTCCACATAAAATATGCAATATCTGAGGGTATAGATCGAAGAAACGATATCTGTCTCACGGTTTTGGGACAGAAATTAAAATAAACTAACTGCACCAAGGATTCGAAAAAATTCAGGATGATTCTTTACAAGCTGCACTACACACTGCAATAAATTCGAAAACTTTCATGAAACTTTCAGAAAAAAATCTTAAACGTGGAACTGCAAAGCAAAATATTTCTAAGAGTGGCCATTCTGCAAAAAATTTTCATTTATTCCGGTGTCTAGTACAGCTTGTAAACCTACATCCTAAAAATTGTGAAGTGCTTGAGATAATTAGTTTTCTTTTTTGTATTTATATACCAAAATTGCGTGTTTTTTTCCCAGTGCTGAAGGTGACATCCAAAGTTTAATTTAAGTGAATAGTGTGAATTTTGGCATCCGATTATCTGTTACGGTGAAGCAACGCTGGGCATAGAATGAAAGTCTCCACCGTTGTGTCTTAGTAACGATAACAGCAAACCAATTAAAATCAAGATTCTTTTTAAAGTAATGAAGTATTTCTGATGAAATGCCCTTCTTTTAGAAAAATCTGCTTGTGCTGGAGTCACCTTAAATTTGTTTGCCTTATGCAAATTCTCTGTCAAAATTCGAGAATTCCTGGGCGCACACCCCCTTTGCCCTTGTAATAAATCAGACCCGAAAGAGGTGTATTACACTATTTCACTTTTTTTTCTTTTTACTTTTAGCGATAGAATTTTGATTGGTTTTAACTAATCATTATACATTTCAAAGCAAAAGAAAAGTGTATTACTACGTTTATTGGGGGGGGGGTGGGGAACATGCAACAATAATATCCCAATCAGTCAAATTTCCTGTCATGTAAATGGAAATTTTGTATAAAAAGTGATTCAGTTTTCGAATGTAACAATTCACGATCAATGTTATTCTTGTTTAATCTATCTCATCTCTCTGAAATCCTCAGAGTTTTCAAAAAATGTTATTCATAGTATTGTTTTTCAGCTCATTCATTTCCTGGTTTTTTTTTACATTTTTGTACCCCTATAAACAGCTGCAGCTAAGCCTTGACTATTTTCTTTTCCTTTTTTTTCCCAACAAAATAAAAAAATTACAAACATTATACCTTTAAAATAAAACTAGATAATTCCCTCAGAATGAATTAATGCAATGTTTTCTATGTTGAAATGTATGTAGGACCACATAAAAAAGATTGGTAACAATTTAAATCCAAACAGAAAAATAAAGCAGAACAAAAAAATTGTTTATCTTAGAGTTAAAAATTATTCAAAAAATATTTTGAATTGTTGGCCATATAACCTCCAGGCATGATTTTGAGCATCCTCCTGAAGTAGAGCTATTTTACCCTCTACCATTATGTGGTCAAATTTGCAAAATTACGAGAGACATACATTTCAGTAATGTGTGTTTATGCGCCCATGATTTCAGTATATAGTTTTACAAAAACAGCATTGGGCTAGATCAAAGCAAATAGTACCTAATTCTGCTTTGTCAAACAAGAACAAAAATTGAACAAAATATTCGCAGAAAATGAAACGGAAGTCATCTCGAAATGTTAGTGTGGACAACAGTCTGTTCCATCCTTTTCATTAAATAACTGAGCACTAAAATCATTCAAAAATAAGAAAAGGAAATTGAGACTTTAGAAGAAAGTGACACAAACCTTTATACCTTAGAAGCCTCGCCTCAGTCTCATTCAATTAACACCAAAGCGCCGACACTTTTTGATGAATGGGTATCTTTTTTGTTCCAGAGACATACAAAGTGTTGTATATTAGGTGCTTGTAAACAGACAGACCTTGATGTTCTCTATTTACAATAAAAACAATTAACCCTACTCACTTCGGAATCCTGAAGTAATATTATTAGAACTATCTGAAAACATTTCCATAATGGGAACGAGTCTTTTACCTAACTCCTGTGTTATATTTCCCGCGTGAACTTCTGATTGTAGCCAGCGGTTTTGTCTCAAGTTCTCCGTTTTCTGGTACTCTTGGGCTAACACAGTCTCATTGTATTCATACATTTTCCCATGGAGGACGAGGATTCTGCGATGAGGTCTGTGGGTCAGAAAAGGGGGGGGGCACTTAGGACTTCGGCTGCAGTGGACAAAGGCATTGCCTGTGGGGCTGTAGGGAGTCGCGCATCACATTGTGATAAAGCTTTGCATTTTAGAAAGACATTGTTTCCATGGGCGCCAGATAGGAAGGCAAGTGGCAGTGGGAGTTTGAGATTTGACCCCGCCTAGTATAGTAAACATTTTTACAGCATACTGAACTTCTAAGTATTATTTTCGTGCTAAAATGTCTGAAAGTTAAGATGACCACCATACACCTCTAAATTAGTACTCATATGAGAAACTATTATAATAATTATTATTATTTTAAGTAGACAAAAATATTACCTGTTTGGATTCCTTTTTTTTTTTCATGCACTTTTTAAAATTTTAGAGTATGAGCTAAGTTACTACTTTTTGGAATTTTATTATAATTACTCCAGTTCCGATGCACATAAGGGTGTATGCCGAAGAAACAAAATCTGCATAACGGTCTTAGTACACAAATTAAAGTAAACTATCGCACCAAAGATTCAAAAAAATTTAGTATGATTCTTTACAAGCTGCACTACATACTGAAATAAAGAATAACACTTCTTTAAAATTTTCCATTTTTAAGAATATTCTAAAAGTTTCGTAAATGATACAGGTTTATTGTTTATTTCAGTGTATAGTGCAGTTTCTAAAACATACATCCTAAAAATTTGAAATATTTGACATAATTAATTTTTTTGAATTTGTGTACCAAAATTTCATGGTTTTTTTTTCTCCGAACTACAGCGATAAGCTGAAAGTAGCTGTCATTCAGTTGCCTTTAAACAGGGTTTAATTTCTATCTAAACAAGTGCAAGAGCCCTGACTTTTTGTATTGCAATTTACAAAATTAATTACCTAATTTAAGGTATTATTAAGTTAATTTTTGTTACCTCTGTATTAGTTTGCGATGTGATAAAATTAATATCAACAGAAACAATTACGATGGTAATTAAAATTTTAAATTCAGTGTAAAATTTCACCGAGAAAAAAGAAGTAGTGGAGCTGAGCTCCCATGCAAATTAAGCACTTCCTTTAAATATATGCAAGTATTTAGCACCCACGAAAACTTTTCTGTGGGTGCTTGAGATCTGACATACTACATAAAAAAAAAAACCGTCCATCACTAAAATTTTATTTTCGAATTATGCAGTTGCAAAGCACTCGTCGTCATCAGCGGCGTGACCATACCGTTAGGGCCCGTAATGAATTCATTGGATAGGGTCCTTCCTCATTGTACAGAATCTCAACCAACATGTTGCAGTTCACTTTTTCTAGCTTTCTATTTGGGAAAGTCTCCCCCTCCAGCCGGGGGACCATGGCTTTTGCCTGTGCTACCGCTCTATAGTTGCGCCAGTGATTGTCTCATCGAAGTTCCTCATGCGCATCTGAATTATAAAGGACATGGGTGCTCATATAGGGAAGTAGGTGGGGGCTCGGGTTCCTCCCTCTAGCCGTCAGTATAGTGAACATTTTTATATTAGCTAACCTTTTATTCACTATTTCAGTACTAAAATGTTTGAAAGCGCGATTGCCGATGACCTTGCAAATGCAAGAAATAACCCCTCCTCCCTCGTTTTAAAGTACTCATATGGACGTCCATGCCGAAGCACCCACATACATTTGGCCCCATTAAAGATTTTCTTTTAAACTTTTATAATATCACACAACTAATAAGCAAATAAAGCATTTTAGTACTGAAATAATGCAAAAAGTTCCGTATGCTTTACAAATATTCATATTACGTAATGGCATAATTGGGGCGGGGAGGACACTCATTGAGTGTACATCACTGTGTTGGGGTTATCAGACGATTGCTGGTGCTCAGCATCCAACGTAATTTTTTTTACAAGCCCAACGCACCCACATAAACGTCTTTTCCTAGCCCTTTCTGAGAACTTCAAATTATGACTTGGCACTAAAATTTCTGTAGGTGCGGAGCACCCACAGAATTTTTTCAGTGGGTGCTTGAGCCCCGGAGCACCAACGTAGTCGGCGCCACTGAAGCTAGGGAGAAAGGCCTCAATTTCTTTGAGTTCTTGATGTAGTTACTGAATTAGATTTATAATTATATTTTTTAGAAAAAAATGAGCTTTTTTACTAATAAAAATTCTAGTCTTTCTTTTAATGAGTGAAATCTTGTATTATATATATATATATATATATATATATATACACTAGCAGCGTGGCCCGGCGTTGCCCGTGCAATGAATGAGAAATGCCATATACCTTAAATATAGATTGTAAAGGGAATGAATGTGAATCCTCCCGCTGGAATGATAAAAAAATGACACGGGATTTCCCGCTGCAACGAAAAAAAAAAAAAAAAAAAAAAAGAACACGGCACCTAATAAAATACAGAGGTTGCCAGGAATTGGACTTGGCTAGGCTGGAATGTGAATCCCCCCGCTGCAATGATAAAAAAAAAAGACATGGGACTTTCCGCTGCAATAATTAAAAAAAAAAAAAAGGACATGGGCCTTCCCGCTGCAAAATAGAAAAAAAAAAAAAAAAGAACAAAGCACCCGATGGCGTAGAGGCTCCGGGAGCTGGACGTGGCTAGATTTCTCCTCTTCTACCTGTCTGTGTTCTAACAATCATTTTTCAGAGATCGATTTTTTTTTTGTTTCTCTGAGCAGAAGGCACTTTTAGTAGTTTTATTTTATTATATTTCTTCAGTTTTTTCTGAAATAAATAAACTAAACGGAAACTTTCAGGGTAAAAGTACAAATCTTTAAATTTGGGGACTTTTGGCATCCCCAAGAAGTCAAAGTATTTTTGATGACAAATTGAAAAAAACATCTATATTTGGGGACTGTCCTCGAATTTCGAGGACGTATGGTCATCTTATAATCTCTCCCTCTCTCTTTCAGGACGCCAGAAGAAATTCCTCCCTCCTGCGAAGCGCGCTCACAGTTGAAGCGACCTTGAAAACCAGAGGGGGAAGTTTTTGACTTTCATTTTGCGGAATTTGCAGTCCACAGAGAATTTTAACTTGCGATCTTTTCAGAAAAAAAATCATATAAAAAAATCTAATATAAACATTTCTGCATGGTTCAAAATTTAAAGGAGGGAGAAATAAATGTTTAATAAGCGGTAGAAAGATGGTAAATTTTTGCCCGTTAGGTTTTTCGATGCAACAGTTTAAAAATAGCATATTTTTAAAAGCCGTACATTTTCTTCAAAACAGGATTTCCTTTAAAAAATTCCCAAAAATCGGCAAATGTAAGTACGATTTTGTAACAAATTGTATTTGAAAAAGAAAACTCTGTAGATTCCGATGATATAAAAAATATAGTATTCGGACAGAAATTTAACTTGCGATAACGTAAAATGCGAGAAAAATGGCCAAAAACCTTACAAAACATAAAATAACTCAAAAACTATTAATCCGATTAATTTCATTTTTACGGCATTAGCTTTCTTTTGTCCTATTTAGTCAGTGTGCCAAATTTGGTCCAGATCCGTCGAAATGTCTGGACGTGTATAGCGAACAAACAAACAGACAAACAAACAAACTCTTCTCTTTTATACATATAGAGATATGTAATCATAAAATAAACTTTTCTAATTTAATCCAATTTAATTTAATGTTATTTGAAAAAGCTTCTTTAATCTTTTACTCTTACTGTAAAGTTTGTTTCTCGGCCATACAAATATTACGCTCGGAGACGTTTTTTGGAGTTCCATAAGGAGTAAAATTGTTGATTCAGCAGTATCTTCAGTTTCCTGTGGTTTCATTATTACGCACTTTTAGAACACCTGGGTAAGCAGGTGTTTCTCATGTCTTGATTGACAATCTAGTTAACGAATTACGTTTGAGAGTAAGGCCTTCGCGATCGTGCTGCACCCTGCCAGCAGGTGTAGTAACTAAGGAGTATTTAAGCAAGAACGCGGAAATTTTGGGAGCTTTAGAGTTTTAGCTTAGCTTTTAGGAGTTTGGAACATGAAGCTTTTGCAAGAGTTTCCAGCTTTAGCTGTTAAGACTGTGATGTACGAAGATAGCCCCGGAGCTAAAAGGTCGCTGGCCTGACTTCTGCCCTCTGTCTGAACTTTGAAATAAACTATGCAACTTAGAACCCAGATGGATTTGTGTCAATCATTTCAACAAGGGATGGCGTAAGGCCATTCTTTACATATATACACAATTAATATTCTAATTCAATATTTCTGACAACACAGATAAAATTAAAGGAGTGGACAGGACCCTAGCTAGAGGTTTGGGAGCTTCAGGGTAGCAAGTGGTTATAGGAACCCACCTTTATTAGCCACTTACTTCTACACCACTTTCGTTTAGTAGTAATCCTTTTTTTAATAGTGCTGCTATCTTTTTCATCTTGTTAAGTAAAAAAGAAGGCATTTTAAAACAAAGCACGGAGTGACTTTTTCCATAAAGTTTAATATAAAATTTATAGAAAATTAAATTGCTACTTTTGTACAATCAGTTACCTTGCAAATTGTTTATTATAATGGATCACTGTACAATGAAGTATGTAGCAAATTGAAACACAAAAATAATTACAAAACTTACACAAAGAATTTCTAAGTCAACTTTAATATGTTATTTTAATTGTTTGAAACAAAATGAGTTTGATTCAAAATTTTCAGATTCAGTTGTGCACACACACACACAAAAAAAAAAAAAAAAAAAAAAAAAAAAATCCCTGCAGCTTTGGGTTCCATCTGCTATTTTAGGGCCCAGAAAGTTGCCCTAATGGTAGCTACAGCCATAGCAGTTGATCAAAAATTAACTGTTGAAAGTGTCAATCAAAGGAATATCGGCTTTTCATAACTGAAATATTATACACCACATAATTGAAAATTTGCCTGAATTTATTCATAACCACATCATGATAAAGTACAAACTAGGTGAAATTACTTTTAAAATCTTAGTTTAGTGCAAAAATACATAGAATCTGCTGACAATATTCTTCAGATAAAAGTAGAATGTAAGTGTAAGAAATAAAAGCCTTTTAATCCCTTCTCATTTTCATATTCTTAATTTAAATTTATACCAGGCTTTTAATGCTACTAACGTTTCTTTTTAAAGAATAAAATTATTGGACTATTTTTTCCCAAACATAAAAACACAAAATGGGTAATAAAAACATTAAATTCAGTAGTCTCGAAAATCTAAGGTAATTGGGGCGGACACCACCTTGAATTACTGGAAACATATTTAAAAAAAAAAAAAATCTTAGCAGTTGTTGTTTTATTTAAAAATTTTTCTTGTAACTTAAATATCATATAAGAAGTCTCAAAATAAAAGCTTAACTGTAAAAACACTTATCTTTAAAAACATAATAACTTTTAAATAAAACCCATTCGTTCCAACTTACAAACCTTTTTCTATATGCCGCATGCCCGGCGAAAATGTAAACAATCTAAAAGGATGGAGTTGAGTAAATCTTTTCCTCAGTATTTGAATTCCACTACACAGTTGCATTAGCTTGCTTTGCAAATAAAAAGCTGTATAGCCAAAGCACTAAAGAAAGTTTTCTTTAAATCGCAATATGCAAATGCATAGGCGTGGTTTCACGTGATGTCATTTTTAAACGTGCTCTCGATCCAATCTGATTGATCCACGCTTAATATCTAAAAGTTTCCAAATGCAAATTGCATTTGAGAATGGTATTTAAGCTAGAATTTTGTGGAATTCTTTGCCACTTCTCGTCTATGCTGGAAAGTGTAGGAGATGGCAAATTTTATTTAATTTAGCTATTCTTAACCTCAGTTGAGGAATTTTTCTTTGGGTACAGTTACCCTTTCTAATAATAAATGTAAACTAATTTTTTGACCATGCCTTTTTATTAGGAAAATTTCTAAAAGTTAACATGAATAATAAACTTAATATAAATTTAAGTGTTAGGGCTAAATTAATCAAACTCAGCCATCCATTGTGTAATTTACTGGTAGGGAATTTTTTATTAAAGTTTTTAAATTTTCTATGCTTGGCAGATTTTCCAGTCACAGTCAGCTTCATTTTATGAATTCCAGAATCATTGGCACATGCTGAAGCTGACTTTTCATCTTTTTAAGTAAGGGATTTTGAGGTCAACATTTTGAAATTCAAACTAATTTTTGAATAGTTATGTAACTTATCAGGTGTGAGTTTTTCAGTCCATATAGCATATTCAATTGTTTCGAAATAGTAGCACTGATGAGAGTTTTTCACTGCAAATGTTTTGTTGTACACCATAAGATGTTTTTCAATGGTATAACCCAATGTTTCTCCACCTTTTTACTTCCTTGTATGTAGTATAAGGAAGTAATGTGATCCCGAAAAATTTTGGGGGCCAAATTTCGACGAAAAAACCGATTTTGACTACCTCTAAATTTAATTTAAAGAATAATTTCGATGCATCTCATCGTAAGCTAGCATGCACGATCATATAAACGCATCTGCAACTCATTTTGACGAGCGGCGAGTTTATTGTGGCCAGTTTTTCCATGCCGTCTGTACGTACATACGCATGTATGTAACTCGCATATCTCAAAAACTATTGGTCATAGAATGTTGAGATTTGATATTTAGGATTGTTCTATGATCTAGTTGTGCACCTCCCCTTTTGGCCGCAATCGAATGGATAGTTTATGCACAGGACCGCCCAAAAGATTCGAAATACATTACGCTCTATGGGCCGAAATTCATTAAACTCGCATATATCAAAAACTATTAGGCGTAGAATATCGAAACTTCATATTTTGGATAGTTGTAACATCTAGCTGTGCACCTCCTCTTTTGGTTCCATTCGACTGGATAGTTTATCTACAGGACCTCCCAAAAGATTCGAAATACATTACGCTCTATGGAAGGAAATTCATTAAACTCACATATCTCAAAAACTATTGGTCGTAGAATGTTGAAACTTTATATTTAGAATTGCTGTAATATCTAGTTGTGCACCTCCCCTTTCGGTTCATTTGACTGGATAGTTTATCTACAGGACCACCCAAAAGATTCGAAATACATTATGCTCTATGGGCCGAATTTCATTAAACCCGCATATCACAAAAACTATTAGGCATAGAATGTTGAAACTTTATACAGTAGAGCGCCGAAAATCCGGACGCCTAAAAACCGGAAAGACCAAAAAACCGGACATTTTTTGGATTTCAGTTTTTTCCCTTCCCTCAAAAAAAAAAAAAAATAAATAAATAAATAAATAAATAAAAAAAATAGATAAATAAATAAATAAACTACAGGATGCTCAAGCATTAGACTAGTTTGTTATCATAACAATAGCGTCAATATATATATATATACACGCACACACACACACACATATATATATATAGTATAGTATATATATATATCCAAAACCTCAGGGTAAAATCTGACTCGTGACCTAACTTTCCTTCTTTACATTCCGAAGATTTAACTGTTATTTCTAAACAGAAACGCAAAAAGGGGGGTGGAGACACTTCCTGTTAGTGTAAAGCATTTAAGCTTTAATAATCAGTAGAGATATTATTTTTAATTTAATGTTATTCTTTCTAAGGAGGCAAAGAAATTAATTAAACTCTTTATAACATCATTCAAGTCTGCAGTAAAAACATACATTAGCTTAAATACCATTGGAAGCCTTGTTTAAAAAAACGCATAAATAAGAATATCAGTAAGCATGTGCAACGAAGACAAGAATGTAACAACTTGTTTGGAAAGCGAAAGCTCCAGTCACAGACAAACCGGCTCCAGTCACTCCGGTGAAGGGGGGGAACGCCTGCGCACCCACAATCAGTGTTTTAGTGCATGGGATGGCGATAAAAATTGCTGTTATATCTTTTTATCCTTTGATACTGGAAGATTTTTTTTATTTTAAGTTGTGACTACGTTCACGTTATTGGGCAAGCAATATATACACGGCAATTAGTAGGGCGCCTTTTTTTTTTCTTTTCTTTTTTTTTTTTTTTTTAAAGTGAATTCAATAGAACAATTTCTACAGTACAACCTACGGATCGCAGCGATTTTGAAAAACGTTATAAAAATACATAGTTCACGGCGAGACCGCGTAATCCATGACGTAGCCGCTACTTTTTTTTTTTTTAAATGACCAATATTCCGGAAAATCCGAGAATCCGGAATCGCCGTAGTCCCGTCCATTCCGGATTTTCGGCTTTGTACTGTATTTAGGATTGTTGTAACATCTACTTGTGCCGCACCCCTTTCGGTTCGATTCGACTGCATATTTTATCTACTTCACAGCGGCTCAAAAGATTCGAAATTCATTACAGTGTATTTTAGTGGTATTGGGCTATTTCTAATGACTCAGATGTAATATATGCTGTTAAGGGTTACAAAATGAATTTCTCCATTAAAAAAAGTGTCTTTATCATTTATAGTTCTGCTACATGAACACTCAGAAGATTTCCAATACATTACGGCCAATAGCAATTTTAGGGGCATTCATCCATTTCAAGCACAATATCATCCTACCAAAGTTAGGTAATGGTCCGACCAAGGTCATGTGCCTCCCTCAAGAACTACGACAAAAGTCGCCAAGCTTGGCGACTTTTAGTGTACGTGTGTTCATATTTAACTCTCAAATCTCAAAAACTATTATGAAATTTCATATATAAGATTGTTGTAACATCTAGTTGTGCGTCTGGATTCTTGGTTCCAATCTACTGGAGAGTTTATTTACAGGACCACCGAAAAGAGTTTCAGTACTTTAATGTCTATGGACATCTTCAATATAATACAACTGTAGACAGTTATTGTTTGGTCCATGCCCAAAATCTCGCCGTCTGTCGTCGACCTTGGCGAGTTTTGCCGAAATATCGCCAAATTTGGTGATAGTCAGTCATTTGGTCCATGCCCAAAGTATCGCCATTTGTCATCATTCTTGGCGAGCTTTGGCGAAATATCGCCAAATTTGGCGATAATCTATCATTGTTTGGTCTATGCTTAATATCTCGCCATATGTCATCGACATTGACGAGTTTCGCCGAAATATCGCCAAATTTGGTGCCAAAAATTATTTCGTATTTTGTATAACTCTAAAACTTTAACCCGTAGAATTTTGAACTTTTGTATTTAGAACTATTGTAATATCTAAGTGTTTTCAATACCTTTTCCGATAGCAATCGACTGGGAATTTATTTACAATTTGAGCCAAGTGACTTTAAATACATTGAGGTGTATGGATGCATTCAATTCATTGAAAGTTTGTGGTCAATGACTATGATATGACTTTGGCTATCCGCAAAATCTCGCAAAATATCAGAAGCTTGTCGGCTTTTGGTGAAATATCGCCAAATAAAGTGTCAGAGGGAAATTTTTCAAACTGAACTCAGCTTGGCGATATCTAAATATTTGGCTGGAAATAGCTAAACCTTACTATTATTGATATTTTATCTCTTTCAAACAAATAAGTTTAGAGGAAGTGCGCTGAAAATATTTTTTATTTAATAGACATGCAAGGAAGTCATGTGTTGTACACATCAGATTTTTACATTTGTGGATTGGCAAAAATAGGTAATATATTTCACACTGCAGCATCAGTTAAAAAATGGGTATTTTACTTATTAAATCAAGTATTAAAGAACTATCATTTCTAGTCAATATGACAATTGCTACAAATTATTTTTAAATAAATTTGATTTTTTATTAAAATTTTTAAATTTTCTATGCTTGGCAGATTTTCCAATCACAGTCAGCTTCATTTTATGAATTCCAGATTCATTGGCACATGCTGAAGCTGACTTTTCATCTTTTTAAGTAAGGGATTTTGAGGTCAACATTTTTTGAAATTCAAACTAATTTTTTAATAGTTATGTAACTTATCAGGTTTGAGTTTTTCAGTCCATATAACATCTTCAATTGTTTCGAAATAGTAGCACTGATGAGAGTTTTTCACTGCAAATGTTTTGTTGTACACCATAAGATGTTTTTCAATGGTATAACCCAATGTTTCTCCACCTTTTTACATTTGTGGACTGGCAAAAATAGGTAATATATTTCACACTGCAGCATCAGTTAAAAAATGGGTATTTTACGTATTAAATCAAGTATTAAAGAACTATCATTTCTAAATACATTATAAATTTCTAAATACATTATACATTGGACCAGATTATTAAAATTATTGGGATATACATATAACACATGCGATCATAAATTAAGATTCTCGGCTAAACAATTAAAACTCATTCCATACACAAACACAGACTTTGCTGCTAATCAAAACGATAGAACTTCTTTTGGCAGTCAAATTGTACGACTAGGCAACTCCCCATAGCGTGGAGGACTTTAAAAGAAAAAAATGTCAGCCTCAGTACAATGGAGGCCAAGTTTGTAGTCTTGATCGAAGCAGCAAAGGAACTCCTCGGGTTCGATTGTATAATTAATGAGTGTATACATTTAAAAATTGACAAGGTCCCAAGAGTCAATCCCTGTTATATGTCGATAATATGGCAGCTATAGATTTTGTAAAATCTCCCATTGAAAATTGCCGGACCAAACATATTGATGTCAAACTCTTTTTTGTACATGATTTAATTTATCAGGACATTTTTGACATAATTTCAAATAATTTTTTTTTTTTTTTTTACTTGAACTAAATGAAAATGTTAGTTTTCCTTTATCTGTAAAAGACAGTGTAGGTGTAGTAAGTAAAGATTGTCTAACTGGAAAAAAATACCAGCTTAATCATGTAGAGGAAGGGGTGGTGGTTTTTTTTTTTTTTTGGAAGGTACATCCTTTTACACCCAATAAGAAATTGGGCTTGTTATAATTTCCTAAGCAACTTAATATTACCATCTGAATGCTCTTTCTGCCCGACATTAAATTCATTCTCCAGGGTTTGAGAGGCCAGACAAGCGTCTTGCTCAGTGAAAATGTAATCAGCCTGAGAATCAGCTGGTCTTTGTACTTTGTAGTAGTTCAGGATGACATTGTCATGGGCATGTTATTTTTTAATTTCGTAAGTCCCTAGTTGTGATATAATGGAAATGCCATTAAGTCTCGCTTATCCTTCAAATTTAAATTCTACTGTACCTTCAAAAAGTGTTCTGCATTTAGTATAGAATTTAATGAAAGTCTGTACTGTATATTGTATATATTTAAAAGCACGAACGTACGTATACAGTCGAGAGCCAAAAATCCGCCGACCTAAAATCCGCACACCTTCTCTGATGTAAATAATGAAATTCGAAGTCATCCGCCAGTGATGAAATTGTTTTAAAGTGTCTTGATTCCAGATAAATATGATTCTGATGATGAAAACTTGGGTAATAATAATAATATAAATATGATTCTGATGATGAAAACTTGTGTAATAATAATAATAATAAAATCCATTTGATAAATGTTTAAAGTTAGGAGAAGAATAGCTTAAATTTTTAGAACAGCAAAGTTCTGTAACAAAACAAGAATTAAGATAATATACAATTTGCAAAAATAAATAAAGGAAAGAAAGAAAGAAAAAGAAACTGAAAGTAGGAAAAAATGATATTTTAAAACAAATCACCATAGAACAAACATGCTTTCAAAATTAGAAAAAGGAAATTTTGAAACCATTTGCTTTGCTAATCTTCAATGAATATTCTCTTTTTTCTCCTATGCTTTTGTATTTAATGTGAAAATATAAGTGAAATACTTTTGAGACTGTTTTTATTTCATTGTAATTGTATTCTACTTTTTTAAAATCAGATGATCTAATGATTATTGATTATGATTAATTTTATGGCCCGAAATCCACAAAATCCTAAAATCCGCACAAGCCGTGGTGTCAAGCTGTGCGGATTTCTGGCTCTCTACTGTATTTAATTGTATGAGAATTGTGTATCTGTTGTGCATACATTTTTCACTTAAAATTTAACAGAGCTCTATATCTTTTATATTTTCAATGTGTAGTATTGCTAGTACAGTGCTTATATATCATATCACAGTATTTATACCTTTTTTTTTTGCACAGTGTTTTAAAGGTATCTAAAATCATATTTCATGAAATTAATCACTCTCAATTTCATTGTTGTACTATTGTTGATAAATATTGTGTGAATGTGTATGGAGATAGGGGCCCCTTAAGAGGTGAAGAATGTTTGTAGTGTGTATTTGAATTTTTATTTATGGTATTGCATTGAATTTGTACTAGTGTTTGCACATAACTCCAACATAAAATATTTTTTTGTTGGAGCTTCAACCTGTATTAGCGTATTACAATAGTGGACTGAAAGTTTTTGAAGTAAAACTTCTTTAGTGGCGACTAGGGAGTAACTCAGATTTTTTTTCTGACGGAAGTAATGCTCAGTAAAGGAATTGACGTGTGCATCCGTAAAAAGAAGAACCGCTGAAAAACCCACCTTTTAGACCTGCTTTCACCGTTCCCCGAATTCAGCATGTGAACAGCGAGAAAAACAGTCAAGGGTCGTACCTTAGGGACATCAATCTTTATTTATATATCAATAAGCGTTTTGAAGGTACATCCAACATAATATTATACATGTAATCCCAACCTCACAGGAGGTTCTCGATAATCCTTATTTTTAGATGAATAATATACAATACATGGTTTTGGAAAATCACAAAGAAATGGAACCTGCCTGCAATCGAACCGGAACAGTCAGGGACTGATTTACGGCGGGGCATTCGGGGCACGTGCCCCGGGCCCCCTATTTTTCTATTTTTAGGGGGCCCCCAAACTTCCTTTTATGTAATCATAATAGCTACTAAAATTATCTCTCGAGAGAAAAATTTCAGATTACTTCATTTCATCACAAATATTCAAAATTTTTAATTTAATGTAACTTGTAACACTAAAAATTATGCATTCGATTCAACATTCCATAAATTTGATATTCGCAATTTCGTTCGGACATCTCAGCATGCTCCTCCTTTTATCTTTTCAAAGGTGTATGACAGCTGTAAATACCCATAAAAACATTTCAAAATCGAAAAATTATTGCGAAGCAATTGTTATTACGAAGTGATATGTTTGTTTTAATAAATAGATTAGTCTAGTTCTAGTTCTAGTTCATAAATCTGATGCTTGAGGCATATGCTAAGGCCCGTGTAATGGCGGTTTTTGCCTTTTGTCTTCAAAAATGGACTGATTGACACTTCGAAGATTAAAACGGACTTCAGAACACGACAGTAAAAATGTTGTTTCTTTTGCCTATTACAACTATTTCAAGCGATAATGATCAATACAAATTTGAAGATATTATGTTTAACCCATTAACGCTCAGTTATATATTTTTAGACCTTCGCAAAATTTGTAGGTTGCAAAAATATCTAAGCATTAATTTATTTTCCTGTTTTAATTTCTCGAATAATAAAATCTGATTTCTATTAAATACTCAGCAATAAGAAAGTAAAATGAGAATCTTTCATAGCCTTATTCATATTTTTGGGAAAAGGTGTACATTCTTCATACCACACAAATGTCGGAAATGTATTTATCACTTCTGGCATCTTCATAAATCGGAAAATGAGCTGAAAAAACTTGGGCGCTAACGGGTTAACAAGCAAAGCCCGGCTAAGTCAACATGATAACATTTGGCAGACATTTTTCATTGGGGCCCTTTCATTCCAATATATTTTTATATTTTTTGTCATACATAAAACATATAGTATGTAAACAGATCCTGATTACCGAATAGGCCAACTAGACCTCATCCTAAGACCCCCAACTTTAGATTTTAATGTTAATTTTCGCTCTCAAGAATCTCAGCCGTTAGTTGATTTTTTAAAAGAAAAATTTGATTTAACTATGAATACTTCTCGACTTCAATCAACAACGCGTTTCTGTACAACGATAGATGCTGTATTTTCAAGAAAATTAGCAAATTTAGAGAGTAAAATTTATGTTTCACATTATAGTTACAACAAACCTATAATTTCATACATAAAAAATTATGATGACATTTAAGTACCTATTTCTAATGAATAATATGAATATAACATTTATATAAACTTTGTAAAGTACATGAATAATAAATATAATTAAATTATAATATGATATTTATTTTAAGTTTAATCATTTCAGTGATATCTGTCGTAAACGTCAAAGAAGTTTTACTTCAAACGCATGTAAAGATTACACGCATACATTTTTTTTTTTTTTTTTTTTTTTTAGACATGCTCATATGTATAAAAACTGTAATTTCCGGATTGCAAGTATACGATCTGTTTTGTAGTGAAAATGTATTGTATAATGAGTATAGATAGCTCTAATTATCCGTATTTTTAAATTTGATAAAGATGCCTCCTAGATCTTAAAGGATCGCCGCTATATTAATATACAATAGCAGTTCCACAAAAAGGTTTAAATAAAGTTTAAAAAAAAAAACTGTTACTCAGAAGAGTTCAATAACTGTTAGACCAACATTTATAAAGGTGGCTAAGATGACTAAAAAAGACCCTGAAAACGAAGTCTTTTTTGTATGATTAGTTTAATGCAAGTTGCCTTCTTTACTTTATTAAAGCCCAGTGACAAGAGGGGGGAGGGGGTTGTTGTTGTCAGCCATATTATGAATATTTACCTGGAATCCTGGTCTTGCCACTGTTTTCTACTCTAAACTTTCTGTTTCAAAGCTAAAATAATCTGAAGAACATTCAAAGATAAGTTCTAGTAAAAATGAACTTTAATTTTCTATAAAATGCAATCAGGAATGCTTATTCAACATTCCAGGTATTTGCATAATCTTTCGAACTTAATCTCTATTGTTATTATACAATAATTTGCTTTTCTCACGGAGCGTGTCAGTGGCATAATTACTAGGGAAATTTACACAGCTTTCTCAGCATATCGCAGTGAGTTATAGAACAAGCTTCATCACTTCAGTTAGCGTTGCTGTTGATAGTAAATTACTTGGTGAACTGTCATTGCCGCCGTATGAGTTTGCAACTGGGGCTGCTTTGTATTTTAGTTATGTTTTTTGCTAGGCATTTACTGTTTGTTTCTAGAAGTATAAATATTTGCCGGCTATACGCCATGTAATTGATAAAAGTATCAACTCCATAATCCTGTATTAGTAATAGATGTGTTAAGTTCAGAATGAACCTATTCAACATTATTCAACTTGCAGTACTGACTTCTATGTAGCTGCAACATGTTTTGATGTTTTTAATAAGCCTTTATTTTTAATTGAAATCAACGTTTTATCTTGGACATATAGATTCAACATTATCAGCTTTTGGTGAGAATATGACTTATTTCCCTCATGCTTTTACATTGTGTTTTTAAACTCTGCAATAGTACTACAATACAAGAATAATCGCCAAGGGAATGCGAGAACTTGGTATTTAAGAAATTTAAGTTTTTAATTTTTTCTCACATGCTCTATCTGCGACTATCAGAACCAGCACCGGTCAGCAGACCAGTGGTTAAAAACACTGTTCTACCAAACAAAGCATGCAATAAAATCTTTGAACTTATTTCTGAAAAATGCAGCTTTTTCTCAACAGAAAAGAACACATATAGGAGTACCTTTGTTGCACTGTTGAGTAAACCAAAGAAATAAAGTCTTGTAGTCTTTTCGTCACATGTTCTCCCTGATTTTTTTTCTGCAGGTATCTCATTGCACTTCTCTGAATAACATGGCTCAATTTTTATTTGACTGTGCTGCCAGTTGACAACACTACCTCTACAACACCTAAATCAGCAACAATGCTTTTTAGTGTTTCACCTGCATTTAATCTTTTTATATCTTCAAGCTTAGCTACAGATACAAATTTTCTCTTATTTTTTCCATTCATTTTTACCATGCACAGCTCAAAGCAATTTGCAATGATAATTTTAAATAGTGATATTTCTCTGAAAAGATAAGACTAAGCAATGTGAAAAAATCTTAATTTTAATAAATGACAAAGCAATTCATAATACAACTGGTCACTGAGGGGAGCCCATAGCAGCTCAAGAGAAATTGGAAAAAGAAAATTCTTGTACAGAAACCCTTTTAAAACCAACCCTAACCCTTAGAAAATCCACCCGAGCAAGAGAACAAAGGATGCTGGGTGACTCAAAGTAGCAATAACATTCCTTCCAGGAAGAAATGAAAAGAACTGCATTCTATCAGGTGAGGAAAAAAAGAATTATTTTTATTTTTAAACCTCACATTAAGTAAAATCTGAGACTCAGATTTTCAAGACTGTAATGTACTTGGGTTTATGGTGAGGAAATTAGTACCTGATAAAGCATTTCATCAAAAAGCAATAAAGGTCCTGTGGTTCCAATAATAATAAGAGGCTGGCCAGAGAACAGAGAGAAGAAAACACCACAGACAGCTGTCCCAATTAAAGTTTCGGACACACCAATGTTCATATCAGTCTTGTCAGCTAAATTGTAAAATTAAACAGACATATGGTTATTCAAAATATTAACAATTTGTTGAAAATAAAATAAGACCTAACTCCTTTCTTAAAATTGTAAAATAATTGCATTTCATATAGATAAGCTACATTACCGAAGATAAAATTATGGAAGTTCATTTCTAGTATAACAAAAATTAAAATTCTTTAAATCCATTTTTTTTAAATTTCGTTGTAATTGCATCACAAATCAGCTATTTATATTCATAATATTGTTTTACTTTAAAATTAGTAAAAAAATCTACAAATTGGTATTTCTATGGCTTAACTTTTAATAAATGCCTAAATGTTCATTTTATTATTTGACAAAATTAAAAACTGACTGAAAATTCAGGATGCGGCAATTTGAAAACTCTCAATGCATAACCTTAAATTTTAATCAATAGCTACTAATCAGTTAATCGGAAATCTGAGAAATTGCTGAATTATTTTGCAGCGCGACTTTTATATCAGAATCTGTTAATCTGAACATATTTTGAATGCATTTTTAAGTTTGTGACATCAAAGTGATATTGATCTCATTTACGATTTAAAACTCAAAGCCACATTTGAAAATATTTCTTTTTCAAATGCAGTTTCAATGTTTGTGTCACCAAGATAACAAACCAGAAATGTAATAGCTAAGTAACCAAATTTTTATGCAGCAGTTAACTGAATGAAAAATCCTTTTTCACTTAAAAATTCATAGAAAATCTCCTAATTAATATTTTTATTCTGTTTAAAGTTTAAAAGAAGGAAGATGTGGATTTTATAATCTGGCAAATTAAGAAACATTCTGAAGGATAAATTTGAAAATGCAACAATTTAAAAATTATTTCTAGAAAATTTCGATAAATATGGAGTTCCTTTGAAAAAATTTCAAAACTCAATAAGTTATGTTAAGCATTCGAAAGGTACTGTTTTTGAAAGAAAATTTTCTCTTCTATCTGTTGATATAGTGACAGTTTTCTAGTAGACATTATTTGTGCTCCTATCGCTTAATATTTGCAAAAAAATCGTTAAAAACTCCATAAAATATTGAATAAAAAGTTTCAAGGCCAAATTTTGAAAATATTTCTTTGGAGTGCATAACTTCATGTTTATAATTTCCTTTCCATCAAATTTGGAATATCTCTATGTAGCCGTCTGTCCATAATACCACTGACACACACAAACAAACATCATTTATAATAAGTAGAGAAATACGTAATGCTTCCAGAGGGATAAAATGAAAATGTACAGTTTGTGCTTGAAAATGGCCAGAATGCTGATTGGAAAGACTTTGCAGCTTTTTAAATACTAATTTCAGGGTAATTTAATTTTATTGTGATACTAATAGATGAGCTAATTTTTAATAATAAACAAATCAGACAAAATAAGTCAGAGACATCTTGGTTACATTAAGATTGGTATTTATCAAATAAGACGATAACCTCTACTCTAAATGCATCATTAACATTCAGCAACTTTCACTGAAACTTTACAATTTAATAAATTAATCTAATCACATTTACTTACTACTACAAAAAAGTAAAAGGTATGAGATAATAAAAACTTTGTAAATATAAAGCACTCATAAAAATGTACTTATTCACAGTACACATGCATCCAAACGTTTTGTCCCAAAGTAAAAGACGGTTTTAAGATTTTATACATTTTTTTAAGCCACTGTTTTAATCATTAAAGGTAATGTATCATTTTAAAATGCTAAGTTATTAAGGAAATTTTTCTTAAACCAACATCACAAGAGTTGTTTAATGCATGGAGACATGATTTCAGAAAAAATAAGGGAAAGACTGTTTCGGATATTTCTCTCTTCTCGTTGAGCTAAGAGAATCAGTCATCATAACACTTAAACGCACAGCTGAAATTTTAAAATGTGGGTTCTGAGAAAGAGATGAATAAATGTAAATGTTGAAAAGAAAACAAGAGTTCTAAAAATGTTAAATAAGGAAAGATATGATACATGAACAATAAGCTGCTCAATTGCATTTTTAAAAAATTAAAAAAATTTGCAAAATACAGGGTGTCAACCAATTTCAGGAGGCAAAAAATAGCATCATTAGTAGCATCACAGACATAAAAAATTGCCAGTTTAGTAGCCATTTTCTTAATTTTAGTTGCCATTATTTTGGCAATTTTAATTTTGTAATTAAGAAATAAACATACATCATTCAGTTTCATTGGAAATGATAAATTAAAAACTTCATGAATTACAAAACAGAGCATTTCATTGATTTATTTTTATAGTACAATTAAAAAAAAAAAGTTAGAATGCTTCATGAATGACCAATTGCAACTTAGAAAAGAAAAGGGAGTTGACAAAAACTGAAATTTGATTTTCAAATTAGTTGCCCGGAGTAAGTTATAAGTAGCCAAAAATTTGACAATAGTATTGTAGCGCACCTCCTATATCATCTTTCTTTCATGCGACGCTCCCCCTGCCAGCGAGAGAACGTTCGTTCATCTCTCTCTTCGCTCGCGGATTCGCGCGTAGCAGCTACCGTATGTTCTGAGATAGTGATTATTCATTCTAAATGCACCTTGTGTGTTGTAACCGTTGTTCTCGTTAGTAAAATGTGTTGTTGTCTCAAGTGGTCTGTTTTCATGGAATGATCTACGTCTTTTTCCTTACGCCCCCTGCTCTCTGCCCCAAAGCTAGCCGACCGGCACAGTATGAAAATGATGTTTTTTATTCAAAAAAGTTGCCCAAGTCACCTTATCTTTAAATTAGTAGCAAAAATCGCCTTTTTAGTTGCCAATAGACAGCCTGATAAGAAATAATGAAATGTGTTAATAAAACCTTAATTTTGTTTTCAGCATATAAAGTAACCACAAAATGCAAATTGATATCTAAATATAATAAGTATATATAGAAGATATGATTACATCAGTGGTTTTCTAATAAGCTTAATATACCCAAAAATCCCCCCCTTGAAAAAAAAAACCTGAATATCAACCCCAACTAAAATTACATAACTGCATTTTTAAAAAATTGTAAATTTAATTGTGTTAAAAGAGTAAATAGCAATGTAAAACTAAAGTAGAAATGAAGATGTTTGATAGCATTTATTAAAATAATGATTAATTTTACAATATAAAGGCACATTAATATTTTAATTAGATGAAGGAACATAAAGGGATAGCATGATATTCCTTATATTAAGACTTCACAAGCACTAATTATCAGTCAGTTTCTTTTTCTTTTGCATGATGATGCTCATTATTGCATTAAAACTACATTCTACTAAGATGGGAAAGTAATCAACAGCTTCTGTACAGTAACTCATTGTAAAATTTGTTAATGTTTATTGTAACTAGAATTTGAGGAATCTTTATTCAGTTTAACTTTCATACTAATTAAAATGAACCAACATTATTTTATTTTACTTTATATTACTTTTCGCTGACTCCCTTATGTTGTTCAAATATCCTCAAATTAACTTTAATTTGCAAAAGGCCTTTCAAATGGTCTCACTTTAAGAAACACTGGTTTATTTATGTATCACAGCATTACATCACCAATTATTTGCTGTTAAAGGGTTGTTGGAAAGCTTACTGAAAAATTTGAAAAACTGTTTAATAAAAATATTATTTTTTGCAAAACAATAATAAAAAATGTAGTTAATGAATAATTTGTCGTAATAACAAACATTAATGTAAAGCAATAAGAATCTCATATCACAAAATTAACTTTTGAACATCAAAATAATAACCAATGCTGTTGTATTTGGTCATTATAAATAAAAGCCATCAAAACACTAAAGCTATGTGGTTACATATAAAACTTAATTCAGCTTTTTTACTATGTAACTATTTATTTTTTTAAAGGCATTAAATTAAAATAAAAGAGTTCTGCATTTTTTAAAAATTATTAAAAAGCAATAAAACAGCAAGTATTTTGCTATTCTAAATAAACTTGCATTCTATATAAAAACTGCATTCCCTTGATGAATTTTGAGAAAGGGAAGACAGAAGGGGATAAATATACAGGGTTGTCCGGAAAAAATGTTATCACTTAAATAGAGAGATGTGTATTTTAAGAACAGAATATCAAAACAGCCTTTATTTTTTAAAGCGTATTTTAAAGAAAGGGCCCTACCAGTGGCATAGCATTAGCGCTTTGAACTGGGAGAAGAAAAGTGCTGCTTCGAAACCAGGTTGCGTCCATTGGCCTAACATTTCGGAGTTTCTCGAGGTTTTCTCCGAAACTTCAAGTAAATGCGGATTAGGATTCTTTAGAAAGTCTCCCACGGAGGGTAATCCTCCCCTAGGTCTAGATCCCTCGAGCATTTTTATATTTTTGAAAAAATAAATCTGCCATTTACAAGATATTTGAGTTTTTTTTTCCCCCCAGGTGAATATAAAATGAATAAACTACATCCCATTCAAATAAGTCAAATACAATGTCCTATACAACATTTCAATATTCTGCAAAAAAAAAAAAAAAAAAAGGCAAACAAACTTTGCTCTTTAATAGGATGAAAGTAATGCATTCTCAAATTTATAATTTTTTTTATGCTAAGAATTTAATTTTTTGTACTGTCATGATTTTTACATTTTAGTAATAGTAAATGTTTAAATAAAAGTACCCTAAACGAAAATTGAGCACTTAAATTACTACAATTTCTCAATAACTAGCTCTAACTACGCATACAATATTTTATGATATTTTTAAATTATAAAGCATAACGAGAAAATAAAATGGGCAAAATTAAAAAGTTTTACTTAAAATAAACAAATAATTGTTTAATCTAAACATTATTTACCATGATAAAAAAAAGTCACCATAAATAAATGTACATGTGTATACATTATTTCTTTTTTCAAATTAAAAATCAAATTTTAAGTTTTTACTCTCTGTATAAAGCTTATTGTGACGAACACAAATTTATCAAAAATAGAATAATCATCTCTTTCTTTCGGAATTCGTAAACAGACAAGCAGTAAAGAAGACGATCGGAGAGAGGAAAATTTCCCTCTTCTCTCTCCCCCCCAGTCATATAAGTGTCAAAACGTCCCCCCAGTAAGAAACCCCTTTTATCCTTGACGCCCACTCTGTGGGGGTCCGCTTCGCTCACCAGAGGTCGCTCGTTTTCCATCAGAGTGGGGATTTTTTGCGAATGTCGCCTTAACCGGAATCCAGAAAACCGGAAAAAATAAAGATAGGCCGGAAATAGTTTTTCTTCTATCCGATAGATGGCGCCGCCAAATTTTCAACCAGAAAAACTTAATAAGAATAGATTCTGAATAGTTTCTCTCTAGAATTGTATTGTAAGTAGAACCTCTCAAATCCGAAATTTCTATAATCCAGACAAAATTCGGCCTTCCAAATAATAATAAATTGGTATTAACCCCCCCCCCCCCAAAAAAAAAAAAAAAAAACAAACAAACAAAAATGCTTTTTTGTATCTCCTCAAAATGCAAATAGATGACAGCACCAAACATAATGAAGACTTCAAGACATTTTATGCTTCTTTTTTTTTCACAGTTTTTATTTATTTTACTCATAGAAGGTTTTATATTCACTGCATCAAATCCCAAAGATGTATGTGCACTTTTGAGGCAGATGGATATGATTTTTTCGTCCGCCACCGCTTTGTACTGGCAGTTCCTTTTGCATTGTGTAATCTGTTTCGGGGTGGGTTTGCTTGCCAATTCAATTCTGGTGAATTAAGTTCTGGTGAATTAATCTTCACAATTCTGGTGAAGTTTGCAATTTCATTTTAATACTAAAACCAGAAACATTATTGTTAATAGAATAGTGTCAGACAGGTTCTAACATTTAAAAAAAAAAAAAGCATAATTATAAAAAATAAAAAAAAACAGTCTTTTAGTGGTGGCATGCCCAGCAGACAATCACTTGAAAAACAAAACAAAGGAATCTATCAAGGCAAAAGCAGATGAAAAGATCATATCCACCTGCATCAAAAGTGCATACACATTTGCATGTTGATAGAGAAAAATTTTGTCATTTTTTTATTGCTATATGATTGATACTAAATAATACACAGGTAAGTGGTTTTTTTTTTAAATTTAAATGTAATTTTAAGGTACATTTATCTGCCATGTTATGTTTTTGTTATAGATTGCTCCCAATTAACGTAGGTTGTATTCAAAACTTTTAAATATGAAAACTGCCGCTACCGGTCGATTCCAGAAAACCAGAAAATTCAGTTATCCAGAAAGGGTTGGGCAAAACTGATTCCGGATAATTGGTCCTGTACTGTATATACAATTGGTATGTTGTTATTACATTATTATATGGCATTCATTCCCTGGGACCCTACCAATAGCCATCTGGCTTGCTCCTTTTCCTTCGCCACTACGAGCAGTGAACTGCAAAGTGAAGATTAACGGTGGAACGGTCCCAGTCAGCCCTGATACAATTTTCTGCAGAATCCCTGTTCACATGAAATCACCAAAGGAGCTAGAGTCATACTTCAGGTTTGAATTAGCCCCCTATCCATTATCTTTTTTCGATGACAGTGGAATGCGGAAGACTAGAAAATCGGATCTCTATAAGCTGTTCAGTCCAATCGATGCTAATACAAGTGTTGGGACTGACTTTTGAGTTTTAGTAAATTAAGAGTTAGCTTTATTTATTTATTTATTTATTTTTTTTGTAAATTAAAATTTAAAATTCTGTTACACCAACATCTAAACGTGGTGCCGTAAAATAAGCCAATCAGTATATTTCTAAAATACAAATAAATTCGATAAAATATCTAAAATAAACATCTTAAGGCTTAGTGATCGTATAGATTTAAAAGTGTTACAAAAGAGTTGTGGCTTTTCCTAAAAATTCTGCAAAAACCCTACGAAGTCCGAGTGAAAAGAAAATGCACTTCAAGTAAATACACTTATTTAATATAAAAATAACTTGTTTATTATCATATTGCTATTATATAAAATTACAATAACACAAAGCAGCAATTATTTAACAACATAAGCAAATATCTTCTCGAAATCATAAGATTTTAAATCTTTTTTCATCCACTTCAAAATTCTATATTTTAGCAATGTCTTGATTAAATGGCATTTTAACAATTATCTTCTATTCAAATTTAACAAGATTTTAATTAACTCAAGCAAGATATTTATACCGATCAATAAATAATCAAATGACCTGAGGCAAGCTATACCCTAAATGTTAATCTTTTAACATCCAACAATTTTTTTCTCTAAATCCCTTAAATACATTAATTACATTATCACTTAATAAACATTTCACTAATAAGCAACTATCATATTATCCTAAATTTGCTATAAATAATTCCAACTGTTATACTTAAGATGCTTCACGCAATTCTAGGGTTAACACCTCATATCACAAACACAAAACAATTTACGTGGCTGACAAAACATTAGGTTAGTGAAAAAAAACAAAAAACATGCAAACGAGCATTTATTGTTTCCGCATGCCTTCAGTGGGTGCGGCAGTACATCCGCTTTCTTTCGATAGGGCAAAAGTAAATTTGTAAAGAAATTACAAAATAAACAGCCTTCAAAATGCAATAGCTATTTTTTCAGATCCCGATGCAACACCTGGACAGGTTGGTGAAGCAGGAGTTAAGTTTATTGCATATGTATACACGGGCGGCAGCGAAACATCGCTAAATTTGCTAAGGCTACAATTATTTCAAAAATCCCTCTCAAAAAGTGCATTCAATTTACCTTCTTTGCCTCCCACAGAAGCGGCTGCTCGGCAGCACTCCCTGAGGGTCTACTTGCAAGTGCAGGCTTGGTAGAAAAAATTTCTAAATCCAGAGCAGTGGGGATGGACGACCACCTGAAACTGTCTGATTCCGCATACATGTCGAAATTCCCTCACCGCAGAAGCGGTCATAGAAGACGCGCCGTACGATTGCGATTTTCGAGCGGAAGAAGAGGAGGAGAATCCTTTCCCTCCCCTCCCACCCCCACCCCCCCTAAAGAAGACTTTAATGTCAATGGGACATTTTTGCCAAAACGACGAAAGACATCATAAGTAACTTATGCTCATATATAATGATGTAAATTCAAATAACTTGAAAGAACATTCAAATAACATGCAAAGAGCTATGTGGTAGCTCGTTGCGTTAATTCATTTGGGCTGGTCATTTTTGAATTACAGGCGTTAAACCGGCTTTTCCTCCAAGTTGGCAAAAATTGCCCATTTTTGACAAACGATTGTGGCTAAACCGCTGAACCGAATTTAACTTTTAAGGACTCATTAGATGCGGAATTTTATGCTCTTTAATTTTGTAATAAATGACTTTGTGGTACGATACACCATTTTCAAGGTATATGCAAAAAACTGAAAAAAGTGCCAAAATTTTGTGGTTTTTTGGCTCCTAAAAGTGAAGCCCACCTAAATTTACTTTGCAAAACCCACCTAGCACTTACTTGGGATGCCAATGGTGGATTAAAATCAACTCCAGCTCTACACTATTTTTCGGGCAGCATGGTTTTATTTTGGTCTTTGCTTGGGCTATACATTAATTAATAAATTTCTATATATTTTGCCCATTTTTTACAAATAATAATAATAAAATCAATATACACAAAAATATTCTTTGACATCACTGGATTCTAACAAAAACCATGTTTGATAATAATTTAGGACAAAATTAAGAATAAGGACACATTTTAAAATTATTTATAAGGTTAAATAAGAAAATGAAAATAAAACAATTTCTACAATTACGTTCAAAAGGAAGTATTTTCTTGATTTTGCCGCAAAATTCAAATATCCTTGCATTTTCCTGGCCTTTCTTCAATTTTTTCAAATTTCCCTGACTTTTTTCCCAAATCCCTGACTTTCCCTGACCAAAACTCATTTCCCTGACTTTCCAGGTCTGTAGAAACCCTGAACCATTTAACACTCGCCTACATAATCTATGAAAAATTTTAATTTTCGTTCATTCTAAGGTTATAATTAAGAGCATTTGCATCTATTTTCAGTCTAATAAATCTAATCAGAGTTTGAAAAGGTTTGTTTTTTAACATATGTTTTCAAATAATTCTTTGTAAATGACAAACTTCGATCCCATATTTTGCCAACATACAGAGTATCTATTAAATTTCTGAAAGTCAATATTCTGACATTTTCCAGACTTTTGGCTGCTTCCAGGAAAAATTTGTTGATGATACATGCATTTAACTTCCGGTAGTTCTTCACAGGGCCGGCGGAAGCGGGCCTGCAAGGCCTTCTTTGCAGGCGGGCGCCAAACACAGAGGGGCGCCAAATTGTCCCCAAAGCAAAAACTTTTAAAAAATAGACAGATTTTAGGAAGATATGTTTTATATTAATAAGGATTGCAGTGTATATATAATTTGTTTATTTGTCTGATAAAATGTGTGGCAAGGCCGTAGATAGAGGGGGGGGGGGGGGTCAGGAACATATATTACCAGGGCCGTACCCAGAAAAAATTTTGGAGGGGGGTCCGACATTTTTTAGGGGGGGGGGAGGAGAGGGGGGAGGTCTGATTGATTGAATATCATCATTTTATATATATATACTCTCTCTCTCCCACACACACGCACATATCGGACAAATATATAATGTGATAATTTCGGGGAGGGGCAGGGTCTGGATCCATAGGACCAACCCTCTGGGTATGGTTTTGTATATTACTATATGTAAAAGGGAAGTAAATACTTTTAGAAACATATATTACTATATGTAAAAGCAGGGGCGGCCATAGGGTACGTGCCCCCCCCCCCCCCCCCTCCCTTGCTGCATTTCTTAAAATGGAAAGTTCTTGAGGAGAAAAATTTGAAAAATAAAACAACAATTGATTCCGAAATACAAGAGATCTATGAAAATGAAAAAAAGCATTGGTCAAACGTATAAGGAAGACTGATTCAGATCACAAAATTTCTTGGCAGCCAGAATTTAGCCTTTCGAGGCTCATCTGATGGGCTGTACCAAAAAGACAATGGAAACTTCTTAAAATTAGTGGAATTGTTTGCAAAGTTCGACCCAGTTATGGAATTTCACGTAGAAAGAGCATTACGACCTAAAGGTAGCAACAGTAAAGTTCATTCTATCATCAAGCAAATATAGTCAAAATGAAATGTTGCAAATTATTGGCAGTAGTATAAGAGAGAAAACCTTATCTCTTCGAAAAGCCAATCTATTACTATCTCTTCTAAAAGCCAAATACTAGTCTATAATTTTGGTCTATTTACCTGATGAGTGTTGTCATACGTTTTGTCGTCTGCTGTGATGGAGGGGCTGAATTCAAGGAGCATTTTTTAGGCTTTATTAAAGTTGATGATTCTACAGGTAGCGGCCTATGTGAGACAGTAATGGAAATGTTGAAAATGTGGAACATTCCTCTAGATGATACGAGAGGCCAGGGATATGATAACGGAGCAAAATATGAAAGGGAAGAAAAATGGTCTTCAAAATAATATCCTAAAAATAAATCCTCGTGCTTTTTATGTTCCTTGTTCCGCTCATAGCTTAAATTTAATGATTAGCGATGCAGCAAAAATGAATGCAGATACTGTTAGTTTTTTTTCGACAATTCAAGAATTACATAATTTATTTGCTTCTTTTCCTAAACTATGGGCAGTTCTTTTGAAAAACATTTCCTGTTTAACATTGAAACCCTCTCAAACAATATATGGGAAAATAAAATTGAAGCCATTCGACCTTTAAGATATCAACTAGGAGAAAGCTATGATGCTCTTTTTGAAATATCCATAGGTGAATGCTTTTCAAAAGAAGTGCAAGACGAAACACGAAGTCTGTGCGCCAAAATCAAGGATTATAAATTTATTTGTTCCTTGATACTTTGGCATGATTTGCTTAACAGAATTAATCCTGTCAGCAAACAATTGCAAGAAAAGGGTTTGAATATTATGACATTCTAGTGTGCACACAGGCTACTGTGCACACTAAACTTACAGGCAATAAGTAACTTAAAATGATTCATTCAAGAACATAGAAGTGACGTCAATTACAAAAATATTCTTGAGAAAGCCAAAGAACTTAGTGAAGAAGTGGATGGTGAGCCCCATTTTAAAACTGTTGAAGAAATCCTACGAAGGAAAAAGAAATGCCACTTCGATTACGAACATGCTGACGAATCCCCTCAATCTCCAGAAGAAAAATTTAGGACAAATGTCTTTTTTAGAATTTTGGATATAGTTTGGGCATCATTAAATGAAAGGTTTGACGCAATGAAAAATCACTGCGATAATTTTAGTTTCTTGTGTAACTTATCGGAAATCGATAACAGATTTGAAAATGAAATGCAGTAATTTAGAAAAAATTGTTACTATATCGTGATAGTAAAAATATTAACGGAGAAGAAATTTTTAACGAAATAGTAGCTTCCAAAGACATTTTTATAGCCGGTATGAATGACCCATTGGATATTCTGAACTTAATTGTGTCAAATAAATTGTGCTTCCCGAACTTGAATATAATATTGAGAATACTACTCAGCATTCCTGTTAGTGTTGCTAGTAGCGAAAGATCATTTTCAAAATTAAAATTGATCAAGACGTATTTACAGTCAAGTATATCTCAGGAAAGACTCATAAATCTATCTTTGATTGCTATTGAAAATGAAATCTGTCAAGAGATATATACTAAAGAAATTATAGAAAAGCTTGTAAATATGAAATGCAGAAAAATTAATTTTTCCCGATAAATAAATTTATTATTATTATTATTTTGGGCAAAAAAAAAAAAAAAAAGGAGGGGGGGGGGGGGCAATTTTAGCTTTTTTTGCAGGCTGGTGCCGGATAACCTTGCGCCGGCGCTGGTTCTTCAACAGAAACATCCTGTTTGTATACTTAAATATTTTGCTACATTATGCTTGAAATAACTTTTAACTGTGATATAATTGTTAATGGACTTAAATTTAAAAAAAAAGCTACTATGAGTTCCAAGTAAGATACTGGTTGGTCCAGATTAAAACAATGCTTGTGCTATTGATGTGATATATGAAGTGGACAAGATTAAATGCAGATGCCAAGTTTCGAACACAAATTTTTATCTTTTGGTCTATTACACTTCATATCTGGGAGAATACAAAGTGATGATAGCAAAAACTTCTATAGTTCATTCACTGGTTATAGACAAATAGCTTTTAAACCCTCCTGTCACAATAAGCACCCCACCACAGAATGTAAAACAGATCTGAGCATCACATACCCACAAGCATTCTGATTCATTCATTTTACCTAAACATATATCACCTTTAATGGCACTTTTCACTCTCTCAAGTCCGGAGAGGGGGGAGGGGACTGCCAACAATTTTTTTGTATGGAAGAAAATTTATTCTTTTGGAGAATTTTCTTGGCCCATTTTGAATTTTAGTAACTTTCCTGATTTTCCTGATAGGCAGACACCCTGGCATATATATGCACATTCACTATTATTACTTAAAATCCATTATAAGTCGAATTTTAATTAAAGTATGAAAATATAGTATAAATATAACAAATAAATACACAAAAAGGCATAAATTTCTATTTTACTTACACAATAAGCCACCAAATGCTATAGCCCCAGATATTGCAGCAAAATATATAAAAATAACAGATGCCACACATTGAAAATTTATTCCATCAAGAATATCGCTTTTATAAAATGGATATCTATGTTTTATGTCTTCTATAAAACCACCAAATGGTTTTTTTGTACGTTTTAAAGGATCATAAGAAGGCTTCTTTGGAGGCTCTACAGATAAAAGGATATGAAATTAATAATCAGTAAAGATATCTCATGTACTTTACTTAACATATTCATGTTATAAAACTTTCCAAATATGAGATTATGTTAAATGACTCAATACTTAAAGGTATATGATTCACTTACTTAAAATTACTAAAATAAAATCAAAACAAAAATGTGATTAAAAAGGGGAAAAAACAAAGACGTGAAGTAACAAAGAAAGAAGTTAAAATAATTTTTCTAAACTAATACATTCAGATTTAAGCCATAAGCATTATTATTTGCCCACTTTTCAGCACACATAAAAATGAGTTTCGCTTTTCAGAAAAATTAAATTTCTTTTATCAAGTGTTATTTTCAACTTGATATAAGGGGAAAGGAAATTAAGGAGTCACATCTGTGTGTGCTTAAGCAATCCTCTGCAAGAGGTGGGAAAGAAAAAACGGGGGAAAATAAGAGATGACCAAGAAGTACATTGATTAATAGAACAAATGACAGACAGCTATTGCTGAGAGAGGGAGATCTACTTTATGTTTTAGCTTTTTTTTTTAAAACCATTTTTTGAATATTTTATGCTGTTGCAAGCTGGGTTTCCATTTGAAAACTATACTTCTTTTGACTTTCAGAGAGCCCAGAGAATAATGAGTTAGAGCATCATACCTAAACAGTAGCGGATCCAGGGGAGGGGCTAGGGGGCTTCAGCCCCCCCAAAAGAGATTGCTCAAGGGCAACATTCTGCTTTAATATACACTTTAAATAGCTAAAATGATCATATTTTATTACTTAGCCCCTCCCAAAAGCCTAATACATTGGTTTAGACTAAAATTTTGATTTAAAGTACATTTTAATTGGGTGAAATAAGCTTTTTTAAAAATTTAGCCCCTCCCAAAAAAAATTTCTGGATCCGCTACTGTACCTAAATTTGATTTCTTTTTAATGTTACAAGAAAATTGGAATTTAGAGTAATTTTTGATTTGTAATGCAGATTCAAAATTATTTTTCCAACAGATTGTTTTAAAAACGTGGCAATTTTTAGATTAAACATTTTGTCAATTATTAGAAACTAGCAGGGGATATCAAACTTGTAGTGAAGCTAACTCATTAACAAGGACCCTGTTGCCCTTTGAATAACAAAACGCATTTAACATCAATGACTGTTGTATGTCATAATTAATAAGTGTACCAAATTTTCTCTGATTCCGTCAAACAACCTTGATGCTTGAGGGGTACTTTAAGGATGATTTACAAGAGGGAGGAATGAAAAAACGAGGATTCAATAAAGGATGACCTGAGAGAGCAGACATGGAATTTCGTCTTGAGCATCAAACTGCTTTTGCTGGTCTCAGAATTCCAACAGTTTTCAGTTTGGGAACAATCCAAACAATCCAATTTGTTGTTTGTGTAAAACATTTCATGTTCACTTCACCTTTCATTTTTAATATGGTATACATATATTGCATGTAAAACTATGTAAATTAATACAACATTTAACTCAAAAGCCATAAAATCTTCAATGTATGTAAGCTTTATTATAGATAAAAGCCATTCTAAATACATTTATTCTATATGATACTAAAAGAAAAAGCCCTGCTCAATGAGTACCACACTTTCCTATCCCTCCACTGTATGAGTGTAATGAAATTTTCTACAATCTTTTATGAAAGTTATTGCACAATGGATATAAGAAATGACTCTTTTTTGAAATAAAATCAAATTATTTTCATATGGATTAAACAATTTATTGGAGGTTGCATAATGTACCATGTTTAATAATTCTCACATACAGGCAGACATTTTTTTTTCTTTTTACCTTTCTTAAAATTCAAAGTTACTTTGAAAATCTAAAAATGAAGAAAATTAAAGAATTAAAAACTACCATAACATCTCTTGCACCAGTGGTTGTTATGAAAGTAAGTCTCAATTGTACAAGGAACGAAACTAGCTCATTAGACAAACAGACATTAGGTGACACTTTTTTGGCAAGTTATGGCTATAATACAGCTTTGCAACACTGGTTAATTCAATATACATACATGCAAGTATAGAGAATCAATATGCTTTACTAATGTAAGGGAAAAATAATATACACTGCAGAGCATAATTAAAGCACGAAAATAAAACCTATAATTCCTGATTTTAAGCTACAGAATACAATAAGAATATGAAACTTCCAATGAATTAACACAAATAACTTAAAAAATATATAGACTAAGAAAATAAGTTTAATATTCTTATGAACATGTCAATTAGAATTTCTGTAACCAATAATTTTTAAAATTTTGTCATACAATAAAAATATCTGTTGCTCAAATAAGACTGATATTTAATGAGCTTATTATTAACTTTTAAATATTTCTGTAAAGATATAACTAAAAACCATACATTATATAATATCGAATGAAAGACATACATTAGACTTATTATTAAGTATTTTAATACTAAAGAAACAGTACCTTTATGTGCTTGAACAGCTGAAAGGCTTTTTCGCCGAATTTCATCAACAGGAAACAAGCATTGTTTGTCCCATTTACCTGGAGGTAAAACTATACTTAAATCAAGGAATTTGTTCATTCCACTAAGAATATCTTTCATACCAGTTGCTTCATACATGCTTATACGGAAAACCTAATAAAAAATAAACATATAAAAATTTTTAATTTACTTTATTGTTTATAAAATGAAAATGGAAACGTTTTGCACATTTTTTCACTTATTAATACTGTTTCTTATTTTGAAAATAGCTGTGAAAGCTGATTAAGATTCAAAACCTTTCCAGGGGTTGATGCAGACAAAAATTGTTTTGTGGCCATTTCACAAAAATACAATGGCCCATCACTGGCATCTTACCCTACATTTTAATCTGTTTTATCAATTATTCTAATAAAAAAGGTGACTTTTGTTAAAAATTGATATGAAAATTCACAAAAATAAAAGTTGAAATTCACAAAACTCAGTACTGAAATTCACAAAAGTAAGCAATTTTCACAAAAATAGAACCCTGGAAAAAATTCCTGGATCAATCCCTGCTTTCTTTCTTGCAAGGAAAATTTGGAGGGAAGAATAAGTTCGTTGTTAAAAGGTTAATATTTAAAAAAAACATCATAATCAGGAATAGGAGCTAATACGTTATTAGAAGAGAAACTACAATACTTGCTAATTTTTCCATAGTTTGTGGTGTAGTGTGCTACTTTAAAAAAAAAGTAATGTAATAAGTAGTGAGAAGCAAAAAATCACTAGTTTATAGACAGTTCTGGCAGCTAATGTTACTTTTGTCGCATCATCGTTGTTGTGTGATAGAACATGTGCTGCAATCGCCCTTTCTTCCTAACACGATGCTAAGCAATGACATCCTACATAGTGATTTTACTGTGGATTTTATTTTCAGAACTTTTCTCTTGTAAAACATAACAGCAGAATGCCAGCTCTCATAGGAGTAATGCAAGTGCTGAAACTGTCATATGCATAGCGTTATAGTACCATAATTTCGTTATTATACAAAAACCTAAATATAAATTGTAACTTTATAGTTTTTAAACACAGAATCAAAACTATTTTCATCCCTCTTTGATTTGAATTCCCTACCTTATTACACCGGTTATTTTGATATGGGAAAAATTACTATTATTTATTTTAATTTTCTTTTTTTTTTATAGGAATCACTGTTTAAAATTGTAATTGTTTTAATTATGTAACATTCAGTGAAGTGGAATTATTGTAATCAAAAGATTTCACCACTGTATTTGATAGTTTCCAGTCTCAGTGGCAAATAATAATCGATAAACCTAATGCAAAATAAAAATTTGTGAAATTTTTTATAAATCAGACATAAAGTCCTATTTTATGCTCATCCTTAATTGTAATTTCTGTGCAACAATTAAAAATAAAACTAGATTCAGCCATTAAGAAAGTGTTATGCCAAATTTGCATTCACAAACGAAATAGCCTCACGAATATAAGATCAGGTGGGTATCGATGAAGATTTAAAAAAATTTAATTAAAATAAACAACATAAGCATAATGAAAAGAAACACAAAAGAAGAAAAGGACTACAATATAATGCTATTTAAAGTATTCCTTTATAATAGTATTCAAAATGCATCTTGCTTTATGAAATTTTAAAGCTAAAATACTAAAAATATTTTACTCATATTAGTTCAAATGTATGAATAAAATTATCCAATGTAAAACCTGAAAAATATTTTATAAATTTCAAAAGTAGTTGTAGTTAACTATGTTTGTCAGAAAGTACTTGTAGTTAACTACATTTTTCAAAAAATAATTGTAGTTCACTATAGAATTCTCTCCAGGCCTTTCTGGGAGAGCGCATTGTCCAACAAGTTTTACTGACTGCACAGCAGAAAAATCAAAATAACATTTTGAATGCTTTAGTTAGAATTAGACATTGCAGCTTCATAATGCCGTTCGACTGACAAAAATTTCCGGGAAGATCACTGCACTACAATTTTTTTTTTTTTTTTTTAGCCACTGTGTAAAAATAATTTATAATCGTAAACAAAACTTACAAGTTCTTTTCAAAAATTTTTAAAAAATGATAGTTAGAATGGGGACTCTTATTTGGGCCTGCAGTATCAATGACAGAAATGCTAAACAATAGACAACAAGGAGGTCACATGAACTAGTCTTAACTTAGGCGAGGATGAGTTTCCATGCATAAGTGAGAATTTCAGGTTGTGGGATAGGGTATATATGTTACTGTGAAAGTCTGAAATCTGGAGAATGTCGACTTTCACTGCTGAATTTCAACAATGACATGGTCTCTTGGTGTATGTCCGAAATATTTGCTAAATATCCTTATTTCTCACTTATACCGGCAAATGTTGACATTCACCATGCACTAATGGTGAATGTTGACTATGTCGAAGATTTGCATTTCTTTTCCATATTTTAAGTGAGATGAAACGTGAGTGATGTTACGTTTAGGCTCTCTTGATAAGAGGAGTTACCAATCACAGTGAGGACTGTAGAGGAGTTTTCATGACAGGCCTAAACGATGAATTTAAAAGTAGATTTAAAGTGCAGTTAGGGGCCTTCTTAATAATGAAAGAAGATGTAATTAGATAAATGTTCAGCATTAAGATTTTAGGTTTAGGTTTAGCCACTAAAGAACTTTTCATGTATACCGTAGTGGACTTTTCTTCTGTAACCATGGCCAACCATTGGATTTTTGGGGAAATAATCTATACTAACAGAGTAAAAATATTTTTGCTACTTTTTTGCTTTTCTATTGACTTCGGCTTCTCTTTTTGACCTCCGCCAGAGCATATATGTGCTGTAAATATAACCTGAGGTTGTCTGAATAAACTAGAATATAATCAAATACTGCTCTTTCACCGACATATTTGGTATGTGTTGACATTCACTGGTGAAAGTCGACATTCTCCAATTTCGGTCTTTCACAGTAACATATGTACAACTTTTGGGAACACATACACAATTATTTTAGACATCTATAAATATCCTTCAAACAGTTTTAAATATAAATTACTATGCCTAGGGCCCTATAAAATATGCAGAATTTTGCATAATTTGCAATTTTCCACATAAACTACACTTTTTGCTTAACACCGCATTTTTCGGCAAATTTTTTATTTCTTAAATTTTTCTCAACATATTTTCTTCCTAAACCTCTTAAATGTTCATTATTGTCCAGAAAAGGACATCTCCAAAAAGCCAGAACCTAAGTTTTCATAACCTGTTTTGAAATTCATGAAAACAGCTCAAGTGTTTGACCCATATCAATTGTTCAACATATATGTTGATGATGAAGAAGTCTTCAACAATATTCGAAGTGTATGTCAAGGAATGTTCCACTGAAAACTTAGTAAGATTTTGGAATTCAGAGGTTGTTTCACAGAGGTTTCCAAAACTAACAGGCAAAGGAAAGTTAGTACTCTTGGTTTTGCCAAATTCTGTAGACCATATATGGGCAACCTCCAGCCCCCGGGCTGAATGTAGCCCGCGGAACATATCAAAACCCCATATAAGCCATTCAAAATCTCATATAAATCCCTATTATATGTCCCGGAAATTCGTTAACATCCTAAAGTTTGTCCAGCTACTTTCTGCTGCAGACTGCGAAAGAGCAGTTTCATGTTATGGCAAAATAATTAGAAAACAAAGGCAGAGTTTGAAGGAATCATTGTGTACAGGACTAAAATTTCTTTATTTTAATAAACTGTAGAGAAAAAATGAGACTCACTTATTTGTTCTTTATTCTAAATTAAAGTATTACTTTTCTTTTTAACCTAGTTATTCCCCTACTCAATACATTTTTATAAATACCGCATAATTACTGCAATAATTACCTCAATACATTTCTATAAATAACGCATAATTTCAGAAAACTACCGGATTGATGCTGCATAATTTCAAAAAAATTTCCACATATTTTGTAGGGCCCTAACTATGCCCCATATAAAGTAATGAATAAATTAATTTTGGCATTTCTTACTGTTAACGAAAAATCTCGTGTTGCGGGTGAGGAGTTCATTTTAGCTTTAAAATGCGTACACATAAAAAACTCGAGTAAAATCCAATTTGCATAAGTGAAATCACCTTGTAGGGGAGCGCACTGTATATACAAAAAATTAAACCTTAATTTAAAATTTGTTATGACTGATTAATGTACTGTAAGCTAACATACATTAGTGTACAAAGATTCAGGTCAATTGGAGATTCACACTGACAGCTAGACTTTTTTAACATTTTGCTAGAACGAAGGAAATTTTTGTAATTATCCGATACTATTGAAAATATTCATGTAGGTAACACAATTATTATTCATGACAAGTAAACATAGCTTTGCTTTGTATTCTTGTTTGTTTTATTTAAAAGCCATAATCTTTTTGTTATTAATAGGGGCTCGAATAAATCTATACAATACACAGGCGCCGACTAGTAAAAAATATTGTGGGCTCGAATAAGTCGGATTGGGGGGGGGGGGGGTTAAAAAGACTTCTCAGTACTTTCCAAAAAAATCAGGAATTTCCTAATTACACAGGCCTTCGAAATTGAAGTTTTTGAAAAATACAAAAGATGTGTTTGCTAATTTTTATATTATTTGGTGTGCTGATTTCAAAAATGACCTCATTGTTTTCCCATCACATCAGGATTTTTTGTTAAATCGGTATCGATATTTTTGTAAAATCCTATTTGAAAAAGAATTCTCACGAACAATTTTGCATGTTCTATAAAGCAGCACTAGTTTTTATCCATTTAAATCTATGTAAAATAATCTATTCTTGGTGAGGCAAAATGATTTTCCATCATTTCATGTTATTATTTGTTTTTTATTGGTTTAAAAGGATGAAAATCACTGTTGCCAGATCACACGAGTCGACTCTGGTTGAGAGAACAGAAAGTTACCCCGATTTTAAACTTTTAAAATCAAATTATGCTACAGCTTCTAGAAAAAGAATCACCAGTATACTATTTTAATCTGTTTTTATTAAAGTATCTTACTGATAATATTAAAAGATATTGACCAAGAGGAGCATCATCAATATTGCAATGTATATCAATATTGCAGTGAAGCAAATTTTAAACTGAGCAAAGAACGAAACAAATAAAAAATGTTTCTATTTAAGTACGTACTCTATTCGTTTATGTTTAATATCAGACCTATCTCGTGTTAACGTCCATCAATAGTCAGCGAGCATATTCTTGTCCCATCTTCCTTGATATTTACGCTCCATATCTTTGATGTCTTGGTGAAACCTCTCACCCTGTTCTTCGCTGACTGATCCCAAATTTTCAGGAAAGAAGTCCACATGTGAGTGAAGAAAATGCATTTTGAGACTCATGGAGCAACCCAATGCTTGAAATTTGTCCAGCATATTCATTACAATTGTTTTGTAGTCAGGATGCTTGTAATTACCCAGAAATTTACTAACGATATCTTTGAAGGAAACCCAAGTTTTTTTTCTTTTGTTGACATGCTAGTCTCAAATTCTTTATCCTTCATTAGTTTGCGGATATCTCGACCAACAAAGATTCCCTCCTTCAACCTGGCTTCGGATAAATATGGAAACTTTTTGCACAGGTATTTAAAACATTCACCATCTTCAGGAATTGATTTAATAAACTGCTTCATTACACCTAACTTAATATGGAAAGGGGGTAAGAATACTCTTTCTGGATCAACTAGGCTGTTTCTGATAACATTCTTCATGCCTGGTTCAAGTTTTTGTCTTTTTGGCCATTCTTTCTTGGCCCAATGTTGACTCTTATCACGGCTGTCCCACTCGCAAAGAAAACATGGGCACTTTGTATAACCGCCTTGTTGATCAAGTAGCATGGAGATAACTTTCAAATCCCGCAAATAGTCCAACCATGGTCGGCATATTTTATTTTGGTGAGGACGAGAGACAGGTTTTCGTAGCATTCTTTTAAATGCACAAAGTGTCCAACTGGTATAGATGCATACTGGTTTTCGCGATGATGAAGGACAGCTTTAAGGCTCCTTTTCGAGGAATCTATAAAAAAACTACATTCATCTTTATTGTAAGTGATATTAAATTTGGTCATCAATCCAGGAACATCAGAACAATACACCAGACTTCCTTCTGCCTCAAAGTACTTAACAAATTCCTTTTCTCTATTCCTGTACCAATAGAAAGAGGTTCCCTTGGCCAATAAGTTTTTTCTTTTAATCTGGAGCCCAACGATTCAGCGGCCTCTTTTGAAAGGCCCAGATCTCGAGTGAGATCATTAAGTTCAACCTGAGAGAAAAGCTGAGGAGAATCACCTCCAGAGGACTTATATTCAGTATCAGAGCCAGTAACTTCAAGGTGTTCTGGGTCTGAAGATCCTGAAGAGATGACTGGCAATTCAGTCTTAGGCAAAGGCACTGGTACACCGGGTCCATGAGGAACGGGTCGAATGGCCGATGGAATGTTATCAGAATAGGAAATTAGCGTGTAATTTTTCCGGTTAAACCCACGAACATGGCAGGAACAAAAGAAGCAATCATCATAGTGATTTTTTGGTTCCCTCCATGTCATAGGAATACCAAAGCGTAAAGCAGGCTTCTTCTCTTTCAACCAGTTTCGCAGATCATTGAGACACTTCATACAAACTTTATGAGGAGCCCATGGTTTGTCCTGGTTTCCGAGTTTCATGCCAAAATACGCAAGATAAAGTTGTCTAACATAATCTGTAATGCTGTGACTGGTACACCGGGTCCATGAGGAACGGGTCGAATGGCCGATGGAATATTATCAGAATAGGAAATTAGCATGTAATTTTTCCGGTTAAACCCACGAACATGGCAGGAACAAAAGAAGCAATCATCATAGTGATTTTTTGGTTCCCTCCATGTCATAGGAATACCAAAGCGTAAAGCAGGCTTCTTCTCTTTCAACCAGTTTCGCAGATCATTGAGACACTTCATACAAACTTTATGAGGAGCCCATGGTTTGTCCTGGTTTCCGAGTTTCATGCCAAAATACGCAAGATAAAGTTGTCTAACATAATCTGTAATGCTCCTCACACGTTTTTTGATAACACTATATTCACCGCATATATAACAAAAGTCATCTGGCAAATTTTCACAACGTCTCGAACTCGAAGCCATGCTTCACGAAAATCAGAGAGAAAAGCAAATGTTAAAATTATTTCTGTGATGTCCACTTGTCACTATGTCAGAGAATGCGTAATACTATATAAGAGGTCAGTGAACCAACAGGAAGATCTTAGATAAGGATTTGCGCGACGCTATTGGTTATAGAGGTATCGAGACGTGGAGGGAGGGATGGCGAGGGGGGGGGGCGATTACATAGGGTTATTCTGTAGGTTTCAGTTTCACCATGGTAGAATGATGGTCAATAACAAATAAATAAAATGGCCCAATTAAATCTATGGTCAGGCAGGGAGTGAAGAAATTCAACCCGAAACATTTTTATGGTAAATGTTGATAAAAATCCAAATAAAATCGAAATTTTCACAAAAACGTGACCTGATAGAAATTTTTTATTACTATTTTTGAAATCAGCATAATAAAATATAATAAGTCCAGCTTTCAGTTCCCTTGTATTTTTTTCATCGCAGGCATGTGTTATAACATTCCAAAATGAGCATTTTGCACTATAATCCTTACATAAAAATTTTTTTTTTACATTTTAGAAAATCTGTATAAGCATTTCAAGTATCCTTACTTGATTTCAAATTAAATAAGTTTAAATGGAGCATATCAAAAAATTATATACCGTAATTTCGGGTAGATAAGCCGCCCTGGCGTATACGCTGCCCTCCTTCAATACAGTCTTTAAAAATTAAATATTTATCAGATAAGCCGCCCTGCCGTATACGCTGCGGAACGGCGCTTAATATTTTCTTATATGTACCGTATTTTCGTTAGCGCCGCGGCACTTTACCAGAAAATATAGCAATCACAAATAATAGCATTTATTTTCAACATAGTTATTAAAGAGTAATAAATATAAACAAAAAATACCTTACCTTGAACTTTCCAAAAACGTATTCTGCTGATTTCTTACAGATGTTACTTTCCCAGATCGGTTTATCCCTCATAAATTACCATATTACAAGAAATACAAAAATCAACTAAATAAAAATCAACTTCATTTATTCAAAACCTTCAAAATCTGAATTATCTGTGTCAGAATTGAATAGCTTTAATAAGTCGCCATCAATGTCACTTTCTTCACTCTGGTCTACATCACTTATTTCGACATCGCTATTTTCATTTTCTTTTTTAATTATTTCGGCTTTCATGAAAGCCGATACAATCGAATCGGCCGGGACAGCTTGCCATGCCTTGTCCACCCACAAAGCAACTTCCTCATATGAAGCTTTTTTCATTCGTCCAGAGTTAGTGAACGAATGAAGTCCAGATCGCATCCATTCCTGCCACTGCTTACGCAATTCGTGTTTAAACATTCTATTGATGGAGAAATCCAGTGGCTGAAGTATTTTGGTGAGCCCACCTGGGATCACCGAAAGATCGGTGCTAAGTTTTTTTGCTTCACACTTTACTTTCTCCACTAAATGGGATCGCATGGAATCCAGAACAATGAGCCCCCGAGGTTGGAAAAAAGCGCCTTTCCTTTTTCTGTAAATTTCGTTAAGCCAAAAAAGCATGATCTCTTTGCACATCCACCATTTCTGGTTTGCAGAAATGATAACTCCTCTAGGAAAGTTCCCTTTCGGAATTGTTTTCCTTTTAAAAATTATCAAAGGGGTTAATTTCTCTCCATTGGCGGCACATCCCAAAACGCACGTAAACGATGTCTTCTCATTTCCTGTTGTTGCGATGGATATGGTTTTTTTTTGCCCGTTAAATCAACAATTCTATTTGGAGGACAATCGAAGGTAACAGGCACTTCATCCATATTAATAATTTGACTTCTGTTCAAATTTTTTCTTCGATTTTCTTATAAGTGTATTCTAAGAAAGCTGCTTTCTTTTCTTGCCACTCTGCAGGAAGCTTCTGTCCAACTGTTGTTTTAGTCCTGATTGATAATTTTTTGCGTTTCATAAATCTGAAACACCAGTTGGGTCCTCCAATAAACTTTTCAATTCACATCTGCTTAGCTATTTGTTTTGCCTGAAGTCTAATTCTTACTGTTGATACACTCAGTCCCTTTTGTCGTTGCTGTCACCCACTTTGCCAAATTTTCCTCTAAAACTGGCCAAGCTACTACGCCTGTCCGACAGCTTCTCTTAGAGTTCGGCATCTTTTCTAGCTTCTGCTTCTCGGACTTCCATCGCCGGATGCATTTTTCACCAATTTCAAGCTCTCTAGCTGCAGCCTGACTTACACTGCTTTCTACCCCGCTTCCCCTACTTAGGGGAAAAAATGCGGGGTAGAAAGATTCCTGGTCGAAAGGAGGGTTAATGGAGAGTTAACCCTGCTTTCCCATGATGCATTGCGAGTTTTCCCCTGTACTCCGCTTTAACCCGGGATTTTCCATTTTCACATGTAAATGGGCCTTAAGTGTGAAATGGGCTTTGTACTACATGTATCAATGCTGAATGTGCTTAGAAATATACCTAACTTGTCATGACCAAAGCATTCAAAAAGAGTCAACCGAGTAGAAAATACGAAATAGTTGGGATGACGGGATTCCAAATTATGGATTATGAACATAAATTTAGTTAAGATGTTAATAATTATTTATATTGAAGTGTTTAATTATATTACAAATATAACATATCTTTGCACTATTGAAAAAAGTTACAGTGTAAGCCATGGGCGCCGGCAGAATATTTCCCAGGGAGGGGGCAAGGACTACTTCAAGTTAACATGTTGGAAAGAGCAAAAAAGCAAGGAAAAATACTGCATACAAAAATTCAGTGTGGGGGGGGGGGGGCATAGCCCTATGCTGCCGGCGCCCATGGTATAAGCTGAACTATCGTCAGGGCCGCCACTACCAGTAACAGCGCCCGGGACCAAATTTGAAGTTTGTATTTATAAATAAAGTAAAAACTGAATGATTCGTTGCATCTGGGACCAGAGATTTTTATTGTACTGTGCAGGGCCGGCTTAAGGTAATTGGCTCCCCGGGCTAGCTAATTCTCGGCGCCCTTTTTAAATAACTCGTTTATAACAAGCCCTTATTACATTATTATTGTTTATAAGAACCCGGATTTAACGAGATAGTCGGAAATATTAGGCTGGTACAATGTTAAGTCTTTGAGAATATAACTCGCTTTTAACGAGTAAAACCGGTTATATCGAGAAATATTTTCGTAATTAGTAATAAATTTGCTATTAACTTCCACCTCTCCATCTCAGATAATTATTTTAGAAAAATTCTCTTAACATTCCGAAGTCAATAAAAACGACAAAGATGGCGAAGAATATGAAGAAACTACAAAGGGGACTCAACTGACCATGGGCAGGTGGGCCAATCCAAACTTGTATAAAAAGAACTTTCTATAAAAAAGAAAAAAAAAAAACAGTTCCCTACCCTAAGATCGAGCTTTAAAAGCGCCCTCTAAACGCATGGCGAACCCGGGCAGCTGCCCGAGTTGCCGGTACCTTGAGACGGCACTGGTACTGTGGACAATTATAGCTTTCATTTTTGGGAGAAGGAGGTGCAACCCTCTCATAAACTTGTTGGGTGATGGAATTAAAGATATTCTTCGGGAACTTTTTCGGTGTGATATGAATTTTCAGAGTTAAAATATATTGAGATAAAAAGTTCTCAATGAATTTATTATAACTATTATTGGGAAAATAGTTTTACGGGCTTACGGAGCCCCAAAACTCCGAGCCTAGGTACTGTGGGACATATATCATTTCCCCCCCCCCCCCAAGTCCCAAAACTTCTGGCCTGACTATCGAGAAATCTTCGATATATGAATATGTGAAAATCTATGATAGCTGAACTTGCATAAAGAAAAAGGGCCTTTCGCCGAGAAATGGGGAGAGAAGACTTGAAATGTTTTCGAATACTGAATAATAATTACACTGCAGTTACTATGTTACAGGATGTATTTTTGAAAAAAAAAACACCAATTTGTAGCGCTTTACTGCTCTAAACAGAAGATTTATTTAAAAACTAATCGTGTATCATTGAAAGTGAAAGCATTTTCCCAGCCCCCCACCCTTCCCCTACCGCTTCAAGCTTCTGTCAGTGGTACCACTCTCAATTTATGCGTTCTACTCCCAGCCATGAGCTAAGGTCTAAAGGTCATGCTAAAGCAGTCTCTTTCTCTCTCTTTGTTGTTTTTTCTCCTCTTCTTCCGGTAATCGCATTTCGCACAGCTGTTAACTGTAGTGTTTCTGTTAGAGATGGGCGGTTCGACTCATTTTACTGATTCGAATCTCAACTCACTCACTACTTCGATGATTCGAATCTTGAATCAATAAAACAACTAAAGAAATTTTCCCTCTCTCTGCGCCGAAAGCCGTACTATTTAAACACCCTTCACCCATTCATCGGGTTTCTTCTCTGCTGAGTTCTCGGGCAGCTATCATCTCTCTCTCCTTGCTCGAGTAAAACTAGTGTTTAAACTGCCCGAAATGAAAATACAGGGGAGCTTCGTATGACCCCCTGGGCCTGTAAGATTACAAGGTTAAGTTTGGTGTCAAAGTATTCGAAATTTTATGTATCGATGGGGGTGTACGTCTAGGGGGGGTCGAGAATCAATAAAAACGCGCTCCGATGGATAGTTTCCGAGATATACGTTAATTAATTATGGTAATTATACTAATTAACCATGATTGAGGCTTAAAAGGACTGCAAACATGTAGAAATTGGCTCTGGGATGGTTTCCAGACTTTGGAGATGCCGCCGGAGGAGGCTAGTGTTTAAAATGCCCAAATTGAAAATATAGGGGAGCTTCGTATGACCCCCTGGGCCTGTAAGATTAAAAGGTTAAGTTTGGTGTCAAAGCATTCGAAATTTTAAGTATCGGTGGGGTGTTGAGTCTAGGGGGGGTCGAGAATCAATAAAAACGCGCTCCGGTGGATAGTTTCCGAGATATACGTTAATTAATTATGGTAATTAGACTAATAAACCATGGAGCTGTTTTTTCCGCGATCCGGCATCGTCATCAACGGAGAGAAAGCAGTAGCAAAAGCATCACAAGCTGGTATTGATCTCAGGATTTTCTTATCGCCGGCCTCAGAGGCGTAGCCAAGGGGGGGGGTTAGGGGGGTCATAACCCCCCCCATGAGGAATTTTTTGCCATACAAAATGTATATTCTTCACTACATTATCACACACACGTATACATATATATGAGTTGCAGCAGTCATACCCCCCCTCCATGGAAAATTTCTGGCTACGCCCCTGGCCGGCCTGTATTTTTGACCTTTATCGAATTCGAGATTTCACTGAAATGAAAATGGGAATATCGGATATTTGATGTTGAAATAAAACCGATATGTCGATATTTATCGATTTTTGGCCCAGTCCTACTGAGGGGCTGCTGCCCCCCCCCCAAAAAATGGGACCCTTTACTTAGCTTACAATTGAACTTTATCTTTAAATTTGACACCCAGCCCACCCCGAAATAAAATCCTGGCTACGCCACTGTCAATAACACTAACTACGCCACTGCTTTAGACCCTATTTTGTATTTCTCTGAATTACGAAAGAAAATAAAATCATTCCCCTTAAACGACAAACAAGGTAAAAAAAATATCTTAAACGAAATCTTCAGCAATAAAGCGAAATGTTATTTTGCTTACTACAAAGTCCTTTTGTGAGAGCGCTTAAAACCGCCCCTGTATCCTTCATTAAAAGTGACAAGCACAATCCTAACTTTATTTCATTCTATTTCCCTTCACATGAAAACCCGCCCGCCACCATGTAAACTTAACGTTCTGTTTTTTTTTTTTTTTTTTTTTTTTTGAGGGTGGGGGCAGGGGGACATATATTGAAGTTAAAAGTAGAAAAGGGATGTTTCATTAAATTTTAAACAAATATTAAACCAGCCAGACAAGTTGGAAGGAGGGAGTCCCCCCGAGGGAAAAAGGTTTAAACAATTTTGAGACACCCCCCGCTCTTCCACGAGCATTGGCGTAAATTGGTATGTAATATTTGGATGGGGTGAAAATATGTTTCCGATTGTAGAAAATATCATTATTATAAATAGCTCTGATACTTGAGTTTTCTTAATTTTTTTTTCGGGTGGGGGGATTGACCCCTCTTGCCCTTAGGAAGTAACGCCTATGCCCCCCACCAAAAGCAAACGATGTTCGACCCACTCCACACCCACAGACAGATAAAACTTTAAATCCGACCACCAACCAAGAAATGAAACACCAAAGATTCGAAAAAAAAAAAAAACTCCAATTAAATGAAACATCCTTTCAACTCTTTTCGACTCCTTTCGACTCTGAGTCGATAGAAGATTCGAAAAACTAACGAATCTCAACGATCGTATACAATCACCGAAACAGAGCAAAACACTGAATCAGTAAAGATTCGTTGCTGCACCAACTCAGTGACCAACTCACCCACACCCACTCATTTGCTGTTTCAAATCATCTATCGACTCAGAGTCGTAAAGAGTCGAAAGAGTAAGGGAAAATCTCTGGGAACGGCAAAGGGAAAATAAGTTTTCCTTCCCTTCGCACTTGGAATGTATTTCCCCACAGTTGAGGGCTTGAGATTCGAATCAGTAGAGAGTGAGTGTAAAGACTGAGCCACTCAGTACCAAGATTCGAATCACTGACTCGACTCATCGAATCATTGGCCATCTCTAGTTTCTGTAAAATGGAGTTCCTTGTATTAATAAATGCGTTTATACTAAGCTTTGAGCATTTTTTTTTTTTTTTTTTTTAACACACTGTCCGAATTTATGCGGGAACACGGCCTCTGAGTGCTGCAATATTGATAGAGTCTGATTGTTGGTAATTTCTATCGTTTTCATTTTTCTGGTTGTAAATTTGGACAGCAGTGAGCCAAGATACGCATAAATCATTTAGTAGATCTTTGCAGTAGGGACACGAAACACTTTTTTTTGTTTGTTGTTAAGAATGAGGGGAAATTAAAAATTTTCCATTACTTTCTTACCAGATAATCTAGCTTTTACAGTAATAATTTAAAAAAAAATCTGATGTGTCAACACATGACTTCCTTGCACGTCCATTAGATCAAAAATATTTTCGACGCACTTCCTCTAAACTTATTTGTTTGAAAGAGATAAAATATCAATAATAGTAAGGTTTAGCGATTTCTAGCCAAATATTTCGATATCGCCCAGCTGAGTTCAATTTGAAATATTTCCTTCTGACACTTTATTTGGCGATATTTCACCAAAAGCCGACAAACTTGAGATAGTCTGCGAGATTTTGGGGATAGCCAAAGTAGTCATTGACCACAGACTTTCAATGAATTGAATGCATCCATACACCTCAATGTATTTAAAGTCATTTGGCTCACCCTGTAAATAAATCCTCAGTCGATTGCTGTCAAAAAAGATATGGAAAACAGTTAGATATTACAATAGTTCTAAATACAAAAGTTCAAAAATCTACGGGTTAAAGTTTTAGTGTTATACAAAATACGAAATAATTTTTGGCGCCAAATTTGGCGATATTTCGGCGAAACTCGTCAATGTCGACGAAATTTGGCGAGATTTTAAGCATGAACCAAACAATGACAGATTATCGCCAAATTTGGCGATATTTCGCCAAAAATCGCCAAGAACGCTGACAAATGGCGATACTTTGGGCATGGACCAAATGACTGACTATCGCCAAATTTGGCGATATTTCGCCAAAACTCGCCAAGGTCGAGGACAGACGGCGAGTTTTTGGGCATGTACCAAACAATGACTGTCTACAGTTGTATTATATTGAAGATGTCCATAGACATTAAAGTACTAAAATTCTTTTCGGTGGTCCTGTATATAAACTCTCCAGTAAGATTGGAACCAAAAATTGAGATACACAACTAGATGTTACAACATTCTTATATATGAAATTTCATAATAGTTTTTGAGATTTGAGAGTTAAATATGCACACACGTACACCAAAAGTCGCCAAGCTTGGCGACTTTTGGCATAGTTCTTGAGGGAGGCACGTGACCGTGGTCGGACCATTACCTAACTTATGTGGTAGGACGGTATTGTGCTTGAAATGGATGAATGCCCTTAAATTGCCATTGACCGTAATGTATTGGAAATCTTTTGAGTGTTCCTGTAGCAGAACTACAAATGATAAAGACACTTTTTTTAATGGAGAAATTCATTTTCTAACTCTTTACAGCATACATCACTTCTGAGTCGTTTGAAATAGCCCAATACCTCTAAAAAACGCTTTGATGAATTTCGGCCCATAGAGCATAATGTATTTCGAATCTTTTGGGCGGTTCTGTAGATAAACTATCCAGTCTAATGGAATCGAAAGGAGAGGTGCACAACTAGATGTTACAACTATCCAAAATATGAAGTTTAGACATTCTACGCCTAATAGCTTTTGAGTTAGGCGAGTTTAATGAATTTCGGCCCATAGACCGTAATGTATTTCGAATTTTTTGGGCGGTCCTGTACATAAACTATCCATTCGATTGCCACCAAAAGGGGAGGTGCACAACTAGATCATAGAACAATCCTAAATATCAAATCTCAACATTCTACGACCAATAGTTTTTGAGATATGCGAGTTACATACATACGTACGTACATACGTACGTACGTACAGACGGCATGGAAAAACTGGCCACAGCAGACTCGCCGCTGGTCAAAATGAGTGGCAGACGCGTTAATATGATCGTGCATGCTAGCCTACGATAGGATGCATCGAAAAAAATTTTAAAATTAAATTTAGAGGTAGTCAAAATCGGTTTTTTTGTCGAAATTTGGCCCCCAAAATTTTTCGGGATCACATTACTTCCTTATACTACGTACAAGGAAGTAACAAACATAATTTTCAAAGCTTAAATGCTTTTACCGCTCTTGACTAAGAGGTAGAGGGTGATTAAAAAGAAATCGAAAGTGCGTCCATCCCCCTTTCTTCTTCTCTTTTACTTTTGTAACTTATATTGGTTGTAATACATTTGTGAATTAAGAAAGGCAGCGTTTCATTAAAGTTTCCTTCAGCACAGTATATGATAATGTATCGAGCATTGGTGATGTTTACCAAATGAGGGTAGATGCTTCTTTAACGAAATGGCCGTGTTCGTTTATTCTGCGGACATCTGATTCCTGTGGTTATCGGAATGACATTATTTTTGATTTTGCAGTGCCTGAATCCCGTTCTAGCACATCAATGATTTTTTTGTCTAAGCAAATACTCTGGTAGGAGCTATTTCTGAAAGAACACTCGAATAAAGCAAGAATTTTGATTACGTCATTGAAATGGAAATGAGTAATAGTAAGCTACAGCGCAATATTAATGCAGGGAAACAAGCATTACACGCCGTAGCATTACACAAGCATTGCTAAAAGCGCAACAAATGACCGAAATGTCGCCAAGCACGGGCGTAGCCAGAAGGCATTGGTTTTTTTCCCAAGAAGAAAAAAAAATCCTTCAGATACGCCGCCCCGGCAGATACGGCGCATGCGCTGATCTACCCGAAATTACGGTCATTAAAAAGACATGAAAGTATTAGGCAAGTTGGAGTGTATAGGCTGATTAATTTTATTTTTTACCAACTATGCGAAAAATTCCAGAGCTGGGAATCGAACCCAGGACTGCCGCATAACGTGCGGGTGCTCTACCACTGAGCTACTCTGGGACGATTCCCAGATGAAATTTCTCGCATTAGACCCGTTGGCATTTATCATCTTCCTCTGCAAACCACAGATAGAACAGATGAAACAATTAATTCGCGACAACTCCATTACGCTGCGGATATTATACATTTTTAGAAAGTGATTCCATCAACCTTTCAAGTTATTAGGCAAGTTGGAGTGTATATGCTGATTAATTTTATTTTTTACCAACTATACGAAAAATTCCAGAGCTGGGAATCGAACCCAGGACTGCCGCATAATGTGCGGGTGCTCTACCACTGAGCTACTCTGGGACGATTCCCAGATGAAATTTCTCGCATTAGATAATAAATGCGAACGGGTCTAATGCGAGAAATTTCATCTGGGAATCGACCCAGAGTAGCTCAGTGGTAGAGCACCCGCACGTTATGCGGCAGTCCTGGGTTCGATTCCCAGCTCTGGAATTTTTCGCATAGTTGGTAAAAAATAAAATTAATCAGCCTATACACTCCAACTTGCCTAATAACTTGAAAGGTTGATGGAATCACTTTCTAAAAATGTATAATATCCGCGGCGTAATGGAGTTGTCGCGAATTAATTGTTTCTTCTGTTCTATCTGTGGTTTGCAGAGGAAGATGATAAATGCCAACGGGTCTAATGCGAGAAATTTCATCTGGGAATCGTCCCAGAGTAGCTCAGTAGTAGAGCACCTGCACGTTATGCGGCAGTCCTGGGTTCGATTCCCAGCTCTGGAATTTTTCGCATAGTTGGTAAAAAATAAAATTAATCAGCCTATACACTCCAACTTGCCTAATAACTTGAAAGGTTGATGGAATCACTTTCTAAAAATGTATAATATCCGCGGCGTAATGGAGTTGTTGCGAATTAATTGTTTCATCTGTTCTATCTGTGGTTTGCAGAGGAAAATGATAAATGCCAACGGGTCTAATGCGAGAAATTTCATCTGGGAATCGTCCCAGAGTAGCTCAGTGGTAGAGCACCCGCACGTTATGCGGCAGTCCTGGGTTCGATTCCCAGCTCTGGAATTTTTCGAATAGTTGGTAAAAAATAAAATTAATCAGCCTATACACTCCAACTTGCCTAATAACTTGAAAGGTTGATGGAATCACTTTCTAAAAATGGACATGAAAGTAGTAGTTTACAGAAAAAGGTGTTTTTCAAGTATTTTTTTAGCTCTTGAGTGCTGTTAATTTCAGACAAAGATTTTTGTCTACCTGGTGAAAGGACGAATCACTTTTAAAGGGTTGCCAGATTAAATGTGAAAACTAGCCAAGGTTTTTCATTTTTGGTGAGTTATTGCCAAGTTTAACATAAAAAATAAGTCCCCAAAAATGGACCCAGATTGGCGATATCGTCCATATTTGTCGAGAAATTGCAAACCCTACTGTTTATTTAATTGGAGTATTGGTGTCTACATTCGTGTAAATAAAAATAAAGTATAGTAAGAATATTCCTGGCGAGGATATCAAAAAAGTTTTAGTAGACGATTTTAATGTAGCCTCAATTTTGAAGTAGAATTTTATGGAACAAGGAAAACAAATACGGCACACTCGCGGATCATGATGCACATTCCAAATATTTTAAAAAATCAAGTATAGTTAGAATATGCCTAACAAATATTGTAAAACAGTTTTTGTAGGCAATTAAATCTATAACCAGAATATGTTTATTATAATTAATCTATTTTCCATTTGTATTAGTTGGTTTAACAATAGCCATTCCGTGCGAAGAGCGAGTACTTCAGCTAGTAATATATGCGAAGAATGTTCGGGGCACTCTCTCTGCAATGATTTCTTTGCTGAAAGAATGGCAGTCAAGGCTGGTTGTTGGAGAAGGACCAGCGACAGACTGACAAACTCGTCGCGTGTTTACTGGGTGGTTACTATATCGAAAATCCCTCAAAAATGTCTTGCTCCTAACCTACATACCCCCTAGTTTGCCAACTTGTCGCTAGGCGCAACTGGCGTTACCTGTTCTGTAATTGGCTCTCTAAAGTGATGTCATTTACTTACTTAACCCAAGAACTTTAGGATGGTCACCAGAAACCGCCAGCAAATTTAGCTTAATTTGCACGGCTGAGAAACAAACCTTACAGTGAAAGTACTCTGTTTTACGGAGATTAAAGATGGTTTTTTAATTAAATTAGATTAAATTGTCAAAAGCTATTTTCTTTTTATATATATGGATGTGCTTCTGCCTATCTTCTGTAAGGTATTTTACGATAAGCTGTAATATTCTGCTGTTTCTTTAACAACGAAAGTAGCATTAAAATCAGAAAATATTTAATTTCATTTAAAAGATAATTAATTGTGCGGGGGATCGCTTCCCCTCCCGCCCCCGCATTTTGGAGGCACTTTCAAGACTGTATTCAGGGGTTGCGGTGTCTTAGGGTATACTACTGTTAGAGGCATAACCCTTGTGGGGAACACTTTCTAAACATTGTGTTGAGGGGGCGCAAAACTCAAACTCTGTCAGGAGCAATCATGACCCCTAGCTACAACGCTGTTGCTCTTTCACGTCAACTGAATGCTGTTGATCACCTCAAGTTTGCAGTTTTATTGACTCTCCCAGTAACAAAACAACCCTCTGCCAGAAAGTCATTTTTTTGCTTAGACACGTGCCTAGGACGCAAAAGATTCAGGGGTGCATAAAACTGAAGGGCGAACTAGAAGCATCTTTCAACTTACTTGAAGAACTTTAACTAGATTTAAAAAACTGTCAGGCCCAAAGTTACAAGAACGCTTCAAACATGTTGGGAGTGTACTCAGGTCTTTAGTTGATTACCATGATAATCTACAAAAGGGTGGAAGGGACGTTGTGCCTTGAGGTAAGACATGAACAAGAGTGGCTAAACCATGCCACTATCCTTCCTTGCGACTGCTTGCATGCCCGTTACACGTCGATTTCAGAGGTGGGGGATAACGGAACTGCCAAGGTAAGAACTTAAGGAGGGGGGTTGCTCTGGGGGAGGTTAACAATTTGACGGGCCTAGGGTGACGGGCAGATTAAAAATGGACCAGTTGGTACTTCTGGCAAATTCATTTGAGAAGCTTACTGCTCACAAAAACTTCTGAGTTCTTTTTGAAAAAGCTCTGTATCTGCAGGCATTCGTCTTATCACATAGTAGTAGCACCACACTCTTTGAATCTTAACCAATATAGAAAATAAATTATTCAGTAGTAGAAAGATTGGAGCAAAATTTTTGAGGGGGCTCACTCCCTTCAATAAAATTATTGAAGACGCTTCAGCCCCCCCCCTCAACCCCATGGAGTCTGCGTCTATGATAGTATAGTTAAAAATATGCCCATACTTTTTAATTCTATTATAAAAAATATAGTGTGCCGGCTAAAGTCTGCTGTCACCCCAATAATTTCTGAACTTCAAGAGCTATACTGATAAAAGTAGGGTCCAGGTATAGTTTAGTTGTCATGCACTATGCAAGGAAACCACTTACAGAGCCACCTGGACTCTAAATTTGGAGTTAATGTTCTTATCCCAAAAACGGTGTGAGATACAGGAACAAAGGCAATTACAAAGTTGTTCAGCATCACCAATTTATTAAGAAAAGACATCTTGAGAACATTAATGTTAAACACTGAAGGCATAAAGCATAAAATGCAAGGCATAAAAAATATTACTGATATTTTTGCCAGCATGTCACTAACTATATTGTGCAACTCCAGCAAGAATTGCAAACCAGCCTCCAGATGTGTATTGTTGCTGAAGGAAAACACTTTTAGGATTACAGGATAAATGAGCTTAATGTCAGGTTAGTGCAGTTTTGAAAAATTTGACCAAACAAATGAGAAATAAAAAATGTGTTTCATGCCTTCCATTCATAGCATTATTGTGAGAATTAATGAGCATTACATGCAAATTTAGGTACTTTTTCTTTTGCTAAATAGCAGCTAAATTCGGAAGCATTCTTATTTCAAAAATGATTTTTGAGTCAAAGTCAATGTAAAGTCGTTCAGCATCATCGATTTAGCAAAAGAAAAAACACCTTAATTTGCACATGATGTTAATTAGTAATTCTTACAATAATGCTAAGGATGGAAGTCATGAAATGCATTTATTTACTTATTTTGGGGGGAAGGAGGCATTTGTTTGCTCTAATTTTTTAAAACTGCACTAACCTGATACTCTGCTCATTTATCCTTCGACTTAAAGTGTTTTCCTTCAGCAACAATACACATCTGGAGGCTGGTTTGAAATTCCTTTAGGAGTTGTACAATATGGTTGGTGACGTGCTGGCAAAATTATCAGTAATATGTTTTTACACCTTGCATTTTATGCCATTAATGTATGTGCTCAAGATGTCTTTTCTTAATAAATTGATGATGCGGAACAACTTTGTTACTGCCTTTTTCCCTGTATCTTGTACAGTTTTTGAGATAAGAACGCTAACTCCAAATTTAGATGCCAGGTGGCACTGTAAGCAGTTTTTTGCTTAGTGCATGGCAACTTTACTATACCTAGACCCACTTTTATGACTACAGTTCTTACCAATCAGAAATCATTAGGAGGTGACAACGGACTTTAGCGAGCACACTGTATAGTAATTAGCTTAAAGCCTTTTATGATTGATTCATGTACTGTCAGCTAAGATGCATAAGTAAGAAAATTTCAGCTATCAAAATTTTATTAACAGCAACAAACTACAGTATAGAAGAAAGTATACTTTAAATAAATAATTTAAAAAAAAAATATGAGTACAATATAAATCCATTGAAAAGAAAACTTACTTCATTACTCATTAAAGCACCTAACGCCCTACCAATTTCATGAAAATTGATTGTACTATTTTGAGGACCCAGAAGAACATAGATAAATCGGACATTAATGGGAATCTACAAATAAAAACATGTCTAATCAACAATATATAATCAAAATTTACAATTATATACATACTTTTATGATAAAATACACATTTTCAGTTGCTTCTGAATAACAATGTTACTTGTGATTAAGAAGCTTGTGAACTATTGTCATTGCAATAAATTTATCATCAGCATTACATAAATATTTCATTTATTATATAATATACAAGGTGTCCCAAAAAGGTGGTAATGAGCTTTAATTCTTCATCTTTTAGAGAGAAGTGGGTGGTGTAAATTGAAAAAATGTTCAAAAAGGTCAGAAATAAGAATCCGTAAAGATAAAAGTTATCTGGTTCATTTACAAAAAGTTACACTTTTAAAATTTTTATACGACCCCCTGTACAAAACAATTCCCAATTAGAAAGTTTTTATTTTCCATCCAACAAGTCTAATAGAAAAAAACCGCATAACTGTAAATTTCAAACTGAGGAAGTAGTGCTTAATTGAAAATGGAAGGCTGTGCAAAGGGACGATACACAAAAACAGAAATGCAAATTTGTGGAATGTTATAAAAGATATAATGTATGAAAATATTTACATTAGAGCCATTTTTGTGCTTTTAGGGTATATTCATGGTTCAAGTAAAATTAGCATATTTTTCAAACAATGTTCTAACAGATGAACTCAGACGATTTTTTATTTCCTGTAAGTGGTATTTAACCATTTCATATGTATATGCTAAAGCAATTTTTAACAACTGTATAATGAAATGCAGATGATTTCTTTTGAGTTTACTCATTTGTTTCCAGTAGTAACTCTTAGAACAACTCAACCAAACTTTTCTTGTACATATTAGAATAAATAGTGTGTTCAAAATTATGCAGAGATATTTAGTTCCATATTTTTGAAATAAAAACAAATAACTAGAACTGCAAAATAGTTTTTTCAACAAATGGCGAGCTGTTTAAATTAAAAATGATTTATTCTAAAGGCAATAGAAATAATGCAGAAACTGCTCGAGAATTCGAACAACGATATCCAAATTCACCTGAAATTTCTCGCATGTTTTTTTACCGTATGATGAGGAGACTGAGAACTACCAGTGCTTTTCATCCAAAACCTGGCCCTGGGAGAAATAGCTTGTATGGTGAAAATGAAGAAATGGATATTATAGCATATTTTTCTGCCAACCCACGTGAGAGTATTCAAAAAGCAAGCACGACTTTGGGACTACCTCGAACATCAATTGATAGAATTCTTGAAAAACATAATTGGCATCCATTTTGTATACACGAACTGCAAGCACTCCATCTATCTGATTTTGCTTGACGTATAGCATTCTGCAATTGGTTGTTAATTCAACAAGATAAAAATGTGAATTTTAAAAATATTATGTGGACAGATGAATGTTTATTTACAGAAGACTCTATATTGCTGAATTCATCAAGAAGGTAAGCCTGGATAGACGCTTCATGCAATTACCCATCAAAGCAGTATTGTTTTTAAGTAAGCAAGAACTGGCATTAAGAGGACATGGCGAGTGAGAAAATTCTTTAAACATGAGGAATTTTAAAGAGCTTTTAAAATTAATTATATCTGAATTAAAATAACGCCTTTTTATGAGGACATCGCTGACTGATTCGCAAGTTTAAAAGAAAGGAGGATTGATTTGACTTATAAAAAATAAGTAAGTTTTCTCTTTTTTTTTCTTTTCTTCTCAAGTTATCATTACAAAAGAAAATTCTCAGGAAACTTTCTGACATCAGACACGGATTAATGCAATTTTGAGGATAGGAGCAGCTGGTTGAAATTTATGTCCATTTTATGGAAGTAAAATAGGATCTCTTACATTTTATGTAATTTCTTTTTCTTTATCCTGTGTGAGGGATTAATCTGCCTGCTTTCGAATTCAGTAACAAAGATTTTCCATTCCTGTCCGGAGGGGAAGGGGGAGGGGGGGGAGGTGTCATATGTTTCCGGCTGCACTAACATTTTTGACCATGGGCCGCCACTGAGTCACAGAATGGCCCCCCAGATCCCCTGATCTAATGCGGCTCAATTTTTATTTTTGGGGTCGGCTTAGAACGCTAGTTTATAATACTTGTCCCCTAAATGCAACTGATCTAAAACTATAATCGATGCATGCAACAATATTACTGTAGAAGATGCCAACATTTTGATCCCTGCTGCTATGATTTAACTAAACTATGATTGTGGTTAAATGAAAATTCTAGGGTTTAGATTTTTAAAAATTCATTTTAGATTTTAAATGATTTGTTCCACTCTTGTAAGTGCAAGGTAAGAGTGCTTTTGATTATAATTTAACTAAGGTATGATTGCATCTGAAAGAAAATTCTAGCATTTAGGTTTTAAAAAACATTCATTTTAAGTATTAGAAAATTCATTCTAAAATCTTAAAAAAAAAAAAAAAATACAATAAAGAAAATGAATAGAAAAAAAATAGCGAAATTCAATTATAAACTAGATTACTTTAAAAAAAAAATTGCTTCTCAACAGGTCATGTACGTAAAATATATTTTTTTCATATTTCATAGTGCTTTCAAATTGTTTTTTAGTACGTTCATCAGTAATTTATGTGCATTTTCCCATAGTATCTCTGGGAATGTTGCAGCTCCTAAAAACAAGATAAAGAAACATGCCAAATTGGGAATTTTTTAAATCACGTCAAATGGGATATTGAAGGAGGAATTAAGAGGCATTGCAGGGGCAAATCAGGCAGGGCATTCCCATCACCATCTCAGAATTTCATGAATTTTTTTTCTTGTGTTGCCTTACCCAAGAAAAGAACAAATATGAAATATTTTTGATTTACCTCTTTTAGTTTTGGAGTTATGGGAGGTCAAAGTACCCCAGACGAGTGATGTAGAATTAATTTAGGGCCATTTTTGCCAGTTTATTATTTTGACTGTGACTGGCTCAGAGGTGTTTCAGAGATTTTTTCCCTTTTATCCTATAATATACCTTGGACATTAACACGTCAAATTGAAAATTCATTCGAAAATAGTCAGACCCCCCAAATAAGGGCTCACCAAATACCTCTAATTTCATAAAATATACAGTTTTAAGAATGCTTTAAATCTTGGCTCTGACATGATACAGAATATTTTTTTTTTTGCGCAGAGCAGTTATACATCTTCATATAAAGTGAATCCAATGTTAAAAATTTTTGAAGGCCCCCAGAGCCCCACAGAAAAGGGCCCCAAACATGGTCCTTAGTGCTAATTTATGCAATTTCGAAGCATTGGTACAGCTGAAGCTGACTTTCCACTGGGTAACCATTGACATGGATATGTAGTATCAACATAGTAGTTTCATATTATAGAAAAACATTTTATGAAGGTACAACTGTTTCCAAGAAAAATCCCAGAAAGTAACCTCCCTATTTGGAGCATTTTGGCGTTACTTTTAGAAGTTTAACCGACTGTAGCAATATTGAAAATTAACTTATTCTGCATCTATCACCAATATATCTTCCATATATCACAAATAGTTCTTTTACAGGGGAACTGATAAGAATTACATTACGCTGTATGGGGATCTCTGCAACTGCTGAACCGATTCAAAAAAATTTTTCACTGATAGGAAGCTACACTATTAGAGCAAAAGCCCGTGGCTGCCAGATGTTCGTCATAGTATAAAAGCTGAAACTTTCTCTGCTCATACTCCCCAACAGAGGTAGGAACAATCGGCCACTATAAAGTTTGGATGATCGTGGCTTTGGCAGGTAACAGGTGGCAAAGGTGTATAAAATTGCAGAAAATGTTTGTCATTTCATTAAGCTTAATTTTTTTATATGTTCTTCTTCGCAGTACTAGAAATCACTTTATCCCTTGCCAGACACTTTTCCATCGTGGCAAACCCCCGCCAGACAACCTCAAAGTCATGGAAAACGCAATTCTATTACGAGCGCGCTGCGGCATCGTAAGAAAGTTCAGAAGTAGCAGTATAAAATGTGCTTGTCACTTTGTGACAGCTTGACGTACTTCGTCGCGGGAGTTTACGAACACAACAGTTTTCCATGACTTTGAGGTTGTCTGGCGGGGGTTTGCCACAATGGAAAAGTGTCTGGCAAGGGATAAAGTGATTTCTAGTATTGCGAAGAAGAACATATAAAAAAATTAAGCTTTATGAAATGATGAAAATATTCTGCAATTTTATACACCTTTGCCACCTGTTACTTGCCAAAGCCATGGTCATCCAAACTTTATAGTGGCCGATTGTTCCTACCTCTGTTGGAGGGTATGCACAAAGTTTCAGCTTTTATACTATGACGAAGGTCTGGCAGTCGCTGGCTCTTAGACTATATTCCTGAACATTGTAGGCTTCCTTTCAGAATGCAGCATAACAAGATCTTTTACAGGGACACTCAAAAGAATTCTGATACATTACGCTATATGGACATCTCTGTAACTACTGAACCAATTCTAAAGATCTTTTCACTGAAAGCAACAATTCCTGAGTAACATAGGCTAAAATTCATGCATGCAGCATAATTTACAGGAACACGCAAAATAATTCGTAAACATTGTTGTAACTGTCTCCGTTCGCCAAACGCGAAAAAAAAAAAAATACTAAGTTAATTAACTTTACATATACCATGTCTTATATTTCATTCAAAATAAATAAAAAGTAAATAATATTGTGAATAAAAGAAATTGTCGAAAATTTACATCATTTATTTCTGACTTGTACAGTCGAACTCGTTAATAACGAGCACAAAAGGGACCATAACATTTACTCGTTAAATCCGAGTGCTCGTAATAAACGGGTCCTTAAGGCAGTCATGCAACCAGAAGAGAGGGGGGGGCTTGGGAGGTCAAATGATTGAGTTTACTTAAAATTTAATTAATACTTAATTTAATTAAATGCTTTTATTAATTTAATGACAATTAACAACCCCCCCACCCCCCAACCAGCATTCTTAAAACTGTATTTTATATGAAATTGGGGGAATTTGGGGCCTCTGACTATTTCGAATGAATTTTCAATTTGACATGTTAATGTCCAAGGTATAGTATAGGATAAAAGGAAAATAATTCTTTGAAGCACCTCTGAGCCAGTCACAGTCGAGACAATAAACTGGCAAAAATGGCCCTAAATTAATTCTACGTCACTCGTCTGGGGAACTTTGACCACCCATAACTCCAAAACTAAAAGAGGTAAATCAAAAATATTCCGGATTTGTTCTTTCCTTAGGTAAGGCAACACAAGAAAAGAATTCATGAAATTCTGAGATGGTGATGGGAACTTTTTTCTATTGACTTGCCCGATTTGCTCTTGCAATGGCTCTTAAGCATAATTTAAAATAAGATTATGTCACTGTTACATGTATTTTTAAAAAATGCTACTATTGTAAAGTTATGACTCAGCTTGGTTTCCACTTGTTTGCGAGATGAAATATTTGGCAGTGTTGATTACGTCATTATAGCAGTTAAAAAAAAAAAACAAATAGAAGGAACACTGTTTTATTGCAACCTTAATGATCAATAATATGTATAATGATTAATTATACGTAGGTGTAAGTCTCCAAATTATGAAAAATCACCATAGATGGCAAAATCTTATATTAATGCTGTTCCACAGGTTATACATATTTCAAAATATTGTGAAGTTAAAATTTTGGTATAGCTTGGATATTAGCCACTATCGTGAGATGAAATATTTCACAGTGCTAAATACACTAATTTGCGAAGGATTATGCATAAGAATATATAGAGTTGCTTAAGAATCTATACAGTTATAAATTTTAATGACAACCTTAAAGGAAAATGACTATCGATTATGTGCAGGGCGAATTGTCCAAGGTATGCACAGCACACAGGCGGCCGAGAAAGGGAGCGGCCAAAATTACTTACTATTTTTATTCCATCAAATTTTTTATTTTAATTCATAGTTATATTTCCCTACACAGTGGTATGCATAATTCAATGGTAGAATTTGCACACAATAAAGCTTGGAAAACATACTTCATGTAAAATAACAAGATAATTTTTCTGTATGTGTTTTTTCATGGTTGTTTCACAAGAAAAGTTTTATTTACATACCACATGACCATATTTTTTTGTTTGCTGAAAATGTTTTCCCAATAATAGATTCAAATAGGTCGCCAAATATATATAAAAGTACACAGGCGGGAAAAAATCAATGTTGGCCCTGTCTGCAATTTGCATATGCATATAATCATATGCATGCGCAAATTTGCTAAGAATCAACAGATAATGGAAAGTCATGAATATCAAAAATAAATCAGAAAAATTAATATATGTATCATAGGAGACGAATTATGTGATCATGTAGTAGAAAACCAAGGCAGGCACAAAAAAATGCAAAATTAACTGCTGTGTTCGTGGTGTTTGCGGAATCTTTCTAGATAATGGATTCTGATGTGCTTACTGCTCTAAAAATGACTTCTGAAGTTCTATTTATTCTATAATTATGTATTTTAATTTCCGAGACCAAGAACTAGTGCTGTAAAAGTAATGAAAATAGTAATACCCGTATGTATTTGTTACTCTAAACTCACTACCTGTTACTAAGTATTCGTTACTCGTTACTTTCACTACTAGTTCGAACGCGAGAAACAAGTCTTATAGCCAGGCGCATATCTAGAGAAGGGGGGCTGCAGCCCTCCTTTTTTAAATCTGACCCTTTACTTTGCTTACAATGTGACATTTATTTACAACTGATACTTAGTTAGCAATTCGATACCCCTCCCCCCCTCCTGAAATAAAATCCTGGCTACACCACTGTACATAGCATTACATACGATAACGATTGTTTAAAATACTTCATGCAATAACATTTTTTTGGTTTAAAAACAAATAAAAATATCATACATTATTTTTTAACTTTAAAGCTTAAGAGTTGTGTTCAGAGCTTGTTTTCTCCGATTAATAGATGTTTTTATACAAATGTATTGTTTTATATAATGTTAAATTATCCGAATAACTCAGATAGCGCCCATAGAAATCTTCCAAAAGCATGCTGTTCCCCCTATGTCTCCCCTCCCCTTTTTTAATTTTTGAACACTGGTTTAACCTGTTCATTCTCATCATAAAAGTATAATGGAAAGCTTGTACCTAGAACTGCATCTGAGAATTCTTGAAAGATGGGGGATCAAGTACCCCCCTCCCCTCCCCCTTAGATGTCAACATCAACATTTTAAAAACATACTGAACTATTTAAAAGGTTAAAAACTCATTAAAAGCCGTCAGTAGCACTTTCGGCACCAGAACAAAACGGTGTTAGTGAACGGTTTAACTTAACAGCGATGAACGCAGTTAGGGCTATGCTTCATGCCAGCAGTTTAAATAATAAATTTTGGGGCGAAGCAATTCAATGCTTCGTACACACTTGGAATCGAATTTGTCATAAAAATAAAGATAAAACACCATTCGAACTTTTTACAGGTAGAAAAACAGTAGTCTCTTACTTTAAAATGTTTGGCTGCACAGCCTATGTAAACACACCGAAGAATTTAAGAAATAAATTAAGTTTAAAAGCAAAAACCAGCATAATGGTAGGGTATGCGTCGTATACTAGAGGTTATCGCATATTTCTTAAAAATGAACATAAAGTAATAGAGACATCAAATGTTAAATTTAGTGAAGTGTGTGGAAGCCGAACTGGAACCCAGTAAGAGTAATAAAAGATTTGTATTTTTTCAAAAAAATGATATGGATTTAACCAGTCTTGAGCAAACGCATGGTGAAATCACCCTCCCCCCAGATGAAAACATCGTTTGGATTAGACGTGCTGTTCCACGAAAGGATGAAACGCAAGTTGATATTTATTATAGCATTGAGGGTAAAAATATGCGTTTAAGATCCGGTAATGAGGTAGAGAAATACTGTAAAGCGCATAACATTAAATTTGATAGTAATCTGTTTGATTTTAGTGGTAAGAACACTTATTCAGGAAAAGTGACAGATCAAATAAATTTAGATGAAACAACGGACAACTGTCAACCCGAAGCGCTTAATATAGAAATAAAAATTCCCAGTAATTATAATGAATGTATGTCGTCTGCGGAAGTCGAAAAATGGCAGTGTGCTATGGCCGAAGAATTAAAGATGATGCATGCGCGTAATGTGTGGGAACTAGTCCCTAAACCTGATAATAAAAAAATTATGGGGAACCGCTGGGTATATAATTTGAAATGTGATGAAAATAATAGGATAGTAAAATATAAGGCCAGACTTGTAGCACAAGGATTTGCGCAATATAGAAACAACACATATGACGAAGTTTTTAGTCCGGTAGTTCATTTTTCATTAATCAGACTATTCTTTTCAATTCTTGTATGTTTCTTTAATTGGTGTTACTGTCAAATCGATATTAAATGTGCGTATTTATATGCACCTCTACAGGAAGAAGTTTACATGTATCAGCCACAGGGATTCAAAGATCCCAACCATCCTGATCACGTTTGCCTACTTAAAAGAGCTTTGTATGGTTTACGGCAGAGCGGTAAAGAATGGTTTTGTGAACTTGACCGAACACTAGAAAAATTAAAATTTAAAAGACTAGAATGGAGTAATTGTACATACGTATATAGTGATAATGTTGTTCTTCTCGTGTATGTCGATGACATTTTGATTTTTGGAAAAACATTGGACTGCGTCAACCACATTGTAAGTTTGTTCAAAAATGAATTTGATATCACTGTTTTAGGAAAAACAAAAATGCTTCTAGGAATTGAATTTGAAGAAAAGTTTGGAAGGTTATACATACACCAACACAAGTACATAGATAAAATTTGCGAACAATACAAAAGTTTTAATTTCCCACTATCAACTCTCCCCATTGTTAAAGGCTGTATCCTGTCAAAGACGGACAGTCCTGCATCAGAATCGGAAAAAAATTAAATGTTAAAGTTACCATATAGAAACGTTGTGGGATGTTTGTCGTATCTCGCGAACCGTACGAGACCAGACCTTTGTTATGCTGTAAATATTTTAGCACAATTCCAAGAAAACCCCGGTGTAAAGCATTGGAACGCATTATTGCGATTATTGGGTTATGTTTAATATACAAGAGATTACAAACTTAATTTTTCAGATGTAACTAATGTAGAAATTAACTGTTATAGTGATTCAGACTTCGCATCCAATAGAGATGATCGCATTTCTATGGGTGGGATATTGCTGTTCATGAGTAATGCGCCCGTAATTTGGCGTACGTTCAAACAAAAGTTTGTAAGTCTTTCTACCATGGAATCTGAATTTGTTACTTTAACGGAAGCTTCTAAAGAAATTAGTTGGATAAAACACATCTTAGATGAATGTAATGAATTGGGAATTGCTGAATTACAATTAAAAGACAGTAAGATATTTTGTGACAATGAGGCCGCGATTAGATATGCAAAATCGCCTATTGAGAACATTCGATCTAAGCACATTGACGTAAAACTACACTTTATAAGGGATTTAGTAAATGATGGACTTTTTGAACTTAGATATGTTCATAGTAAAAAGAACTTAGCTGATGTATTTACGAAGCCACTCCACAAACATGGACTGAATAAGTTTTGTGAGGTTATATTTGAACGAAGTGTATAATATATTGTTTTCTTGTATAGGAATATTTGTGGTTTGTGATTAAAAAAAAAAAAATTTAAAAAAATTGTGTGTTTGTAAATAATTCTGCAGAATACGTCTAATAAGGTTTATTGCATTGTATTGTGTTGCATCGTTTAATATATACTAAAATGTTTTGAATTTAAGTGTGTAAAGGTTTTGGGAAAGTAATCTTCAATTTTTTCATGTTTTGATAATGTACTTTTTTTTTTGCTGCGATCACGGTGCATGAGAGGGGGCCGCTTGCTAGCCTCCCGCGCGTTTGTTTCTCCTCTTTAGCGTTCGCCGAAGATCGTCGGCGACTTCACTCGCCGCGTGACGTCACGTTTTCTCCCGCGGTTCTTCTTTTCGGTTTTCTCATGAGCCGTGATCGCCGCAGCATATCTCCATAGCAACGGAGACATTTTGTTTCTGATTGGCCGGTCAGAACTTTGTTTTATGCAAATTAACTGTTGCACATGTGAATTGTACGTATATAATGTGGTTCCTTTTGCCTGCGAGTTATTGCATTTCTATGGCATGCTATTCGATTCTAGCCTCTGTATTTTCTGTGTATGCTAGTTCTGTAAGACGCTCAGCGAGCGTGAATGTATTTGAACTTTATAATATTTCTTTTAATTAAAGAACTTTTGGTTTCTTAATGATGTCTCATAATTTCAAGTGTTAAATCACCACTGCTGGCAAAATGCGAATAATATCTTCTAAGAGGATAGACTTCTTTGGATGTATAATGTCATAGTGTTTCATTCACGATTGGCCAGAGCATAACCAATGAAATAGGGCAATTTGCTTAGACAGCAACCGTTTCCAGCTTTTTGTTTCATTTCAAGCATACTTTACAGTTCCTTTTTCCTAAAGGTTTTCCACATCGGCAAAAATGTACATCAAAATAATACGCGACTATCGAACTTTTTTCTTGAAAAAGTGACTTTTTACTCAAAATAGTGACAAATTAGTGACTTTTTCATAAAAATATGGACCTTAGTGACTTTGCTGAAAAAAAGTTACTTTTAGTGACCAGCTCCGACCCCTGCAAAAGTGCTACTGATGACTTTTAATGAGTTTTTAACCTTTTAAATATTTTAATTCTGTCCGTCCTTTTTGCTTTAAACATACTGAACTTTTTTGAATTATTTTAGTACCAGTGATGTATGGAGAGGTGGGCATAAAAATCCCGGATCCCTTTCAAAATTTTTGTTTAAAACGAAATGATAACTTTTAAAAAATGCATTTTAAGTTTACATGACTAATACTTTTTTTTTTTCCCAAATAATATTTTAAATAATAAAAATGTGTGAATTCGTTTACTTTATAAAAAAAAAATTAAGGCGTATTTAAATAATTTGTTATTTATTACTCATATTTCAGTTCTAGCTCAAGCATTTAAAAAAAATAAGTTCTCAATCCTTTGGGACTACCCTGAAAAATCATCCTGAGTACATCATTATTCAGTACTAAAATGTCAGAAAGCACGATCACCCCCTTACTAAAGTGCTTCGATTCTTATAGATATTGCTCCTCTACAATTGCAAGAACACCCCATTTTCACCCTTCAAAGCACGCCTGGCAAGTCTGTATTCGAAGTTCGAAGCTGGTCGATACGGATGCAGTAACAACTCATATTCGAATATAGCAATTCGTTACTTCGAATCTGAGCAGTTATCCACATCTCAGTAACAAATACATACAGTTTGCTACAGCTCTACCAAGAACTCTAGAAATTTATTCAGTTTTTATTTGAATGTGGAATTCCACAACTTGATTCTGTTACTATTGTGATAGTTGTGTTAAAAATAGTGTATGGAATTACTTATTTATTTTAATTGCAAATTGCATCTGAAATTTATGTCAGTTTTATGTAACGAGTTTGAAATTGCATTAGAAGTGCAGTAAACGCAATAAGCCCTTTCGCAAAAGTTATGACACAAATATTTGCATTTACAAAAGGGCCATAATCTTCACAGTAACAGGGTGCCTTTTTGACATCAAAACTTACACAGAAAATCGAATGTTTGATGTAGGTTTTTCTGTATTTAAACAATCAACATTTTTTTAATTTTTAAATAGGTAAAATTTCAGAAAAGGTCGTCTGCAACATGACTGAACTAATGCATTGTTCACATCTTATGAACTGCATGATAAAATAAAACATTTTGGTAACAAAGGTCATCGATTAAAAAATATTAATATCAACAAATAAAATCTAGAAAGATAAATCACATTGAATGCATTGAGCATACTGGGCCCTCCCCAAAATCTTGATTTATCCCCATTAATTCCCAAAAATCTTAACTAACTTCATAGCCTTTGATTGAAGTTGCAGAATGCACAAATAAGACAGGAAAAGGGAGTTAATACATCTGTCATGATTTTCCAGTCACATGACTTTGCCAGTTCAATGTCTGGAAAATTTAAAGGACTGCAACAAAAAGTGTCAAACAAAAGCTTATGGTCTTTACAAAAATATGAAAGCATTTGATTTTATTGTAAGCATATTTTTTATGAAAAACATAATTTACAAGGTAAAATTATTGTCAGAAATTTTGGAAACACTTAATTTGAATGTTATTGATTGCATTTCAATAACAGAAAGTACAAGAAGAAGACTTACGGAAATAAATGCAGATACTGATGGAATGGATGATTTGATCAAAAGTGTTGTAGCATTTTCTGAAAAGTTTAGCATTGATGCAAAACGTGATTTCCGACTGCATCACAGAAGAAGGGTGCTCCCAAAAAGATCTGACAATGCTAAGCAAATTTGCTATTTAAACAGTTTTTCAGAAAAGAGTTCAAAGCTGTTCTAGGTACATTAGCTAGTGGCCTTCAAGAAAATGTTTCTACTATGAAGACAAAAATTTTGCCACTTCATTCTATGTTCCAGTTTCCTTTAAGTAAAGATGTTTTAACAGATACTGCAATTGAAAACATAATTGAGATGTATCCCAAAAGATGAATTCAAAACCCGATATGCATGCACTGAAAAGTGAATTAGAGATTTTATTTGAGCTTTGCAAAGATAAGAATGCGTCATCAATGGATGCAGTAGTAGAAACTGCTGTGACTTTTAAAAACGTACTGAAATTAGCATTTACACTGTGTCAACTGGTATTACCTGAAGTTACGGAGTAAATAAGAATGGAAGAACGTTTAGCCAATTGAAGTTTGTGAAAGGGAGCTTATGGACAACAATGACTGATGACAGAATGAACAATTTAATGACAATGAAATGTGAAATGGATTTCACTGACAAACTTGACTTAGACGGTATTGTAAATCACTGGTCGAAGCTGAAACAAAGAAGAATAAGTTTAAAATGAAAAAGTCTGTATAAATCGAGTTACATTAACAAATGCCCAATGCCCATAACCATTTGAATCAAAAATGTAAGCTATGCAATCTTATTATTTTTTCTTTTAGTGAGCTAAATTTTTTAGTAAAAAGAATTTGGGCAGAAAATTAAGATTTAGTCATTTTCTTTAGTATTTATCATTTAGTATTCTCTTTAAATAATTACTAAAATAAAATGTACATTTAAATTATGTTTATTTTTAATGAGTGCAATTTCTTTTCCAAGGAATGGGGGAACTTGCCACATCAGCAAGTTTTGAAGCCTTAAAATTTGTACACTGTAAAAAACTAATATATAACAATTTTAAAACACAGACACATTTACGGCTGTTCTTGAAAATTTTAAAACTTCACTTCTTTTATAAATTTTGTGTTAACATATATTTTTCATGGAAATAGTGTTTATTTTTTAACCTACATATAATTTTTTTCGTAGTTTACTTGTAAAAAATTAATTTTGTTTTCCAACGATGCTTCATTTTATGTAGTATATAAAACATAGCTGAAAATTATATTTTAAAATATTCATGTATAATTTTGTACAAAATGCAAAAAATTAAAGGTTGGTAGGCTGTAAATTCTAAAATCAATGTTGAAAAATCTGTAAGAATACGGAAGTGTAAGTTTGAGATCACTTTTAAGCTTATGAAAAACAATTTTTAATACGAGTACAAGCCACATTTACTGCTATTCTAGAAATATTAAAATCTTAATTTCTTTTAAAAGTTTTGTATATTTGTATACATTTTTATTGAATTAGTTTTTTGTTTAATTCTACATCTTTAATTTGATTGTAGTTTACTTATGAAAATTTAATTTTGCATCCCAAGAATGTTTTCATTTCATGTACTATATGAAAGATTACCGTGAAAGTTATGTTTAAAAATATTTATGAGTAATTCTGTAAAAAATCCAAAAATAAAATAAAATAATATTTGATAGACTGTAAAATCTAAAATCAGTGTTGAAAAATCGGTAAGAATAGGATTGCGTTAGTAAGTTTTGGGTTCAATATTAAGTTTATTAAAAAAAAAAAAAAAAAAACTTTAAAACACACATTTACTGCCGTTCTAGAAATTTTTACAACTTCATTTCTTTTATAAATTTTGTGTTTAAATACTTTTTTGTTTAATTAGTTTTTTAAATCTATATATTTAAAATATTTATGCATGATGATTCTGTGTAAAATTCAAAAACTTAAAATTTGGTAGACTCTAGGAACTAAAACCAGTGTTAAAAAATCAGTTAGAAAAAGGAAGTGAGAGTTCGGTGTTAAAATCATGAAAAATGATTTTAAAACAGAGACACATTTACTGCTGTCCTAAAAAATTTATAAAACTTCACGCTTTTATAAATTTTGTGCTTACATACATTTTTTATTGAATTAATTATTTTAATGTACATATTTAATTTGACTGTAGTTTACTTGTGAAAATTTAATTTTGCATTAAAAGGATGTTTTCATTTCATGTACTATATAAAAGATTACTGAGAAAATTATTTTTTAATATAGTTATGTATAATTCTGTATAAAAGGCAAAAAAGTTTATCTATCTATTTAAATAACCAAAGCATTGAGACAGATCGATAATTATGTAGATGTAAATTGTAATTTTTTTAAAATTTATGTTACACCTAATTTAAGCAAATTATGGAGCCATTTTACTAGTTTAATTATTATTACTTGCATTTTCTGTAACATTTATTGAATTTTTATTCTATAAAATGTGTTTGAATTGATATAATATAGACTTTCTGATTTATTAAAATGACGATGGTTTTTTTTAAAATCCGCCTGGCTACGATATTGTTATTTTCAGGACAGAAAGTTTGGACAGAAACATGTATTGGCAACCATTAAACATGGTTCGGTGCACAGTTTAATGTATTTTATTTCGGTTATTTAAAGATTTATTTTAGCGCTTTATCAAAAGACACTGAAAGGGTTATTTTTAAAAAAATGATGGAAAAAAATGAATTGACTCTTGGTTACTTTTCAAAAATTTCCAAATTTTTAGTTGGCATATTTTACAACTCTCCCCTCCCAATCATGATGCTCTCGCTACGCCTCTGCATTTGTCTACATCGTATAAAGTTATTGCACAGGTATTAATACTAAAACTTAAACCTAAAAGACAGCATTCTATGATGTAGAAGCAAGGCACTTTGAAAGTGAAGAGTTTTATCTGCATACTGTCAGATTCCCTTTTTTTTCCTTCTTTCTTCGTACTTATGACACAAACTTTATGCCAGTAGACAAATAATTTTGCCTTTTTTTTTTTTTTTTTTAAGAATCTACATCATTGGAATTAATCCAAAGTAACACGATCTGAGCCTGATCATGCTTAGATGGGGCAATGAGGCAAGAAATTATTTTGGGGACCCTATACAAGCATGTTAATTTATTTTTTATTACTGTTCTATTTTACCAGCATAAAAATAAAACATTTTAAAGAATTCTAAAATTGAATTAAAAATTACCTATATATTTATCCTCATTTAGAACAAGACTAAGTATTTAAAAGTGATTTTAATATTTTTTAAATCCATTTGTATTATTAGCACTTGTGTATGCTAAGTCAAGGAATGACAATTACACAGCACAATGCCGAATTCTGCATGCCAGAAAAATTTCCTGGTATACCAAAGAAATATGATGCTCAACAAATTTATAAAATTACATTCAATGAAGGTTTGGCACTGAGAGAAATATCTTATATTTTTTTTAGAAAAGCAAAGTTGTATTATGGAACATAAAACAATGACAGAGAATACAATATGAAGAGGGAAAAATAAAAGGAACTGCAATTAGAACATTCCAAAACCTTAAACTACTTCAACAATTATTTAAAAAGTTTAAGTAAATTTGGACATAATCTCATAATTTTGTAAATTATATTAGTCTCCTGTATTTTTAAAATATGATTCTGATTACTATACAAGTAGTATGATTTGTTTTGGGTGTTTTTTAAAGTATTTCTTTAATCTGGGATGGCGCAAGGAAGTGGTGTGGGGGATTAGAAAAGATTTTATATTGTGACCGAAAATCCACTAAATTCCAAAATCCGTAATAGGTCTGGAAAAGAGCTATACAAATTCTGGGTTTTCTACTGTACATTCTTTTGTGCAGACAGTGAAAAATTAAAATTCTAAAATATCATTTTGCATAATTATACCTCTAAGAAGTGAGGAATCCATTTTCCTTTAGCTAAACGAATGAAAGTTGATGCAGGTTGTTTTAGTTCAGGTAACTGGCCCACAAGAACAGCAACACCTTCAGATTCAGCTGGGACCCTACGAAGTATTCCAGTGTCAACAGTTCTTCCTCTCTCAACTGAAGAACTTTTTCTTTTGGAAGATGAAGTGATTTCAACATCATTCTGAGAAAATTTCATATGCTTTTAAAATGTGATTTCATAAATAGTGTAATTAAGAACACATTATAATTACAATAAAAATTAAATATATGATACAATGTATTTTACAAATAATTCTTTAAAATGAATATTTAGCACAAAATATGAAAAATGTATGAAATTTCATTAAAACAAAGCTGTTCCTCCATCCTTCAAAAACTACACTTTAAACAATTTATATATTTATTTCTGATAGAATGTTAAATAAATATAATCAAACCTTGTTAAGGCAAAATTAAAGTCGGGAACGAGATTGCTTCGAATTAACCAAATGTCATGTTATCCAATAAATTAAGCTTCTGAAAAAAAAAAAAAGAGCTGTGTTTTCACAGTACCAAGCATATGTTCTGTGTAGTCGAGTATTTTATCTTAAGAAATCTCAGATTAAAAAAAATTGACTACAATCAAAACCGTTTAAGTGCAGATCTCTTAAGTGCATAAACCCCCTAAGTGCACAAGATATGAAAACCCCGAATTTCTCCCCTATGCATCTAATGTTTTGTTAACCCGCATAAGTACACACCTAATTAGTGCATAAACTGCTACAGTGCACATTTTTCACATTAAAAAAATTGTTTTTATAATGAAATTTTGACCGCATAAGTGCACATACATCCAAAAACAAACCAAAAAGAAGGAAATTGCAGTTTATCTGAGAAATGAGAGAACGCTCGGTAGTAATTTCTACCCTTCTATTTCAATCCTGATTTTCCCAAAAATCCACCCGCTCACAGCAACGCCGCCTATCGAATCTTAGCGCACGCCATCTCCAAATCAAAACTAGTTACACCATTTCAATACAGATGATCAATTTTTCAATACATTGACAATACAGATTCATTGGCAATACAGATTCATTGACAATACAGATCATTTCAATACAGATATGCAAATACAGATATACATATATTTTGTATATATATAACTACTTATACTATTTAATATCAAATACACAGATTTTCAATGAGAAATTGCGCTACATATGTTAATGTAAGAAAGCTTTCATAAGTGCACATAATTTTGTTGCCACATCGATATGCACTTATGCACTTTCTACTGTATATTGCTTCTTTCATAAATATCAAAAACTACAGTAAATTAAAAGCATTATTAAACTGGTTATGTTTCCATGACGATTCGATATTAAAATTTTGAAGTTAAAAACATAAAACTTAAAACATTTTTGAAACTCTGAGAAAAAAAAAGTTTTACTTAAAAAAACATTTGAAATAATGAAAAAAAAAAGATGAAATATAAAATACATTACTCATAAATGTACCAGAAATCCTAAAAGAATAGTTTTCAATAAAGCAGAGCTTAGTACTATATTTCCAGTACATTTATTAATAAGACATGATTAGGAATTAATTTATTAATGAGGAATTCATTTATTAACATAACATGAAATGAGAAAAAAGCCAATCAAATCATCAAAAGCCTGCAAGTTTATTTATATATTTTTTTTATTTATTTAAAATACATCTTTAAATTAAAGCAAAAAGAATAAATAAACTTGATCTGAACTTAGCCTGGAAAATGTTAATACAAATTAAAGATGATTTTTCTCTGCTTAATGCAGTGTATAAATAAATCTCCTCCCCCCCCCCTCTACACACACACACACACACACACACACACACACACACACACACACACAAAAGGGGGGGAGGAGAATCACAGCTTACACTCTTAATGGGACTTTAAAGCTTCTTTGCAACCTTCATGCAGACATTCCTCTAGAATTTAGACCCTCATAAAAAAATTAAATATTAAATTATACAATAACATTATTTTATTTATCAATGTTATATTTAGCAAAGATCATCAAAGACAATTTACTGCATTTAAGTATTAGTTAAAATAATAAAGGCTTACTGTTTCACTGCTATCCATTAATACTGATGTCTCTGCAGGAGCTGAATTTTCTCCATTATTCAAAACATGATTCGCATCCGTTAAGGATTTGCTTCTGAACGACTTTGAGAATGGAGGAGATCTATAATGAAATTATTCATTCCTAATTAAACATTTTTACACAACAATTTCACAGAAAAAAATTAATTTAGTAGAAAGATAAATTTGATTAGCTTAATAAAAGAAGTCTAATACAGTAGTCACCGCTTATTGCAGTCAGTGGCCGGTTTATCCGGTCAAGTAATCTTTGGAGATTAGGTAAAATTTCTGCGTAATCAGCTTTTAGGGCGAAATGAAAGCCAGTCAAAGATGACTCATATTTGTGTGGAGGTGTTACGGTAATTCAATCAAAACAATTGTTAATACACTTAACAGAATTTGAATAAAAATAATGATCACTTTTACTCCCGGAACCAATGGGACACCTGATGTTGATGACAACAACTATGTGCAACTGAACTGGTTGCGTATCACAAGAGTAGATTTGCTGAACGCTATAGACTTTTTACATACCGTATATTTCCGTGTATAAGCCGAGAATCTTTGGAACTTTTTTGAAAGAGAAAGCTTAACTACGAGGATCGGCTTATATACAGATCTACTAATCAAGCAAAAACCATAAATAATTTTTCGTTCAGAGGATGCAAGCGACAAAGAGCTAAACAATGCCAAATATAGCAGTTTTTATTTATACATTTTATATCTCTAAACATACACAAGAAATAACAGAATACCATAAATAATTTGCACATAAAATAAACAATTAAAAAAGAATTTTTTTTGTAATTTTTTTAACTTACTTTTTGGGTGTTTTGAATAGAACCTTTATACAAAAAAAGAAGGAAAAAGTGACATCAATTCTTCAAAGTCTGAGTCTGGATCTGAGTTTCCAAACAGATCGTGAAATTCGCTTTCAATCATTGGGGTGTGTGGATGCATATCGTCATCAGTTCTTATGCTTTCCATAAAAGAATTTCTGTCTTCAGAAACCAAATCAGCTTCACTTTCCAATATTTCACTTGATTGGCGATATTTCCGTCCTCATGGCGACGCATTTAAATGTCACAAGATTTTTTTTTTTTTTAATCTCTGTTTATCTACGTGTTTTGAATTTTGGGTAAATTTTTGAAAAAAAAAAACCACTCTCAGCTTATACACGGATCGGTTTATATTCGGAAATATACGGTAGAGAATTTGAGGAGAAAAACATAAATGATCACATCACCTCTTTTTAACATTAAGTGAGATTAAATTTGCTATGCTCCCAAAACAGCCTTTAATTTTTTATCCCCCCCCCCCATACACACAAGAAGTTGAAATTGTTTTTGTTTCTTTAATAAATGTACATACGTATTTTTTTGCTTGTTCACTTGTAAAAAAGTTTTTAAAAAAAACTTATGGAACAACTTTTTAAACACATGAAATAAAATTTTTAAATTTATCTCACCTGCTTTTCTCAGTTCCTAATAAATTTAAATTACCATAGCCAGCACTATTTCTTCGCATCGCTGAATGTGCTTTTTCATTTACATGTCTATGTTTTCGGAAAAGAGTCTCAGATACTACTGTTTTTAAGTCACTCGAAATCTGATCTGTCACGAGCATAGAATGAACTACTACGTTTATTATATCAACTATGTTATCTGCATCATCATCTAGTCGCACAGCACCTAAAAGAATACACATAATAAATGCATCATGACAGCTACTATTAATTTAAAAAAAAACTATGATGGATTTAATAGAATATTTAAAAGTGAATAACCCTATATTTCAAGAGATGATGACACAATTATTTATCAGGAAACTACAAATAACTTTGGTGTTTTAATAATGACAATAGCAGATAACTACTCTTTCAGATTTACTTCATCACATCTGGGATAAGCAAACCAAATGAGAACTGAAATATTAAAATATAGTGACTACAATATTTTCATGCAACATTTTTATGTTTAAATAATTTTAACTTCATAAAACATAAATTACTGCTATATAAGATTTTGCTTTAAATTATTCTAGCTCTATTTAACAAAAAAAAACTAAATAAATAATAAATCATGATTTATTCACAAATTTGTTAAATAAATAAAAAATATACATCAGCTAAGGTTTTGTGATAAGTATTTTAAAGCAAATTTAATGTTCTTTTCAATGTAGTTAAGAAGGGAATCTTCAAAATATTCTTATCAAGTATGAGAACATTAAACTAACCCAATTTGTTTGTTGTCACAAGATTTGCAATATTACAGTTTAACTGTACAGGCAATAAAAATAATTAGACTTAAAGGCCTACCTGCTTCAATACACTGACGGAGTTTAACTAAGCTGTTAAAAGTCAATGGTGACACATGAGGTTTACCCCATCGATCTGGTCCCAATTCAACATCTTCTTCATACTTAATCCATCTAGCTGTCTGCCTCCACTCTAAATCTGATGAACGCTCACCTTCTAATAACTCATGAAGTTCTATAAACAGCTGTAAAATAATAATAATTATTTATTAATACTATATGTGCTGTCATATAACAGTCATTCAGAAAAAGCAATTAATTATAACAGAATATGTTATAAATAAGAACAAAAATCTGTTTGTTTGTTTGAATGGCACAGAAATCCACACCGATGGGCTGATAAGCTTAAAATTTTGCACAAATACCTTGAAAAAAAACTTATAAATTTGTTTTACTTTAAAAATCTGAAATCCAACAGTTCTCCAATTTTTAGCAATTTTTTTTTTTTCAGCTCTTTTGATATCTGAGGGCAAAGTTAGGTTTTGTAAGTGAGATTAACATCATTCTGATGTCATGGTAATCAGGCTTTGTAGGGAAAACTGCAATTCCAATTCCAGGGATGTTAACTCCAACACTCGATTTGGGAGCACCCCGGGAGCAGAAAAAATTTCATTTGGGAGCACCTCGGGAGCAGAAAAATTCCATTTGGGAGCACCTCGGGAGCACAAAAAAAAAAAATAGTTTCCGAGAGGAAAACTAAGATTCGAGATCAGAATTAACATGATTTTGGAGCATAAAATTGAAGATTAAGGAACACAATAAATGCATACAAGAAAAGCAAAGTTTGCGAGCAAACACCATTAGCTAAAAGCAAAACACTATTTGAAAGCACTTTAGGAAAGCTCTGGAAAAAAAAAGGGTGTATACAGGCTATGCTATCAGCAACTTGGTAAAAACAATACATATCAGGAGTCAGCAACCTTTCTGTGGTTAAGTCATTTTTTTCCTACTCAAGAACCATGAGTATGATTTGTATGCGGCTTGCGAGCCACAGGTTGCCAATCCCTGTCCCTTTTTTTTTCTTTTTCAGAATCATTTAGGGAATCTTCCTCTCGAAAAAGAGAGCACAAATAAAATGAAAACTAAATTTTAAAACAAAAGCTTCTATCTCATTCTTTGGTTCTATTACAAATCACAAGTAGTACTAAATGGAAATTTTTGAAAACCTAAATATTATACCTCTTATACAACAACACGTAATTGGTAAGCAGTATCGAAAACAAAATAAATTTGATGGTTAGAATAATTAAATGTGTGTACTTTTAATAGCATATGCTTTTTTATCAGTAATTTAACCTCATCTAATATTTACATATTCATCTATAATACTTGAACACAATATACAAAGCAAATGTAAACAAAAAATATTTAATGACTGTTGAGAGAAATTAAGAATTATGGGAAGTTAAAAATTAAGATTATGAGAAATTAATAATGAGATTACAAATTAAGTATCATAAGTTATCTAGTTTTCTATTTATTCTTTTTTTATTTTTATTAATTTCTTCTTGAGCTTTTTCATTTTCTTCTAATAGTTTTAATGTTTTTGCAAGTCTATCCTTCCCTTCCGTTAATAGAATCTGTCCACTTTCTATAACAGCCAGTGGCGGCTCGTGACCTGCTTCAGTGGTGGGGCCTGAAAAAAATAGTGCCAGTTCAAATCGGGAAAATACATATACATAGAGCTGTGGCGGATCGTTACCCATTTCAGAAGAGGGGGCTTTTTTTTTTTTAAGCTCGAAAAGGTAAAACATATGAATCGCTTTTGTAAACAGTGTGAATACATAAAAACTTTTCGAATAGCAAGTTATGAAAGGCGTATTGATTTCTCCTTTAAGTTTTCAATTAAAGACAGCAGATTTATTTTGCACCAAAAAAACATTTCCCTCCATTTTTCTTTCTCAAAAAGGTACAATATCAATTTAAAAAAAAAAAAAAAAAACAATGCATGTGTACATGTTGAAAAACGAATTGGTCCATAATGTTTCATCTCTAAATAACAAATCGTGCCCCTTCATAAACAAAAAACGGTGCCCGTTGCGATGATTAGTACTTGTTTGCCTATCTGGCCGGCCCTGATTGAGGTGACTAACAAAGCCCGACTGGTCCGATCCGGGGCGGGTAGAATGCCTTCGGAATGCAGCTTTCGTACGCAGTTTGAATCTTGCTTTACTGCTAACTAGCTTTCTATACACGCTTTAAAAGATAAATGAGCGTGGCAAAAATTTAACAAAGAGTCAAAATGACGTATTCGGCGCAGACCGGCGCAAAAATCGGCTAAAAGCACAGTTCGGCGCAATATTTGTGTTTCGGCACACCCTGAAAGAGTCAAAATGACGTATTCGGCGCAAACCGGCACAAAAATCGGCTAAAAGCACAGTTCGGTGCAAGAATTTGTGTTTCGGCGCAGAATTAACATCCCTGCAATTCATTTCAAACAGCTTTTTGAGATTACCCAGTTTAACTTGTTTTAATAATTTTAAAATAAATAAAATTATTTCCTCTGCATGAAGCATTGATATAAGAGGGGCTGTATCCATAAAAGAGGAACACGGGATACAGCAATTGATATTGAACTGAAAGAAGCACTTAAGTCACTGGCTTATGGGAATGATGCTGCAAAATCTATTCCATTATTTCCCTCATTTCTTGTTTCGCTTCATAGAAAAATAAATGCCTGATTTTGGCTGTTTCAAGCAAAATGAAATCTTTTGAATGAAAAAAGCTTCTCTAAGCACACTTGTAGAAAGATCCAGTACGTCTTCAGAAGAGCATCCAATTCCATTGCAAAGAAAACCCCTTTTGAAAATATGTAAAATTATTTTTTGAGTGTACAGCAAATTCATATGCAAAAGATTCCATTTTTGCTAGGAACAGCACACAAATATATTGAGCATTCAATGGTCTTACTTAAAGTGAATTGCTTTACAACTTCAAGTGCCAATGACGACATTTTTAAGACATGCATTTAAATTTGCATAGTCAAATGTTAAAAAGCTTTGAGTTCGACAATAAAATTATACCACGAGTAAGATACACTGGTGAAATAAATTAAGAGAATTTGCATATTTTATAATATTTCATGAAACGAACCTAACTGAATGTAAAACCACTGCTTCGTAACAAAAATGCAAATCTTGTACATCAAATACGCAAGCGTACACGTGTGTGCAGGCGGAGCCAGTAGAGAGACAGACTTTATAAGCGTGCGCAAGTTAAGACACATTTGTTCGCTAGCACACCTTGGCGAATTTCTTTGTATTATTTTGCAGCAATCGGTTAATTACAAATTGTAACAGTAAAAATGAATAACCACCAATGTTTAGGTAATGGAATGAGGTGGCAAATTGTGGGAAGGCTAGAAGCAGGCCAATCTCAAGTCTAGATTTGTGGAGAGTTTAATTTAACACCCAGCGTTGTGTGTAACTTATGGAAACAGTTCCAGGATACCGGATCCATCAAGAGAAAACCTGGGCAAGGTCGTCCAAGATCCACGACGACAAGAGAAGATCGCCATTTATCCATTATAGCGAGGCATAACAGGAATGCTAGAGCTTATCAGCTCTCTTGTGACTTGTATGCATCCACAGGAACTCGTGTATGAAGGGTGACTTTCTAAAAGACTTCATGAGAGAGGGTTGTTTGAAAGACCTGCTGTTTGCATTCTGCTCACTTCTACGAACAAGAGAATCCATTTAGCATGGTGCGGAGAGCATAGAAATTAAGTATGGATCAATGATATGGTACAGTGACCGTTCTCTTCACTGATGAGTCCCGGTTGAGTCTAAACAGCGATTCTCACCATATGCTCAAATGGAGAGAACCAGGGGGACCACTACCTACCCTCCAATGCTGCGAAATCGGCCATTATGGCAGAGGAGGTTTAATGGTCTGGGCAGGCATCATGTTGGATGGCCGCACCCACTCCATGTCTTTGAAAGAGGCACGTAACTGGTGTGAGGTATAGGGATGAGGTGCCCTTGGAGCCCATGTTCACCTTTTCAGGGGTGCAGTTGGCCCCGAGTTCATTTTAATGGACGATAACACGAGGCCACATAGAGTTCTTCTGGTTGACAAATTTCTAGAGAGTGAGGATATTCGCCAGATGGATTGGCTATCCAGATCTCCAGATTTTAATCCTATAGAGCATATCTGGGACACTCTGGGGAGAGAACTTGCAACCTCCCTCCGAGAACCCTCCAGGGAATGAAATCAACATTGCTGAATAAGTGGGACCAATTGCCCCAGGAAATCATAAATTGCCTTATTTCAAGTGACTGTTTCCAAAAGACTTCATGAGAGAGGGTTGTTTGAAAGACCTGCTGTTTGCATTCTGCTCACTTCTACAAACAAGAGAATGTGTTTAGCATGTTGTGGAGAGCATAGAAATTAAGTATGGATCAGTGATATGGTACAGTGACCGTTCTCTTCACTGATGAGTCCCGGTTGAGTCTAAACACTGATTCTCACCGTATGCTCAAATGGAGAGAACAAGGGGGACCGCTACCTACCCTCCAATGTCTGCGAAATCGGCCATTATGGCAGAGGAGGTTTAATGGTCTGGGCAGGTCATAAGGATTTTCGCAACAAATAAATGAATTGGGTAAACAAGTAACTGAATGAGAGCTAGTAAGATACATTGTTGAAGGATTGCCAGAAACATATGGATCTATTACTTTGGCGTTATCTACTAATAGAAGAATTAATTTTACAGACTTGCGACAAACATTGCTTAACCTTGGGAAGAGAGAACGAGAAAGAAAATACGAATCCAGGACTTTTAAAGCGCACAACAAGGTTAAATCAAAATCTAAATGTTGTTATATTTACAAAAAAACTGGACATTTGCAAAAGGAATGCTAGTTTTGGAGCAATAATTTTTAGTAAAATAACTTTGGGAAGTCAAATACAAGTATGAAGAGTTCAAAAATTACAAAAATGAGCACGCAAGAATTTCAAAAGAAGAGTCATATTCAGGAAAGGAACTGGTCTTGACAACCTCTGAGAAACGAATTGGCGAAGAGGAAATGACTGAATGGCACTTGGATTCTGCATGTACTTCACATAGGACTCCCATTGAAGACTGGATAGAAAATATGGAGGAGGAAAATAAAATTATCAGTGTAGCTGAAGAAGGTAGAGATAATGAGTCAACTATCAAGGAGAGCTTAGAGCTGCTACTGCAGCAGGGTGCCCACCAACAGCACAGCCACAGAAATACAGAAATAGTTGCTTTAATAGCCTTCAGGGTACAAAATAGTAGCCTAATAGTAGCTTTTATGGTAAAAATAGTATCCTTTTTAACAATCTAAACAGACTGAAATCTTCTAAACACTAAGTACTAAGATACTAAATTTAAAAAATGTTAAATACACCTTTTTGTTTTCTGAAAGAAGTTTATATAATATTTGTAAAGATTAAATACATTATATATTACTCCGTAGCAGATGATGTTTGCAGTTTAGTTCTGTTTCCATAGATGCAAAAGTTTTCATAGATGCAGAAGCTCATAACATTTTAAAGTAGACAGTTTTCAATGCCATTCCAAGTATTTTTAGTTAAACATAAAATGCAAAACACAGTAGACTCTCTCAAAACTAGATACACCAGAATCAATAAATATGCAGATTATAAAATTTTCGATCATGGAATTGGTAACATAACATTTTATTGAATTATTATGTGAATTAAAAAATAAATACATAATCAATATCAAAACTTATGACTTTAAAAAAAAAAAAAAAAAAAAAAAAGAAAATTCTTCTTAAAAATGAAAAAAAAAATGCACAGTTTAAAAACAAGCAGCAGGTGTATTTATTTTCGTGAAGCATAAATTAATTACTTTTTGACATCATCTTTATGTTGCACATTTAAAATTGCATTAGTAAGTTAGATGTTAAACAAACTTTAAAGTAAAAAATTACATCACGATCAGATAAGATAGCTGCAAGAATGAAATAAATTATTTCAGTGAATAAATTATTTATAAGACAAAATTCATTGAGATAAACTAATAAATGTAGAGTTTATTTATTTTATTTTTTCATTCACATTAGTTGTTTTAACAATCTCCATTCATAGGTGCTAGGATTTTTTATGAGGGTGAGCTAACTGCTGGAGGTACCGTAATTTCTGGCTTATAATCTGCAGATTATCTACTAAAAAAAGATGAAAATTTATCCAGTGCGTATTATGCATCGCTGCGTACTATCTACTGAAATTTTTCCTGAAACCTGTACTTTGATCAAATCGTATTCACCATCCAAAAAATTTCTCCCAGTTGATCTAGTAATGGACAACAATACAACAATAACTATTACAGAGGAAATTGTTTCATTTTCATTATTATTATTATTTCAGTATATATGAATTTTTAATCTATATTATTGGGATATTTGGGTACGCGGGCTATCTCCCCCCCCCCCCCCCTTGTCAGTGTGATAATCTGGGGGAACGCCAGAGAGAAATCAGAATCAGAACACTTGCATTTGCATTGATGTCTCTAGTCTGACTGAGAGTGTAAAAGAAAAAGTAGCTGCATTTAACTTCATACTAAGCCAATGCCAGTTGGCGGATCCAGAGGGGGCATGTGCACTTCCCAGATGAATCAAGTTTAGACCATAAAAATTGATTTATTTTGAAAAATAATGTATGTAAGTTTTGAGTTTTTGAAATATCTACTTCTGTGCATAAAAGTGAGCATATTTTTGCTTTTGAAAAAGAATTTTACATATCTTTAAATAGCATGCTTTTGTGACATCATTAATTTTCTTTTTCTTCTTTTTTTGCACCCCTAAATACTGTGTAGTGTCCACTTGCCCACTGTTGAGTGTCCAGCATTCCGTGAGCTCGATATCCTTCCAAAGCTGGAATGATATATAGTCAGTCCTTGCAATTAGCGGGCGCCCCCCCCCCATCCCCTCTCACAGAATTCAAAGGAATTGTGTGAGAGGGGATTCTTGAATTCTGTGGGAAGGACTTGCAGCGGGCAATACAGCTTCGTTTTACAACTTCCTGGTTTACACCAGCCCAGAAAATTACTGAGAAAGCTATGAAAAGGAAGAAAAACTCCAATTATACCCCTTGAACCTGAGCCTATAATGAATCAGCATTCTCTAAATTCGTTCTCAAACGTGAACTGCTCACCCATTTATTATTGTCTTTTTTTGGGGGGAGTTACTTTGCGTTCAAATTTTCATTTTAACTAGGTTAATGTGACTTGTAAATATATAATTTTGTGAATAAAGTTTCTATATTCTATGTACGTTTAATTTTATGTTTAGATTTTATTTAATGAGTACAATTATCAAAATGGGCCTAAGTCAAAGAACCGAAGGTATGTTTAACTTATGTGTATACTTTTTTCTCTTTCTTAAATGTAATATAAAACCAAAAATAATTGAACAGTATGTAAGATATTACAAAAATTAGTTTTATGCGTGATCCCCCCCCCCCCCCCCCGAATCTCGATGAAAGTGAAAGTTTATTTTTGTAATAGTTATAGTATTTTACGATCTCAAAGAAAACAGCAACAAATAAGAATACGAGTTTTGTTTTAAAATATAAGTAACCGGATTATCTAAATACAAATTTAATGATTATTTGAAAATCGTCTTTTCCCAAAGGGGGACAGGGGGCAAAACGAGTATTTCACAAATTTTTAATATTGATTTCATATCTCAAATTAAAAAAACAGACATTCACAGGATTTTTGTTTGAAAATATTAAAAAACAGGAAAAGCGGAAAAAAAAAATTGGGTGATTCTTCGAAATTTACCTTGAGGGGGTGGGGTCAAAATGAGTTTTTCACATATCCTTCATATCTTACAGGGAAAAAAAAACAGATATTAAGATTTTTTGCTTTAAAATGTAACAAAACGGAAAACCTAAAGAAAAATTTAAGGATTTTTTAAAGATTGCCTCCCCAAGGGATGCTGCACTGGGGGATGGGGGGTGGGCAAAATGTTTTTTACATATATATTTAACATATCCTTTGTATTAAAAAAAGAACATTCATATGATTTTTATTTTAAAATACAACAAAAAAGAATATCTAAAAAGAAATTTTAGGAAGGGGAGGGGATAGCAAGTTGGCAAAACAAAGAAAAACAAATAAAGTATAAGATTTTTATTTTTATTTTGCTTTAAAATGTAATAAACAAGAATGTCTAAAAAATATTAGGATTTTTTTGTCGCCTTATGGGGGAGAGGAGGGAGCCAAAACATGTTTTTCAAATATCCTTCATATCTCAAAGAAAAAAAAAAGCAGATATTCTTTATTTGTTAATGAAATATTTAGATTAGTTAAAATATGTGTTAATTTTAAAAAAAGTTTTGCTATGTCACTTTCTTCAAACATTCAACTATCAATATACGTCAAAAAAATGGTAAGGCTGTCTCAGCCCCAAGAATATACATTTTGTATGGCAAAATTATTGCATACGTAGCTCTAAACGACACATTTAGTGACGTAAGCTGTCCTCCCTTCGCAAATAAATAAATCATTAGATTTTAAAATGAAATGTCGTTAATTTAAATATACAAGTACAACATTGTGCTCTTACCAAAACATAGGAACTAAATTAATTTGGCAAGCCGTTACGTGATCTTCCTTCTTGACACAATGACACCCTCAATTATTGAATCGCTTCTTTATACAACTAGTCCCACCAGTGGCGTATGAAAACTTCCTTCAAGGGGGGGGGGGTTATAGACATAACTTTGTATTAAAATGCGTAATATTTAAGCTAAAAAATGAAAATTTATGGGTATTTTCTTAAAAAATCCAATTATTTTTTATTTATATATTCATTTATTTTTAACTTTTTTAGTTCTCATGATTTTTCTCATGCTTTCAGAGCTCACTTTCTCAATTTATTTTTATCATAGAGGTATTAAAACTGAATTAGTTTCAACAATACTTCAATAATTAGCAGTAGTTGTCAGTAGCGTATATATAGGCTTCCATTTCGAGGGGAAGGGGACGATTCGGTATTTTAAACTTTATTGTTCTAAAGTTAAAAGAAATGTTTCAAAATACCTCCTTTTTAATAATTGCTTTACATTTCTTGAGGGGGCCCGCCGCCCTCCTCACTCACTCCCCTGGTAGTTGTTTATTAGTGCAATAGTTTTTTTCTAATTAAGATATCAATAGTTTTCTCTAATTAGGATATAAATATCCTTAAATATGAATGTAATGCAAACTGAATCTGTTAGCAAAATTTGTCTCCTAAAAGTAGCGAAGTAGCGACTACATTTCAACAGCGACTTCTTGCATCCGCACAAAGTTCGGATAGACTACCAGGCGCCATTAAAATGAAAACAGCAATCCATGTGTGAGAAGAGTTTCCAGTTAAAAGTAAACATCCCCCCCCCCCCCCCCGCAGATAGCCAGCTGTTGATTACGTAATGAGCTTGCTTCAGCAAATTGTTGTTTTAAACTGAATGTTGTGTAACAACTCTTGATGGTATTTATTTATTATTTTTTATATTTATAACATTGGGATTTATTTTAAAAGCATTCAGCATTACTTGAGCATACCAATTAGTTGGCAGTGTTTATTCCATAGAGTGCACAGGGCGCAAAGCCGCACGGCGAAAAAAAAAAAAAATCTTTCAGATTAACTTTATTTATTTATTTATTTATTTTTTTTTTTTGGGGGGGGGGGGGGGGGTAAACTCGCACCGTGAGCAACATTGACTAATTTTGGCTGAAATTCAGTATTTTAAGAACAATAGAGGTTGATGTGAAAAACGGGTGCATTTAATAGAGGGTAGTGCACTTTTGCGGTATTTTACAGAACTTTAACCCTTCAAAATATATATTCAAAACTTCATTAAAATTTAATTATAGTTCTAAAATGTAGATGTAAAAGATTTACTTCTATTTTTTTTTCTTTTTACTTAATTGAGGAGACATCGGTTGGATGTATGAAGCCATCCACTTCAGAGCACGGGACTTGGACCCATCTTAGAGTGCTCTGACTTTCTCCAAAACTGGATCAAACCTCTTTTCTATGGGGGTAGGTTCGCATTCTGATTCGCTACGCTGTGATCTGTGCACGCTAAAGAGTACGTGTCGGTGGTAGCGCCATCTTTTGAGAAAATTATCACGAAACGAATTTTTTGATTTTTCGTTGAAGATCGGCTTAAAAAAATTAAAAATATTGTAAATGCTGCACTTACTATTTTTTAACTTTTAAACTCATAAACGCCGCGGCGCTTCTTCCATAAATTACGGTACTTGTTTGCCTATCTGGCCGGCCCTGATTGAGGTGACTAACAAAGCCCAACTGGTCCGATCCGGGGCGGGTAGAATGGCTTCGGAATGCAGCTTTCGTACGCAGTTTGAATCTTGCTTTACTGCTAACTAGCTTTCCATACACGCTTTAAAAGATAAATGAGCGTGGCAAAAATTTAACAAAGAGTCAAAATGACGTATTCGGCGCAGACCGACTAAAAGCGCAGTTCGGCGCAATATTTGTGTTTCGGCGCACCCTGAAAGAGTCAAAATGACGTATTCGGCGCAGACCGGCACAAAAATCGGCTAAAAGCGCAGTTCGGCGCAAGAATTTGTGTTTCGGCGCAGAATTAACATCCCTGCTGTAACACAATTTGCAAATTTTTAAGAATTTTTAAAGAAAAATCACTTTAGAGAAAAATTTTCATTAAAAAAAAATTAAAACTGCTACATCTTTAAGTCTATCCGTCATAACTTTTTGATATTTTGATAAATAACAAAACATTAGTTTCGCACTTTTTAAAAGAAACAAAGGAGGAGAGAAAAGGGGGAGGGCGATATAAATTAGGAAATTTTTTAGAAATTTTGAATTTCAGAATGATTTTGAATTCAGTAGCTGCTGCATTCAAAATCATGAATGATTAAGATTTTGTTATTGTATGTTGCAGTTTTGTCGTCCTGGTAACGGTAACTGTATAATTATGCATTGAAAAAAATATAAAAGTACTTTTAAACATGATTCTGAGTTTTTGCAAATGATCTATTCGCAGAAGATTACTGTCATTTTGATGTAAAGAGTTTAAAACCCCTTTTGAAACTCAATCAGAATAGCAGACTTCTTTAAGCAAAAAATACAACACACAAAATAATTTCGCATTTTCTCGTATTTCCGATTAACTGAGGAGTAGCCATTGATTAAAATTTCAGGTTACATATCATTTACAAATTTTTAATTTTTTTCATAATATGTATTTTCATTTTCTTAAACTAAGAACTCTAAAAATTAACTTAGTTTTCATTTCATTATTGAATTTTGCATTTTTGATTAAGTGGCAGTAATGTACTGGGCGATACTCAAAAAAAAATTCTGAAGGGATCCAAGCGATGGGAAAGGCAGATATTTTACAAAAAGACTTTATTTTGTTAACAAATATTGAAACTTTAGGAGGGGGGAGGGTGACCGGAACCTCCCCCCTTAAATAAGTGCTTGGTAATGGATTCTATTACTATAGTAACAATAAATATGAAATTAGTTTTTTATTTTTTTTAATTCTATTCAAAAGTGGATTTGACAGTATTTTGATGTCACGAATTTCAAATTGCATCGAAAACTCAGGAATGAGGATTATGTGCTTTACAGAAAAATTACTTCACTGAGGTTTACTTTTATGACAGTCAAAAAATTTACAAAACAAGGAATGTTACATGTAGATATTTCTATGTCTATGAAATCAAAAACATTTTAAGACTTAGCGTATGGTAAAGTTTTACCAAGGTGTTCTGCAGAATGACTGAGATTACACATCGTTCACACTTTAGGAATTTTAAAATTTCGTAAAGATGGAATTAATTTCATCTTAAATTCCATTTATATGAGTAAGAAAAATATTTGATTGCTTCTGTTCGAAGAATGGGTACACAGCTAGTTATCTATAAGGACTATGAATTAAGTATTATTCATTACATTAATAATATTCAACTCAAGTTATTTTTCTGTTTGTAAATATGTCAAATACTTCTCCATTTCTGAATTGGGTAATACTATTATAATCTTATTATTAATTTTAACCCTTTCAAGATCTGGCAACACCAGATATTTTACTTCAAGATATTGACAATAAAAGCACATTTTTTATTGATATCTGATGTAATGATGTTCCATGTTTTTTACAATAGCAGGATGGGGCCCAAATTGTGAATATATTAGCTCTTTTGCAAAGCCACATTACTCAAATCCTGCTATTTTTGTTCTTATTAATAATCTTCTAAGTATGGCCCCTGGACGAGCATCTCAGAGATAGCAAATTACCATCCATTCCTGATTTTTACGTTCTGTGTGTTTTCAATAGCAGGATACGCCCAAATTGTGAAGATATTAGCTCTTTTGCTAAGCCACATTACTGAAATCTTGCTATTTTTGTTCTTATTAATATCTTCTGAGTATGGCCCCTGATGAGCATCTCAGAGATTGTAAATTTTCATCCATTCCTGTTTTTTGAGAAAAAAAAAATGAATGATGATTTGAAAAAAGTCATACAAAAAGTTTTTGACTAGTTTTCATTGCAACCAGGTAAGATACAATTTTTATTTCACTAGGTACACTTCACATTTTCTATTATATTCTTTTTAAATTCATTTTCCTAAGGTATCTGAACATGAACAATTTTGTACATTTTAATTCTATGATGTATTAAAGTAAAATTACTGGTTTAAAATCAAATAAAAAATTTAAAAAAAACATTGGGCAGATTTCAGCTTTTTTATATCTATTTACAATTTTGGGTGATTTCCCCATGAAAAGGTAGGCATTTAACCACCCTTCATGGTCAGTTTCATCCAATTTGATGTTGAGTCTGGATTATAAGGTCTCCATTACTGTGTAAACAGCTACTTTAGTTAGCACAAAATAAAATTTAGTTAAATAAGCAACATGGGGAAATTGTTAAGTATTATTGATTGATTTACCAGCCCTTTATGTGATATTTAATAAAATATTAATATGGAAAGTTAAGCATTTTTTTAAATGTTATTTTCCAATGAAACATATGCATACAAGTATAATAAAGAGACATACATACTTCATGAGGTGTGCAATCAACTTTTTTTTTCCCTACATCTCTTTTAAAGAAAGTGGGAAAGAATTTATCTTTGATTTTTGATCTACGAATTCCTTTTGGATCATCGAAACGATGACCTAGAAATAAGAGAGAAATAATAATGAACAATTTTGTAGCATAGAAAATAAGAATTGCCATTCTCTACAGTACCCATCTGTACATAAAATATAATAAAATTCATTAATGCATTTGTACAAGAAAATCAGTTTTATAGTTAGAACTATTCATGAATTTACAGAATTCATATGAACCAAAATAGAATTTAGGCATGCTCAATTTGACAATATAAAAAAGATCCTACAGTGAAAATGGAAGATGAAATCAACAGTTTTATACTAGAGAAGGACTAGAATGCTGGTTGAAACAATTTTGTAGTTTTTAAATACAGATTTTAATGTAGTTTAACTTTCATTGTTATACTAAAGATTTCTATTTATTTATAAATAGCTGTCCCCGTTCTTTACATGAAAAGAATCAAACATGATCGTAAGTACCTGTAGCAAGCAGAATATCAAAAGAAAAGTTGATGTAGTCTTTTGTTGAAACTACTGTGAAATGTATTAACATAATGTAAAAAAAAGGATCACTCACTGTATAGATAGTTGTAAGACAACCATTGAAAAAGGATGAATATAACAAACACCTTTAATTTTATGAAATATTGATAAACACAGTATATTGTGCTTTAATCCATATTATCATAACAAGACTTCTAATAATACATATTACTTATACCATTTATCTTCATTCCTTCTTAAATGCACAATTTCAAGGTACAGCTTGGATATTTGCCACCGATGGTACCTTTCCCAGGGGTCGCGCTGGCATTTTTAAAAGTTTCACCAATCCATTTGCTAAATTACATTTTGCCGGACATCATTAAGAAATGCAATTGCCAATATTTTTGCCAAATCATATTTTCTTTCACCAAACTAATTTCATTATCGCAATTTGCGACGTTGGAGATCGACAGCGCGACCCCTGTTTCCATTCATTGGTGATTCTTTAAAATTCACACATGAGCATCAGTGATAATCATTTCCTATATGGTTTTGATTAAAACAGTTTTTCATATATTCTTTTGCATAGTTCTTGTCAGATTTGCATATTTAGCACTGTAAAATATTTCCTCTCACCTTGGTGGCAAATATCCAAGTTGTACCAATTTAAACATTTAAATCCTTCATGGTTCAATATCATGAAAAATATCAAATTGTGGTAATCTGGAAGAGCTATTTAGAAACATTCAAATAGCGATTAGGACTACTGTGTCGTAGAGTTTATAAATTTCATGCAATTTTTTAAATGCCATCAAGTTTTGGCTGCTTTAAAAGAAAACCTGGGTAGTTCAGTTAGTTCTGATTATTTCACACAGTAGTTTTCAAACACATTAATACTGAAACTTACAAAGAAGAAGAAAAAAAACTTGACATAAAAGTATTATGAAGGAGCATAATTCTAAGTTAAAATAAAACTATACTTGTGCCATGTATATGTTAGGAAACATACAGTTGTGACATAATTAAAATAAATTAAGTAAATAGAAAAACATTAATATATTGCATTTCAAAATGGATTTTGTAACATTTAAAATGAAGAATGTTTATAAATATATTAAAGCATTTAACTTTTTAAATCTAAAGAACAAACTAAAATACCACTTCTAATAATATTGGTTTATTTTTATCATTATTTGTAATCAAAATATCACCTGTTCATAAAAAGAGCAGATAAAAATACCATTAAAATGAAGACCTAATTTTTATATATTTATACAACAAGAAATTTTTCAAAATACATTTGTTTAATAATATATTAGAATTACATATTGTTTCTAATTCACTTTAAAGCGCAACAGAGCAAGATCTACTTTTTGATATCGCAGATGTAGATCTCGCTTGCGATTTGAAAACCTGATGCCAAATTTGAAAACTATCAAAAATGCTGCTGGATAATCCACGGTTGAAAAAAGAAAAAAGAGTCATTCTTAAATGGAAAGTTATTCAATGCTTTCTATGGCAGCACAACACAAACACTTGTATCAGGACTGATTTCTATAATTCGATGAAAATATTTAAGCAGCTGCTACTGAATTCAAAATATTACATTAAAATTAGGAAGTTTGGAGTTTTTAGGTTGAATATTATACCAACTATGCGGAAAATTCTAGAACTGGGCATCAAACTTAGGACTACCGTTTAACATGCAGGTGCTCTACCACTGAACTACTCTGGACGATTCACAGATGAAATTTCTCGGATGGTTGGCACTTATCTTCTTCTGCAAACACAGACTGAACAGATGAAACATTATTTCTCGGCAGCTCCAATAGGCAGCGGAAATTAAACCTATTTCAGAACGCATTTGAATTTGTACCTATTTAAATATTTAAATCCTCCATGGCAAATTTAATTAAAGGTTGCTTAAAATTTGTGAGGTTCAGGGGCGCACACAGGATTTTTGACTGGGGGGGGGGGGGGGTGTCCAACTTTTACGATTGGGGGTCTCTAAATTTTACGATTGCGGGGGAGGGGGGGGTTCCAATTTTTAGGGATGTTCTAGATTGCCAAAAATCAGTGATTAAAGAGCTTGTTTTCATTAGATGGAATTCATCAAAACTCGTCCCATCCAGTTCCCTAAGAATACACTACACAGTACAATAGGAAGAAAAGCAATAGTTGTTCAGTTTTGAGAACAAGATGGTGTTTTATGTTCGCTTTCAGTTCGTTTTTGAAAGTCGAGGAAAGCGAGAAAAATATTTCTTTTTTTATTTATTAGAACTGAAACTATTGCTACCTTTTTTGGAAACATTTTATTTACTATAGATATAGAATAATAATCAATCAAAAAAAAATTAAAGCCGATGGGGGGGGGGGGGGGGGTCCGGACCCCCACCCCCTTGTGGGCGCCACTGGTGAGGTTTCTCACTTTCTGACATATGAATTCAAATTTATAAATAATCTAAGTTACACATTTTTTCCCCCCATGTTCCTTTGGAGATTGAAAAAAAGTTCCATCATTTGTCAAGATATCAAAGCGTTATAAGGGATAATTTTATACTGGTTTACAAAAATTAGGGAAATATCTCAAAATTATCAATAACCTACACAAAAAATAAGCTAATTTGTATAAAATTGGAATATGCTATCAAATAAAGTTACTGAGTGAAGCTGCAATATGCAAATGAGTGCAGGGTGGCTACAGAAATTGAGAAAAAAAGTTCCCTGATTTCCCTGACTATCTTTATCAAATTTCCAGAACTAATTATATACATAACATACCATAATCTTTCACGTAAATCACCATTGTGTTATCATGCACCAACAGGTGAATGCTTCATATAGGGAAATAAATAATAGAAAACCAAAAAAAATGCTTAATATTAATAAAATTGTAGTTCAGTTTCATAAATCCAAACATAAAATTTAGTTGAACACTAAAAGACAATATGTAGCAGAAAGCTTCCTCGTTTTATAAGTGCTCAATTTTAAGCGTAAGGATGACTGATCAAAATAAACTGGCCACCTAGTCAACTTATTTTATTTCAATCAATATATCATTTGAAATTTTTAAAAATATGTAAAAAGGCTTAAAAATGAGCACTATCTCTCTATTCTAAAAAAAAGTAAAGGCCACTGGCGCTGTCAAAGCTTGTGTACCTATCTCCTCCTAAACCGTAGGGATTTGAGTTTTGACTAAGGTGCCCACAGACTCTAAAAATTCCGAGGAACCTGCTAAGCTGATTTAAATTTCGAAAATAGAATTATTTTAGAAGATATTAAGAAAAAAACTGAAAAAATAAACCGAATGGTTGCCAGATTTGTCATAAAATCATTCCTTCCTTTGCAACAAAGCGTTTCCAAGTATCTAGAATCGCGTGAAATTTACAAACACGAGTTAGAATTACGGCCATTTTACGCCAAAATAAAAACTATATGAAATAAGTAACTCAAAATGTGTTACACAAAGTTGACAATTTTCAAATAGTAAGTTCGCTTAGACAACAGGAGTTTAGAATTAGCGATTATTCGTTTTTCCAAAACAGAATAACTAGTATCTTGAAAATGAAAAATAATTAAAATGCAGATTATTTTAAAGCGGGTTCTCGTCCAGCTGGATTATTTGCTACCAGTACAAATATTTGGCGGCGTTAACTATGCCATTATAGCAGTTATGGGTTATTTGCTAGCACGACGAGATGGTATAATTCGTGGTGTTAAGTACGCCAATACGACAATTATGTAAATGAAAATATGGATAACGGTTTTCCGGTAACCTTAAATGAACAGTAAATATAGGTTGTGAGAATGTGTAAATCGCCAAATAATGAAAAGTCGCCATTGGTGGCAGGCTATCCTATCTGTTCCGTAGCTTTTATTAACTTTACATGTACGCAAGTCGCCAAATAATGAAAAATCGCCATGGGTGGCAAATTCGCAAGGTGTCCAATAGGTTTTACATTATTAAAAATACAGCTGAAACATATGTTCTGATTTTATTACGCTTTATCTCCTAATTAATATAACTTTTGAATGGCAACATTAAATATCATTGTGTTTCTGAAGAGTGCAAATAATTTTTCCAGCGATTATTAGCGTAGTCCGCACTCCAGGTGGAATATAGCTCAGGACCCGTACAACACGGATTCCCATAACAAAATATCTTCAGTGTTATGAGGGGTAGCGGGTCTACTATAGTGTGAAGTTTAAATTTTTATGTACCAATGAAGATGCAAGAACCAAGCAATGTGTAGCTTAGCTCAGTAACATTCTATCTGATCCAATCTTCGGGTTTTGTCTGTTGAAATTATGTCTTTTTTACGAATAAGCCTGATGAGGGGCCGAATGCCTCATACGAAAAGCGAGCATAGCGAGTCTGGGGGCCTTGGCCCCTAGTCTATAAAAAAAAATAGTCTTGCGGGGGAGCTTAGCAGGCATTACTCAACTGTCCCATCACTTTAAAAAACACAACGGCGCAGTAGAAGACTAAATCATCTTTTACCATTCATTTTACCCATGACTTTATTCAGGAAGCAATTCACATGCGAAATTGATTCACATGCCGATATGATTCATATATCCGGTTTCTTGTATGATCCGCATCTTAGAACGAGTCCGAATACATTCGGCTTTTCGGATTCGTATAGTGATAGTGCCTACATCACTTGAAACTCTGATTCATATTTCTATGTTCTCGTATGATCTGTATTCTGGTTTCGGATTCGTAAAATGTCTGTATCTGTGCATCAGTTGCGTATCGTGTGATCCAGAACGGAGCTGCGCATCAGATTGACAGTTAAAAATGATCTAGTTCACTAGGCAAAAACGAAAGTTCCCTGATTTTTAAATATTTTTGCAAAATTCCCTGATATTTCCAGATCGATAAAGTACCCTGATTTTTCCATGATTTCCCTGATTTCCCTGATCTGTCGACACCCTGTAGTGGCATTGAAACTGAAATAAATAATTTTCTATGAGCATAAAACTGCATGTTTGAAATCAAGACTGCAATTTTTCTGTGACTTTAGGTAAAAAAATCATGCATAACGAACTCGTAACATTTACTTAAAGGCATCATTTGACCAAAGAACTGTGATGGAGAATTATTGGGTACTACAGGCAAGACAAAGTCAAACAAAAGTGGTCAAATAGCTTAATGTCAGTCCTTCTGTGGATCATAAACTTTGACAACTATTTCTAACCACAGATTTGGCATTCAGGAGATTTAAACAAAGATGGCCAACTGTAACAAACCAACCAATTGTAACCCATATAAAGTTTGATTAATCAACTAACTGTTGGTCAGTCTGAAACAAAATAAATAATAAATAGCTTTCATTATTTTTATTTTTTTTTCAATTGACATGATTTTCTGCTTTAAAATATTTTAAATTCATTTTCCTTTGTTTCTGCTCTCATTACAACAAGTTATAATTTAGTGAAACTGATTATGGTCTCTTGGAATTTGATATAAAACATTGTTGAAATTATGTTTATTGTGCAGGTGATGCAAGTTTCCTTTTCTAAACAAATATAACTGATACTCACAACAGCATTTTGCTTTTAAAGTAAAATTGCATATTTTCTGTTGTTGAGCCTCAAAGTTAAATTTTATATTATATATTTCTACATATATGTAAAATGAACAACTGTTTATTAAAAAGGTCTTCACAATCACATGTTAAGATGACAATACATTTCAAAATTTTAACATTTTATGCAAGTTAATTTTACTTACTAGCCATGTCATCAAGGTCTGCAGTTTGGAGTGTTTCTGCTTCTTCTGGTTCCAAAACTGTTTTAAATGGTTTTGCATCAATATTAAAACCATGGTGTTTTCTTTTAACAGACCGTCTCCTAGAATGTCTACTAAATTTCAAAATAAACAGTATTAGGGTTTTTTTAAATCTTTGGGTGAACAGTTTTATAGTATACATAAATATTTATACTGCAAAACAATAAATAAACAATGATTTTTTTTTATATATAATTGTATCAAAGATAAAAAACTATAGTTAACAGTAAAAATAAAATTTAGAATTAAATTTAATCTGAAATACTTTAACATTGAAATGGTAACAGAAAGGAGAAAACACTGAAAATACCTTGCATGATTTGCCATTTATAAATGCAAATCCAGAGTCAATAGGGACTGTGTAACCCAACATTTTTATTTGAGCTTATGCATCCCCCATTTTCACTTTCCAAAGTAAGGAAAGTATTGTAATCATGAAAAAATGCGACTTTGCGATTTTGGTGTATTTACATGTTTTGAGGCCTTCTGAATTCATTTATGCTATTTTTAGTAGATGTATGTATGTGTGTATGAGAGAGAACATGATAGCTCCTAAACACTACTTTCAATTAACGGTACGCTTAAATTATAGGGGGGGGGATTTAAACAACCCATAAAATAAAAGTGAAATATAATTACTTTGCATGATTGAAATTAACCACATCAGGAACATCCTTTTGTAGATCATTTTGAGATTCTTCTCCTATATTAAAAAATTATAAGTAATGCAAGCAACATAGAAATACATATTTTAAGTAATAGTTATATATTTTTAAAAAATTTAGCTTATTTTTATTTTTTATTCAGACATTTATAATATTTATGCAATTTTAAGAAAAAGAAAATAAGCATACAAAAAGAAATAATAGTACTTTGAAATCAAAATAAAAATGGATTTAAACTATCAAAAGAATTTGAATTAATCTGTTATTTCACATGATAAAAGAAAAATAAGGCATTTTACAGTAATAATGGCTATAAATATTTTTATTTGTTTTGGAATGTTAGGTGCCATAACATGATTAAATGTTTTATAAAAAGTTTTAACAAATAATAACAATTTTTAAAAATCTGTTAAGAAAATTAGAGTAGCAAATGTTTGATAAAATTATACTTTTAATGTCTTTTTATTTATTTAGAAAAGAAAAGAAAAGAAATTAAAAGACAGGAATATTTTACAGCCTTATAAGTTGAAAATTCTGTTAACCTGGCATGTACTATTAACCAGTTGAGCACCCAGATGGTGTTTATAATTAATCAAACTATGATTTTAAGTACATAAATCAAAAATAATATAAATTATTATCAGCTTTTACTACAGAATCAAGTTACTCATAGAATGCAAATACAGGGTTTCTACAGATTTCACAGCTTTTACTTCCCTGACATCTATCACATTCTTCCCTGACTTTATCTACCGTGCTTTCCCGAATTTTGCATTTCTATTTTTAACATTACATCCTTTAATAACATTTTATATACTGAAAAATCACTCAAAATACTGGTGTTAAATGATAAAGTAATTAAAAAACTTTGTAAAAAACACACATATTACTTCTTATGTGTGTTTTTTACAAAGTTTTTTAATTACTTTAACGTTTTATATATTTTGTCCCTTTTTTTACAAATAATAATAAAATTAATATGTACAAGAATCTTATTTGACATCACTGGATTCTAACAAAAACCATGCTTGATAATAATTTAGGATAAAATTAAACATATTTCAACTGCACAAGGTATGCTCATATAGAACACATTTTAAAATTATTTATAAGGTTAAACGGGAAAATGAAAATAAAACAATTTCTATAAGATTCAAACAGCAACTATTTTCTTGATTTTACTGCAAAATTTAATTTTTCTTGCATTTCTCTGACCTTTCTTCAATCTCTGCTAATTTCCCTGACTTTCCCCTGACCAAAACTCATTTCCCTGACTTTCCAGGTCTGTAGAAACCCTGAAAAAGTATTGAAAGTGTAGTACTATATAAAGTATCATAGTTTACAAATATGATTAAATTGAAAATATAAATTTTCAATTTTGCAGTTCTAAAGCTTTATTATTTAGGACTGTGTTCAACAAATGGATCATAATTTAGAAATATTGACAGTTTGCTTCAAATGTTTTAGAGTGTTAAAAATATTATGTTACAACTAAATTTATTATTTTCTGCTAATTAACATATTCTTAATTATTTTTATATGCATATTTTCTAGCCTGAACTAAGAAAGTTGAAAGATACCACTTATTGGAGAGAAGGTGTAAATATTTTTTACCAAGTAAAAATGTCACTTTTGACTTTTCTTTGTCGAATGTAGAGGAAGTATTCCTTGAACCATCAATAATCTTCTCTTGAGACTGTTCTATGTCTATTGATGACAAAGCCTCTTCAGATGACTTCTTCAAGCTGCTAGGTGAGTGAAAAGGAAGGCTGGAAGGTAAGATGTTTTGTCTTCAAAGACAGGCGCTGTATAACAAAAGAAAAAATCTAACGCTTGGGTGAACTTAAGACACATGCTATTTATTAAAAATTTGTTGATTCAGTTATGGGGAGAGTTTTTTTCCCTTCATATTAATTGTTGAAACAGCAATAGTATCTAAAATGAAAATGGTTAAATTCTTTTTATAACTATAAAGTTGTTAATGAATATTGCATGTCAAAAAGGCACACCGAAAATCTAAGTATCATTGACTTCCAAAGAGAACAACATTCATATTCAACACCAGAAATTTTTAATAACATTTACATGGTTAAAGACTTTGTTGAAAAAAAAGATAAAATGCAGTCATTATTATCACAATAACTGACTGTATATACCAAATAATAATATGCTAATTTTTAAACTATATCTTTTAAAAGAGATGTAATTTTGAATCACTTTAATTTTAGAGGAGAAAAAACAAAATGTAATAAATTTTAGAGAGAATTCAACTTAAAAATATTAGCAGACTTCTAGTAGTTAATGAAAATTCTAAGAGCTTTCTTCATGCAGAAAAAAATACTCTTATATAACTTCATTTAATACTATCATAAAAAACATAAATGCATAAACAATTTTGCATTGAATTTTTTTTTAATTAAAGAGAAATACTTAAAATAGCTAATTGAGAAATGCAAGACTAATCAAGATTAAGATGTTCATTTCAAGTAAATGTACAATACCAATTGATGCAAATTCACCTTATATCAGATGAAGACATTCCATCCTTGTTAGAAAATGCTCTAAGAACAGACTTAAGAGGTTTTTTGGCTGATTGCTGTGCAGTACTTTCCAAAGATGACGCACTGCCAACATAAAACATTTTGTCATTGGAATCAGCAATCTAGAATAAAATGCATGACTATAGATAATTATACATTTTGTAAAGCTTACAACTGTACTGTTATGCATAGTATTATAAAGGGTACTATAATTGTGATACGAGGTCACAAATCTAGTTTTCACCACTTAAAAATATATTAAAATTGACTTTCTTACCTAGGTTTCATAAACAGTGAGCTTGAAACAAATTGCATCATTTGGGAGGGGACATGATTTATGCTTATCAATTAATGTTTAGTGCTTATATGTAAATTAACATTTAAACATTTTATTAACATTTATAACAAAAAATATATATATTAGCATTTTTTTAAATAAAGTACCTTGTTGGAATCAGATTCTGTTTTCTTAATAGTCTGATCAAGAAGTGGTTCATCTTCATTGGGTTCTTGTTCACTAGAAGGATCTAGTAATGGCTCTTCATTAACAGTTGATATGCGTGGATATTCCTCAGCATGATTATCACTTCTGCGTGGCTTCTTGTGTTTTTGATAAAGTCTATGTAAAGGTTGGTGGTACTGTAAATTCTCTTTCCGGTGCCCTGAAGTATGAAAAATCATAAAAATATTAATATAAATGAAATGTACAGGAAATTCAGATATTTCAAGTTGTTTAAGATAGCATTGATAAAATGTGACATAATTGCAAAATTAGTTTGTAGACACAAAGATTTTATTGATTATGCAATACATTTTCCCTCTCAACAGGGTTTGAAAAAATCTGGGTTTCATTGGGGTTTTATCAGGAAACTTTTAAATCTTGATTTCATTATAAATGTTCTACCTAAACTGGTCAGTTTTAAATGCGATCACAGGAAAGAGATTAAATCTAATTTTAAATTCCTAACTTCATACCTATTTATCACTAGTATTATTGATTATTCTATATACTAATACTATGCAACTACAACTAGACTTCTTTCAAACTTAAAAAAAACTGTTGTACTTAGGTATTACATATATTATTAAATATTACTCGCCAACATATATAACATTTTTGTTTGAAAAATTTAAAAACCTCTTCAGTATAATTACTTATATTTTATTATGTAACTAAAAAATACCAAATATTGCAGAATGAAAACTGACTTTAGCAGTTTACTTTATAAAATGTCCTAAATATATTTAAAAGAAAAGGACGAAGAGAATTAAAATATTAAAAACTCATTAAAAGCCATCAGTAGCATTTTCAGTGGCGGCCACCAACTTCCTCAGCTCTGGTTTCAAAATACCTTGCTCTCTTCCTCAGAATATCGTTCCATCCCGGATCTATTTGCGCATGCGTCATGTCATTTACAGCACCATCTGTGGTTATAATCCGCAAAGCTTCCATGTTTAGGGCATAATAGTTATTTTTGTAATTGGAGAGTTTTTGGCTATTATCAAAGTTGATTTCTATGGGGCGTTCTTGGGCTATTTTAGAGAGGGCGGTACTGGGTTTATTGAATTTAATATCATTGTGGTGTTCCTTTTTTCGGTCTTTAATTTTCCTTTTAGTCATGCCTATGTAGCAGCCTGATTTATTTGAATTACTGTCGGTAAAGTTTATTTTATAAATGCCTGCAGTTTCGTCAGGGTCAATAGGGTCTTTATCACTGTGAATGCGTTTGAAAATATTTTGATTAGGTTTTATTGGTATTTTAATATTTTTCTTAGCAGTTTCATTTGTTATTTTTAGAGCGGCTCCCCTGCAGTAGGGAATAGCGTTAGTAAATTTCTGTCTCGGGTTTTGATGGTTGTTAATTTGTTCTAGCTACTTGATTCTCTTTTTAAATAGGTTTTTGACGATTGATTTTGGGTAACCTGCATTTTTACATTCGGTTTTAATAAATTGTAGTTCTTTATTGAGGAGGTTTTCGTCTGAGCATACTGTAATGCCGCGATTGACATACGAGCGGATGGCGGCTATTTTAAATTTGTAGGGAGTTTTTTAATTAAAATTTACTATTTCATTATTATAGGTGGTTTTTCTGAAAACAGTTATATGGATATTATTCTTCATATCTCTAATGATTTTAACATCAAGGTAATTTATGGTGGCATTTTCTTCTATTTCCATGGTGAATTGGATGTTTTTGTCTATTGCATTGATTTCTTTGAGGATAATTTCGGTTTCATTTTTGTTAACTATTGCAAAAACATCGTCGACATAGCGAAACCATGTGTTTATGTGGTTGGATAGTTTATCAAATATGACCCTCTCCACTAGCCGCATTTTTCAAATGGCGATGACACCTGAGATTGGCGACCCCATAGGTACGCCTTTCTTTTGTGTGTAGAATTTTTGATTAAATTGAAAGTAGGAATTGTTAAGAATAAGGTTAAGTGCGCTATTTATTGTAGAGGATGTAGAATTATTGCCAATATTGGAGGTGATTTGCTTATTGCTTATTGAATTCATTTGACGTCACCAACCTTTACCCTTCCATAGATCTTCAAGAAATGAATTCAATAATCAATAAGCAAATCACCCTCAATATTGGCAATAATTCTACATCCTCTACAATAAATAGCGCACTTAACCTTATTCTTAACAATTCCTACTTTCAATTTAATCAAAAATTCTACACACAAAAGAAAGGCGTACCTATGGGGTCGCCAATCTCAGGTGTCATCGCCGATTGGAAAATGTGGCTAGTGGAGAGGGTCATATTTGATAAACTATCCAACCACATAAACACATGGTTTTGCTATGTCGACGATGTTTTTGCAATAGTTAACAAAAATGAAACCGAAAATATCCTCAAAGAAATCAATGCAATAGACAAAAACATGCAATTCACCATGGAAATTGAAGAAAATGCCACCATGCATTACCTTGATGTTAAAATCATTAGAGATATGAAGAATAATATCCATACTACCGTTTTCAGAAAAACCACCTATCCTGAGGAAATCTCCTCAGTATATTTTTTAAAAATAATTTATCCGGAATTTTTCTTAAAACCGTGTGATAAAAATAAAAATATTTTGCACGTGTGGTTTCGTCGCCAAAAGGGCGATGTCTGTATTGTTTCTGGTTGCCTTTCGGCATTTTTTTTTTTATGAGGTGTCGGAGCGGGATTTTTCAATATGAGAGAGGTGTGCACTTCGGTTTTGAGAATATTTTTAGCTTCGTGATGTTTTTGATTATAAATTGTGATATATATATAGAAATACTAGAAGTCAACTGAGAATAAGTATTCTCGAGGGTCTCTACTTAAAAATGGGTGTGATTAAATTTCTTGTACCTGATATGGAAAATAAAGGGTAAAATGTCTCACACTGGATTTATATTTTTACCGTGATGCACTTCATGCTCTCTCCCCAGGAGCAGGCGGTGTGGCAGTAAGACAATTATCGTTTTCAATTTTAATATATATTAATTATACCAGTATGCATCTTGATTACAAATGGTGCCTCACCAGTTTTTTATGCATAACGGTTAATGCTAATTGATAATATGTGAAGATAATTTTAAGTGCATACATAAGGAAAATAATAATAATTAAAAAAAATAACAATAATAAGTAATTAAGTAGGTGAATTTAGAAATTCTGTTGGACAAACGAAAGTCACAGTTTGAAAACTATGGGTATTGCTTTTGCGTATGTTTTGATATATGAATATTTTGAATTTTATTTTGTGTGGTATTATATTTATGGTACAGTTATTATGGTATGGCAAGGATAATAAATCTGGAATTGATAATGGACATTGCAAATTGGTGTTTGTTTCTAGATGCATATCACATAGAACATTCTTTTAAGTGGATGGTTCATTTATAAATGAAAGTTTTGTCAAATTGATAACGTTTATTAAAAATAAAAAAAAAGAAAAGAAAAATTAACATTTGCAGAATATTTTTTTTGAAAAATAGCCAACATCATGGAAACGTCCAACAAATTTTCCATAAATATAAATTCTTATGATGGGGACCCTACTCTATTTGATTTCTTTGCCGAGCAAATAAAATCTGTATGTACTCTCAATAAATTATCAAACGAAGCTGCTCTCATGTTTGTGAAGTCAAAACTCACAGGAGCAGCATTAAGATTATACATTGAATCACCTACTTTGAAAGATGTTAAAACGTACACGGAATTACTAACTGAGTTGAAAGAAATTTTCATTTCCCCTGCACAGTCTTCTGCTGTACAAGAACTAAAAACAATAACAATGCTTCCTAATGAGAACATTCCTTCAATTGCTCACAGAATAGCAAAACTGACTAAACAGGTGTATCCGAATTTGACAGATAATGCTTCTTTACAGCAAGTAATGCTGGTGTCTTTAATGCAAGCTGTTCCGAATTCCATCAAGGTAAAGTTGGTTGAAAAACAATGCAAAACCTTTGATGAGGCTGTAACACATGCAAAAGCTCTATTTGAACAATATTCGAGACACAATATTTTAAACTACCTTGCCGAGAATCAATCACAAAATTTTGCGGATGATCTTTCATTACTGAAAGAGCAAGTAAATTTAATAAAAACCAAAAATGAAAATGTACAAGCTAATAAACACACTAATAAGGAAGGTTACAGGATTTCGAACAAAAATTTCTTAATAAAAATCGCTACAACAATGTGACATCTCACAGGCAACACTCTAAAATGAATGCAAAGTACTTTGGTTCCAATAGCCAAGATAAGCAAACCATTGTGTGTGCATATTGCGATCGCAAGGGACACACAGCAAAGTATTGCCGGATACTCAAACGCGACAATCAATTTGACAGACACAGGAACATTTATAGTAGACACAGTCAAGTAGTCAATCCTTCTAGACAAGGGGAACAAGGGCGTGCACGAGAACAACATTGCTACTGTCTTCAGCCTACGATAGTGCCAGCTGCTCGAGCAACAACTCATAATAATGAAACATGTTTGTGCTCGTAACTGTGCATCAGAGAACCTTCACCCAAACTTCCTGTGAGAAGCGGAAATTCAGGGCCGTCCGCTTCTCATGAATTTAGTGCCCCTAGTTTTGTTTCATCACAATTTCTGGAAAATCGAGTTCCTCCTGATATACGACAGAGAAGTACACAGAATCATACATACAATAAAAATGCTTCCACACAAACATTCTTTGAAAATGATGATCATGTTGTAACACAAGAACATACAGCTTCACAGGTAGAGATTCAAGACACGTCAGCAACAAAAGCTATTCAAACAAGCAACCTAACTCATTCTGACACTTTTCAAGAATTTGTGTTTTCAGTCAATCAAGCTCACAATCCTTTACCTGTAATTGATATAATTTTAGTCAAGTTAAATTTTCCATTTTTGATTGACTCAGGATCCTCCATCTGCATAATGGACATTGAATTTTTTCACTCCATAAAATCTTTCACAAAATATAAGTTTTTGGCCAGAACAGTTACAATTTCCACCATAAACTCTGATGTCAAGTTTTCTGGATGTGTAGACATTTATTTTAGAATAAACAATATTCACTTCAGACATAATTTTTTCCTGGTCAGGATGCCCCATAACTCGCCATTCAGAGGAATTTTGGGCACCGACTTTTTGAAGAAAGAATCCATTATTGTAGATTTCAACACAAATACAGTGAAAGTTAAAAACCTAAAAATTCCTTTTGTGTCTTCTATTCAGTCTCAAGAAAAACTTCTTAATAATATTGAAAATAGGGAAATCTCTATAACGGAGATTTCTGAAGGAACTTGTCCGTCAAATAGACATGCAAATGACTCAGAAAATGGCATATCCCTGTCAGTAACTGAAAACAATTCCAGCAAGAATTCAAACACAGTAAAAGTTTGCAGAAAAACAGTCATCCCTCCAAAGGAACAAAAGTACATAGAAGTCCGTATGCAAATGCATGGAAATTTTAAAGACTTTCTTTTTGAACCTTTCCACAGAATGAAAAACACAAAAACAAACACATCACTACATTCAGTTCCTGAAGTAAATGAAGAAATGTCAAATGACAAGTGCAAAAGCACGCACAGTGGTCAAATTTCACAATGTGATAAAAGAACGCATAAGGGCAAAAACGAAATAAGTTTCCATATTTTGGTTGAGAATTTGTCAGATAAACCAGTTCACATCCAGTGGTGGGAAAAACTACTTTTTTTTTGTAGCGCGCTACAACTACCGCTACTTTTCGAAAAATGTAGTTAACTACAACTACAACTACTTTTTGACAAATGTAGTTAGCTACACTACTTTTGAAATGTAGTCGCTACTTCGCTACTTTTTCGCTACTTTTAGGAGACAAATTTTGCTAACAGATTCAATTTGCATTACATTCATATTTAAGGATATTTATATCCTAATTAGAGAAAACTATCGATATCTAAAGCCTTGGTTTTCTACTCGCGTCCAGCGTGATTAATGACCTCAGCGGGTGTCTCTCGCGTCCAAAGAACGAAAGGTGGTTTTCTTGTAGCGTTGAGCGCCGCAGATTTGGTGGACGCACGGAAGACCCCGGGCACCTTTTCGCCTTTAATTAGAAAAAAACTATTGCTCTAATAAACAACTACCAGGCGAGTATTTGAGCAGGGGGAGGCGGGCCCCCTCCGAAAATGTAAAGCAATTATTAAAAAGGAGCTATTTTGAAACATTTTTTTTAACTTTAGAACAATAAAGTTTAAAATACCGAATCGTCCCCCTCCCCCCGAAATGGAAGCCTAGCCTATATATACGCTACTGGCAACTACTGCTAATTATTGAAGTATTGCTGAAACTAATTAAGTTTTAATACCTTTATGATAAAAATAAATTGGGAAAGTGAGCTCTGAAAGCATGAGAAAAATCATGAGAACTAAAAAAGTTTTTAAAAATATAATAAAATGGATGTCTGAACGGGAAAAAAAGGCCTGTTTTGAGACCCTTTCATGTTGTACAAACATTCTAGTTTCTTGAGCACAAATCAAAATTAATGAGTATAAAGGCCTTTTTTCATGACTTACCAAATTAGTGATTTATGACGAATGACCCGTGTGAACCATGTAATATTGTATAATTGTTTTAATTGAAAACATCACATATGATATGCATATTATAAAATAATGAAAACAATTACTAATTAAATTCATGATATATCTATTTAAAACATTGCATTAAAAAAATCCTCTATATATGTTAAAGAAATTTTAAAAGTTATTATCATCAACACAACTTTTTCTTTGTGTTAGGTATAAAAGAATTTTATAGAATTATATTGTTATTTTAAGGCTAAGAGAGAGATAAGTCTCTAAGGATTTTACAAACTATTAATTATTAATAGAAATTCTCATATTTTCGTATTAAATTCTGAAAATTATTACACAAAAAACCTAATAATTTAAATATAATAGACACTTTAAAATTTTAACGAAAGAAAGCAGAATTTCAACATATTCATGGAAGACTGCCATGCCTCTAGTATAAAATAAAAACCACATAAATTTATTCAAAAACATGTTTATTAAATTTTAACAAGAGCTGGATCTCAAAATTGTTATCCGCCAAACAGAAACAGGAGAAAATACGTCCGATGCAATCGAAAACAATCTTTGTACAGATGCACTGGACGCACGCCAGTGTTAGTTTTTTTGAAGGCTTCTTTCATATACGTGTACGCCGAAAGCGAAGATACGGGTTTGATTGGCTCTGACAAGAACCTTGTAAGTTCTTCCTCGTAACTAAAATTAGAAATTAAAAAAAACAGAAAAGTCATCATCCATGGGCCTCATCATCGTCATGATCCTCGATACTGATATCTGAAGTGGTCGGAAACATATTCTGGAGGTATTCCTCCATCCATTTTTTTGGCTTCGGTCTTCCTCTCCTCCTCAATCCAGAATAGTTTGAATCTGGGATGGAAACAAGCTGAGAGAACAGTTTCTCTGTCCCACAGCAAATGACTAAATCTCGTTTCCACCTGACAACTGAAGATTTTGCGCCCCCTCCTATTTTTTTAAAAATGCAACTAGGTAGCTTTCATATACCATTTAGCTCCCCTTGGCCGATGCTGCGCCCGGGTACAGTTGACCTTCCTTGCTCCCCCGTAGCCAGGGACGGCCCGACACGGTAAGCAAGGCATCGGAGCGCCATATTCGAACTAAAAAACTAAGGAAAACTTAATCTGGAGCATAACACGGGGCTTCTTTACGTTTGCAGGGAGGCTCCACGTACCCTAGATCAGCTCTTGCACCTAGCTACGCCACACATTTAGCTATAAAAGCTTTCAGGGGTTAAAATGAGGCTTTCAACTTCAATAATATACGGACTGTCAAATATGCATGGTGTTCTGAAACTCATTGGCAAAAAGTTAAAGAGTGGTAAAGGTAAATAAGACGGTTATGAATCACGTAACAATGTAGGGTTTGATAAGTCGTTCTCGAGTACCTGTTAATAATTTATTTTTTCACAGAAAGTTCACTAAAATTCACTATTAACATGATTGATTACTACTGTACATTGACTAAAAGATTTATTATTAAACAATTATTAACAGGTAAATGAAACCATTTCCGACATCCACAGTGCTATATTATTCTGAACAGCCTTGGTAGAGATGGCGCCCGGTGCGAACGCACCGTTCGCTCTACCTTAGGACCGGATCTGAAAACTGTCACTACAAACGAAGAACACTGTAACCGAGGTCAGCAATATTTTTAGCCCCTGAAATAATATCTTGGGTGCATATGCTTATACCTTTTGTCCCTTTTCAACAAACTCAAAAAAGATAAGGTTATCAACTCGTCAAAAAAAAAAAAAAAAAAATGTGTACAATTTCTAGATATTTACTTTCTTTTTTTTCAGTTTCAGGTTCCACGAAAAATGTACTAATCAGTTTTTACACTTCTTTGAGACAAAAAACATTCCTAGTTGTAGAACATAATCACGTGATTAATTAATGTTTGAAAAGCTACAATACTGCAGAACTGTCATTACTCTTGTGGAAGTTGAACACACCACCAGGACACAAGGATAATAAAGAGTGCCCAAAATCAAAAAAGTGCACTATAACGTCGAAAAATGACCAAACCTTAATATAAATAAACTTAGTAAAACTAAGCATAAATAAAATTGTTGTTCAATGCATCGATCATAAGGAGGAGGCAAAGAGAAAATTAAAAATGTCGGTGATTCTTCCAGAAGCGGTCTCGATGCTTTCAAGAAAATTCCTGTGAGAAAACCGTAAGTTTTTCTCACGCTTCGTAGTTTTCCGTAGATGGTGAGTGAGAGGATGGGGGGGGGGGACGCTAATTGCGAGGACTGACTATATATCATGTCAGATTTGAAAGGATATCGCCTAAAAGAAAGTTCACGGAATACTGGACACTGAATGATTGGCAATCATCCTGGCAAGTGGACACTACACTGTATTTATGGGTGCAATAAAAAAAAAGATCAAAGAAAATTAATGATGTTACAAAAGCATACAATTTACAGATATGTAAAATTCCTTTTCGAAAGCAAAAAATACTCATTTTTATGTTGATTTATGTTGCAAACACGCAATAGCAGTCAAAAATATGCAGACCCTGATCAGACATAGAAGGGGCCCCGGGGCAAAAAAAAAAAAGGTTGTTTTGGGCCCCTATACTATTACAGACATTTTAACTTATTTGTGATTGTTTTCTATTTTCCCAGCATAAAAATGAAACATTTCAAAATAATTCTAAAATTAAATTAAAAATTACCCATGTATTTATACTCATTTAGAACAAGACTATGCATTTAAAATTGATTTTAATATTTTTTTAATCCATTTGTATTATTAGCGTATGTGTGCGCTGAGTTCCACCTCCCAGAAAATTTTCTTTTCTTCATCATAATATTTTAAAAAATGCTAACTAATGGATATTTTGTGATAAGTACATATGGCCATAAATTTTCAATAACGCCTTTAATTTCTATTTTATTGATCTAGTCTTAGAAACCATTATCATTGTGTTAGAAAGAAGAACAGAAAATAAGTCTCGAAGCCTTTTTATTGTTACCCAATTATGAAATAGATAAAGGAAATTTAGCTTAATAAAAATTATTATTGCAGCATATATAAATTTAATATACAATAAATGGAGAGATTTGCGAGGCCTTTATTTTTCAGGGGCTCACGGGCCCACACGCCCGTGTGATAATGAGACTCTCGAGGCCCCATCAAAATAACCTCTGTTCAACTTTGGACCTCTCTTTCTTTCCTTTTTTGTCCTCTTTATGGCAGATTGGTGATTCTACAAATAATACTGAGAACGATGAAAAGAAAAAAGATGCACAATGTCAGGCTTCCGCTTCAGGCAAAGCAAACCCCCTCCCCCCCCCGATGTGCATGTGTCCCCTGCATGAGGGGGGGGGGCGGGGGAGAGATTGGGTGTCTTTCAAGCATCAGTTTCAGTTATGCTTGGAGTCAGAAGAGAGAGAAATTGCAACACGGGATCAATCGCCGGAAATGATGACACGGCAAAAGTAGCTTCCAAAATTCGCTACAAACTACTGTTTTTTTGTAGCGCGCTACACGCTACACTACTTTTTTAAAAAAGTAGCGCGCTACACTACAAACTACAAAAAAAAGTAGCGGCTACTGTAGTTTCGCTACAAGTAGCGCGCTACTCCCCAGCCCTGTTCACATCAACAAAAACTCAGCAATAGGTGAATATTTTGAAATTGATGGTATAAGTGAAATTGATGAAGATAACCAAAACACAAATGTAGAACAAATTCATTTAATACAAGCAGATGATCAAATCAAAAATATTAGAGAACAAGAATTTAACATACAAAATTTTAATATAAAACACTTATTGGTCATGAACGTCAGGAATTTGAGGAGCTACTTACAAAATACAAACAGGTCTTTGCTACTTCCCTAAAAGCTATGGGACATACTGATCTGGTGATACCAAAGTTATCCTTTACGAGTGAATATCCTCGTCGATCACCACCCTTTCCCATTCCTCAGATTTTTCTGAAGGAAACGAAAGAGCAACTTGATGAGATGCTGGAAGCTGGAATCATCTCCAAGACCATTTTAGATTGGTCTAGCCCTTTATTGCTCGTCAAAAAAAAGTTATGTCCTGATGGAAAACAGAAATATCGTCTAGCACTTGACCTTCGGCTAATAAACACAATAATCACACAAGGTGCATACCCCCTTCCCAAAATTGCAGACGTAATAAACAACATATCACAATACCAGTATTTCTCCAACTTAGATTTGCAGTCTGCTTACCATCAAATTGCATTACCTGAGGAGTACAGGCCATGTTGTCATTTAACACTCCTTTTGGTGCCTATTGCTATAATAGGTTAGTTTTCGGCCTCAAGAACTCTGCATCAATTTTTCAACATTTAATTGATAAAATCATTGATGAGATAAATATTGCAGGCATCCTAGCATATCAAGACAACATAGTTGTCGCTGCTAACACTTTTGAAGAATCTGTTGAAAAACTATCTAAATTGTTTGAGTGTTTCCAAAAATATAATTTAACTTTGTCTCCAGCTAAGTGCAATTTTCATAACACAAGCATTAACTATTTAGGTTTTGAAATATCTAAACACATTGTTAAACCGATCAAGCAAAACATCACAAAAATTACTGGCTTTCCTATTCCAGATACAAAAAGAAGACTAAAAAAATTCATTGGCTTATGCGGTTTTTATCGACATCTTATTCCAAAATTTGCCCAATTGACAGCAGATCTCAATGACCTTACTACCCCTAAAGCACAGTTCAAGCTAACAGAAAAACATAAGGAATCATTTAGCAAATTGCAGGAGATATTCTTTAAAGAGCCATTTCTTAGACAACCCAACTGGCAGGAGAAGTTCTACCTTAACACTGATGCTTCAACCTCTGCCATTTCGGCATGTTTGTTGCAGAACTTTGATGGTGAATTGCTTCCCGTCTCGTACTTTTCAAAAACTTTAAACAAACACGAAAAGAATTACCCAGCCATTAAACTGGAACTTATGGCCATAATCAAGGGAGTTCAAGCGTTTAAATATTATCTCTTCAACAGAGAATTTGTTGTACTCAGTGATAGCGAACCACTTAAGCACTACAAGAGGATTTCTTCTCCTACCGACCTTACAACTCGTTGGTTGTTAGCCCTCAGTGAATATAACTTCACATTTCAGCATATTGCTGGATAGAAAAATGTCCTCGCTGATTATTTCTCCAGAATTCCCGTGGAGTTACCGAAGAAGGATGTCGAAAGAGAACCTAACCTTTTAAAGTCAAATGAAATTTTACCTGTTGAGGAAATTTCTCACTCTCAAAAGGAGTTCTGCAATCAAATGTCACATACTGCGAACACAAAAGATCCCTTGCTAGAAATCTCGACTCAGACTTTCCTACATGAACAACTAAATGATCCTGAACTGGGAAAAATATACAACAACATTAAAATGGGAAGACAGTTGAAGAGACATCAGGACTTTCAGATTTCTTCAAATAATCAACTTCTCTACAAAAACATAAAAATCAATCACTCGGAGCAGTGCAAATCCTTTGCACCAAGACTAGTCGTTCCAAAAGTTCTCAGAATAACTCACATTGGGCATCTGGGAATTGCCAAAACTTACGCACTACTTCAAGAGAGATATTTTTGGAGAGGAGTATATCAAGATACTAAACAGTATGTTGAGTCTTGCACTATTTGCCTCCAATCGAAACCACAGAAGATTCCACAAGCACCGTTTCCAGATACATTTGTACCAAGTCATCCAGGAGAAATGATCTCTATGGACCTAGTTGGCCCCTTTAAAAACAAGATGTACATATTAACAGTAATTGACATTTTCTCAAGACACATGGAACTGTATCCACTGAAAAATATCACTGCAGCAACAGCTTCAGAAATATTTTTTAAATATATATTTACACATGGGCGACCAGCACAGGTTTTATGCGATGTGGGAAACCAATTTACTGCAGAGATTTTCAAATTCGTGAACAAAGTGTTGCAAATCAATCTTATGCACACCAGTGTAGCACACACCCACAGGCGAATGGAATTTCAGAACGCATCAACACCAGTATTAAATCCACTATCAATGCTCTGCAGCTTGAAGGCCATTCTCTTCTTCATGCCATTGATCTACACAAAGCAATTTATAATGCTTCAAAACATCCAGCAACAGGATTTTCACTTAACAACATTCATTTTGCCCGTGACCTTTCTTTGTTCACTGACACCCTGGACCTGACTCAAACCCCAAAGAATAATACCTCTGATTACAAGATGTTCCAAATTTTAGAGGCCATAGAGAGCATATATCGCTTGGTCTTTAACAATCTGAAGGTTTCCCAAGAGCTAAACAAGGCACGTCAGAATTCAAGCAAAAAGCTCAGGATGTTCAACAAGGGTGATATAGTATACATCAAAACACCGGCTGCTTTCAAACATAAATTGGACGGTCCATTTAAAATCATAAAAAATTAGGCCCAGTTAATTATCTAGTACAAAGGGATGGAAACCCCAATTATAGAAAGTTTGTTGTACACACTAACAGGATTGTTCTATCTAAGCCCAGACCAAATAGACTCATTGAGTCTACCGTGGAAACTTATGGTTCTCATCATCAAATTACAAAAAAAATTAATCCAGTCTCTTTCCAGCAGAGTGTCTACCCTCTCCCTGTAGGAGATGTTCCAGGTGTGAGAAATCAAGCCCCGGCGCCAGAGGCCCTTCCTAGCCTGTTGCAGCATGTCCCTGTTGCTCCATCCGAGGATGATATTAATTCGGAGGTAATCGTCTACGATCATGGGAAGGATGACAAGATTTCCTGGCATGCTCCCAACCTTTCTAAGGAGATTCCAGGTGATGAAGCACGTTCCTCAACTTTTACCTGGAAGACACCCTCTACCTCTCCAGGAGGTGGGCCTGTAACACTTTCTGCATATTCCCCACTGGGTGAGAGGAGGCTCATGCCCTCTCGGTCTCCTTTTCCGACCCTGTCTACAGCCTTCCCAACAAAGGTTTCTGAGAGGGGGTCCATACCCTCTCGCACAGAACTTGAAGTTATGGCATCATCTCCTCCTCCTGGCCTCACAGGGATGGCAGATCCTGCTCCAAGTACCTGCGGCTCTCCTGCCTTCACCAAGGTGACCACTGCACCCTCGACTCCTGTGTGTGGTGTTGTTCCTCCTGTCCTTGATGTGCCAATAACTCCCAAACACCGATTAAAGGGTAGCAGTCGGTACAACCTGTACCCTCGCCATTAATTTGAACTATTACTTTTCTGAATAGAACTCTGATAACTTTTTACCTTTATGTTGTCGTGCAAATTTTTCTCACACATTGATATTATATGCACTGAACTTTACACAGACAGATAAACTTTTTTCTAGCCATCATACATCTATACTTCTTTTGCATATATATATTATTTCTCAAGTGTTGATGTAAAATGTTTTTCTATTGTGTATAACGTGACAACTTAGTATTTTAATTATGATGTTTGTATCTTGAGTATTATGTTTCTATTTTGATTATGACATTTTGTATTCGGTATATTGATTTTTCTGAGATGTTGATAATACTAATATTCATATTAATATGCAAATTTAGCTGTATGGAAGTAAGGTATTAAGGTGGTTTTACTTACAGGTCTTTACAGTATGTTGTATTATTAAGACAGGTGTGAAAATTTTTCTGCTGGCAGAAAATTTCTTTCATGTGTGTCTGATTAATATTTCTCTTCACTTCTTTCCTTCTCTCTCCTCTTGTGGCCTGATCAACCACAAGCTCAGTTACTCTGTTCTTTTTAATCATCTGTTTACAAACTCAAAGAATTACCTTGATTTGTTTACTACAATATAATAGTATTATGGTTTATCAACAATGAGTGCTATGCTTATGTGTGAACATTTTTTTTCCTTCTACGTATAATTTTTCTTGGTGTTTTACATTTTGAGTGCATTCACAAGGTATATATTTTATCATGAGATTTTGGATTTTTGGTTGCTTTCAAATTTAAAAAAAAAGGGGGGGAATATTTTTCGGTTGTGAATGAAACTTTATGCAAATATACTTTTTTTTCCTTTTGTGTAGTTGGCCAACTAACATTGTGTACTTATCATATTTTTTTACATAACCAAGAACTTTTTGTATCTTTGTGTGATGGATACTTCATGTCTTCTGTAAGAAAATCATGTCCTCTGTAAGAATGAGGGAGTTATGATGTGCAAACTTGTAAGGGTAAGGTGCTCCTTTTGTTTTGTGTGAGGTTTACATAATGTGTTTAACATTTCAGTGAAAATTTCATTGTTGCATTGTATTTATGTGTCAGACTTTGTTCTAGAGACCTTGGGAACTTGATCTCAGTTTTTTTTTTTTTTCTTTTGTAGCGAAGGGGAGTATATCCTGAGGAAATCTCAGTATATTTTTAAAAAATAATTTATCCGGAATTTTTCTTAAAACCGTGTGATAAAAACAAAAATATTTTGCACATGTGGTTTCGTCGCCAAAAGGGCGATGTCTATATCGTTTCTGGTTGCCTTTCGGCGTTTTTTTTTTTTTTTTTTTTTTTTTTTTTTAAATGAGGCGTCGGAGCGGGATTTTTCAATATGAGAGAGGTGTGCACTTCGGTTTTGAGAATATTTTTAGCTTTGTGATGTTTTTGACTATAAATTGTGATATATATATAGAAATATTAGAAGTCAACTGAGAATAAGTATTCTTGAGGGTCTCTACTTAAAAATGGGTGTGATTAAATTTCTTGTACCTGATATGGAAAATAAAGGGTAAAATGTCTCACATTGGATTTATATTTTTGCCGTGATGTACTTCATGCTCTCTCCCCAGGAGCAGGCGGTGTGGCGGTAAGACAATTATCGTTTTCAATTTTAATATATATTAATTATACCAACATGCATCTTGATTAAAGTTCGGACCTGGCATTCCCATTTGGGATATTGCGAACACTGTTTCTTTTTGCTGTGTACTAGCCACTATTTAAATACCGTGAGTATATGTATTCTGTTTATATTTTTGAGAACAACAATTTTCAAAAAGAATTATTTAGGACACCACCAATAACAATGAAATAGTAAATTTTAATTCGAAAACTCCTTATAAATTTAAAATAGCCGCCATCCGCTCATATGTAAATCGTGCCATTACAGTATGCTCAGACGAAAACCTCCTCAATAAAGAACTACAATTTATTAAAAGACAATGTAAAAACGCAGGTTACCCAAAATCCATCGTCAAAAACCTATTTAAAAAGAGAATCAAAAAGCTAGAACAAATTAACAACTATCAAAACCCGAGACAGAAATTTACCAAAGCCATTCCCTACTGCAGGGGAGCTGCTCTAAAAATAACAAATGAAGCTGCTAAGAAAATTATTAAAATAAAAACCTAATCAAAATATTTTGAAACGCATTCACAGTGATAAAGACCCTATTGACCCTGATGAAACCGCAGGCATTTATAAAATAAACTTTACAGACAATAATTCAAATAAATCATGCTGCTACATAGGTATGACTAAAAGGAAAATTAAAGACCGAAAAAAGGAACACCACAATGATATTAAATTCAATAAACCCAGTACCGCCCTCTCTAAAATAGCCCAAGAACGCCCCATAGAAATCAACTTTGATAATAGCCAAAAACTCTCCAATTACAAAAATAACTATTATGCCCTAAACATGGAAGCTTTCCAGATTATAATCACAGATGGCGCTGTAAATGACATTACGCATGCACAAATAGATCCGGGGTGGAACGATATTTTGAGGAAGAGAGCAAGGTATTTTGAAACCAGAGTTGAGGAAGGTGGTGGCCGCCACTGAAAGTGCTACTGACAGCTTTTAATGAGTTTTTAACCTTTTAATATGTCCTAAATATATTAAGTTTGTCCTAAACATATCTTTAAGAAATGATCTGAAAGTGCAAAAATGTTCTTAAAGAACAATAACAGGAAAATTCACATCCTAATTTAGTAATGACAGTAATTAGTATAATCCTACTAATATATAAATGTCAATGTTTGTATGTATGTTTGTTACTGTCATGCTGAAACTGCTTGACAGATTTGGATGAAATTTGGAATAAAGACAGTTAAAGTCCTGGATTAACAAATAGGCTACTTTTTATCATGCAAAAAAACACTGTTCCTATAATATAAAAAGAAAACCTATCTTTTATATAAAAAAAAACAAAGAATACAAGAGTTTTTATTTAAACAAAGCCGTCAACAGATGGCGCAAACTTATAGGATAAGTTTTTTAAAAATAAAACTTCAGATTTCCTTTTCCATAGGTGAATTTGAAATAATTGTTAGATGGTTTCATTTTATGTTATGAAATCTTAATTGGATGAGTCACATGACAAACCATCAGCATGCTTTTATTACACAGCATGCAAAAATACTACCTTCTTTAACAAGTAGATCTGCAGCATTTAATATGCATTTGTAAGAAACTCACTGTATCATGTGACTGATGCTCCATCATCGGTAAATGATTCTAAATTAATATTTTATTGTCTGCTACACCTGACTTGGATAAAGAATACACGAGAATAAGTTTTTGAAACTTCATTCAGTTCAAATTGTGAATTTTTCTGAGCAGCTTTTTCCCATTCTATTTCTATTGTATTTCAAATAGAAAAAGGATGTTAGAAATATCAATTTTTTTAAATCACACTCATGAATGAAACACTTCCAGCTTAATGGAATAAGGAAAGAAAATAGGGAAGCCACATGGATTATGATACACTTAATATATTGCACTTTAGTGCGTATTTAAAATCTGAAAGTGTTTCAGATTTTTTACTTTTTTTTTCTCTTTCTTTCCATTTTTTGATAATGGCCAATATATCCAGAAGCTCTTCAGAATTAATATAGGACGAAAATAGTTTGTACCTTTCCGCAGGTTTTTATCACTAAACCATCTTATTTTTGAAACCAGGGGCGACCCGACATGGTAAGCACAGGGCTCACAACAGAATTTCAAGGCCAATTCCGGGTAAAAAAGGAGCTATTTTAATCATAAAAAGGACCAAAAAGGACCTTTTTTGTCTGAAAAGGGGACCAAAAAGGGACCAGTTCTGTTTGAAAAAAAGCTCATACACAAGAAGGAAATTGTTTATAAACTGACGCACATATAACTATATATCTTAAAAAAATTTAAATAACAGAAACACTTCAGTTTTTCTAACTAGAAACCAGACTAATTCATAGCAGTTATAATTTGTATACACATAAAATATCTGCTTGTATCAGGGATGAGATTGACAAAAAGGAAAAAGTCTGAAAGAATGTAGGAACAACATTTAAGCAATAAAATTTTGAATTTCAAGTTCAATAAATATTGTAATTGCTTTTTTTTTCCAGCTACAAAACCATTTGATTCCTGAAGCTTTAGTTCTGGCACATTTACATTTTTCCATGAATCTTTCCTGAATCAAGAAACAACTTTCAAAAAACGGGCCTGCATGATCAGCAATTCTTAGTAAGAAATTGTGCTCCATTAAAAATTCTGTATAAAGGGATTTAGCATTTGTAACAGATATGTTGAATTGAAATCTCTTTCCTAAAAAAGATTCAACTTGTATTTATGAAATAAATTTGGAATACCCCATCACAATCATGTTTCTTTACCAAAACTAACACATTTAATTTGAATCATAAAAAAAAGAGCAAAGAGTTTGCAGAAATTAAATGTAATTCTTGAATTTTTATTAAACAAATTAAAAGTAAAGACTTTTGAGTTTGATGATAAGGCGACAAACACATTATAGTGAAGCTTTTTGCCTTAAACAGTCCAGACAATGCAATATTTCCTAAATTAACACGGAAGAAGATGACAGCATATAACATCACATGTGAAAGCATTTCATCGTCCAATAGATAAAAAGTTTGTAATACAGTGACTTCTGAATGACTAGAATCCACAGCTAGCACCATGAAAAAGGGAAAAAAGGGACCATTTCTGCAAAAAAAGGACTTCTAAGGACCTTGAACAAAAAAAGGGACTTCAAGGGGAAAAAAGGACCATTTGTGAGGCCTGTAAGCATCACATCGGGACGACAGCTTCAAAGCGGCATCATTTTGAACTCAAAAACTAAATAGAGCATAAAAAGGGGGTCTTTTTTATGTTAGCAGGGGGTGGGGCACCACTTACCCTAGGGCCATCCTGTTTGTAACCATCTTAATTTTAAATTCCATTCAGAATCTGCAAGATTTCAGTGCCAAGGAAGCCAGTGAGAGACAGGATTCTCTCCGAACAAGATTTATTAAGATGACGAACCAACTGGTTGCCAGAGGCGGCTAAGTCTTAAATAATAATTATTATTATTATATTTTTTGTGTTTGTAGTAAAAGTTATGAATGTTCGAAAATTTTTGAAAAAACCCACTTTACAAATAGTAGATTTTCCAAGTAGACTTGGCCTGCCCAAAAAAAACCCATGCACTTTTTTTCAAACTGGGCACTTGGCAAACTTTGCCTCGCATGATACCAAAATTATGTGTAGGCTCTGTTGTATTTATTTCATGATCAGAGTCTTATTATCGCATGGGCAAATCGGGACTTTGCCTAGGGCCCCAATTTCAAATGTTGTTCTGAAATATTCTTTATATCAAAATTTTATGAAAAATAAAACAAATTTCATAGATAGGGGCCCCAATTTCATGAATGCCCAGGGCACCTGTTGGTCATAATCAGGCCCTGTTCATGATGGAAAATCAGAACTTTTTGTGAAACATTGTAGTTCATCTAACATTTGACCAAAGGTGGCTTGCTTTAGCACTATGCAAATGAGCTGGGACTTCAGCAATCTCATTTTCTAGCTAACTGGCAAAGTTAAAACTCAAAAACTTATTTCTTGCAGCTATCCTAATGCTTTGTTATCTATATTTTGCCTCTTCTCCCCCACTTCCCACTGACACAATGCATATACTTTCTTTTTTGGGGCTGGGGTGATACTTTGAAATAGAAAAACTGGTTTTGTAAACATTCATTGAATATTTTAAAATATTGCCCAAAAAAATACCAACATTTTAGAAAAAGTACATTATGCATCGTGTCAGCAGCTGGATAATGAAGAAAAAAGTATAAAAATATCAATAACCGTGCATTCTACAAGTGAAATAATTTTTACCTCAGGATAAATTGAGCAGCTTCATTTTGATGGGCAAATATAATCTTTACTATACATAACAACTGTGGATATAGAGAGGATCTTGGATTTTTTTTTTTTTTTAATCTCATAGCTTTATAATAGATATATTTTTTACATGTAAAACACAAATTTTAACTACAGTATTGGCCTGAATTTAACGCAATGCTTTTTGACTGATCATTTCTTGTTAAAAACATGGCTCTCCCTAAATTAGAGGTCTAAATACAGGATTTTTCAAATTATCTTGATAAAAAATCTCAGGGTCACGTTATATTCAGGTCCACGTTATATCGGGGCTAATATGGTATATTACAAGTCCAGGTAGTAAGAATAATTTGATGAGCGACCACTTCTATGACTTTGTTAGTTTTTCAAAAGTGGCTACAGCATATTTATATTTTCTAATAGTACCTGAACTTCAAAATTCTATGAAACTGTTCAATACTGACAGAAAATCAGCCATTGGTGTAAATGAGTAAGCTTTTTCAGTAGAGCACTCTATGTCCTATTCCTGCAACAGGAAATCAAATTATTTTAAATGAACTAAAATCTTCTTAGGTTAGGTTTATCCAATTTTAGTCACTATCCAGTTATACCAATGAAATCAGTTATCATGAAATGCTTAACATAATGATTTCGCCCCCTCAATGATAATAATAAATCTTTACTTTTATTTTTTGTTCATTGTTATCTTGTGTTTATTAGATGAAAGATTTTTTTTAAGTACAGGGTGGTTATTAATTAACGTGAGTTGTCAGAGCCCTCTAGCGAGCAAAGTATTGGACGAAACCTAACCAAAGTTGATGAGCATGCATAGTAGATCATGGGATTTGGATTTCAAAAAGAAGAAGAAAAAAAAAAAGTTCCAAAATTTGCCACTGGGGCAATTTTGGCATTGCAAAAGTGTATTAGCATAAATATTGAATGGTTAATTGACAAACAATATAGCAAACATCAATTTTATTTTCAACAAATGCTTTTTACTTACAAATTTGGTTCAATATGCACACCATTGGTAAATTCCAAGAACTGCATACAATGCATGGCATTTTCTACTGCCACTCACAGCATATCAGAGTTAATCTGCCTCACATGTAACGTTGTTCGATCCTTCAACGTTGCGATAGAGACATGTCCTTGATAAACAACACCTTTAAGAAATCCCCACAACCAAAAATCGCAAGGATTAAGATTGGGGGACCTCGGTGGCCAAGACGTAGGAAATGCGCGACTAATCATTGTGCTGTCAGAAAAATGTTGCCGCAACACATGCTGTACCCTAAGTTCAATGTGGGGTGGTGCACCATCCTGCATGAATATGGTTGAATCGAGACATCCTCGCTGCTGTAGTTGTGTAATCGTGAAGTTCTGTAGCATATCTGCATACCTGGCAGCAGTAACGGTACAGGCCACTGGTCCATGTGCTTCATTTCCTCATAAAAGTAAGGACCGATGATAAAGGATGCTGTAAAGCCACACCACACTGCGACTTTTGGCGAGTGGATACGCTTTTGAACACAAGCGTTTAGATTATTCGCAGCCCAAATGCGGCAGTTGCTGGTGTTAATGGCACCATTCAAATGAAAGTGTGCTTCATCACTCCAAAATCTGTCATGGCCATGTAGCATCAACTTGCATGCATGCTAAGAATATCAATGCAAAATCCAATCAGGTGGCTGCATCGCCTGGGAGCAGTTCTTGAACAGAAGAGATTTTGTACGAATAAAACTGTAACATCTGATGCAGGATCTTCCTCATCGATGAGTATGGGATATGCATGTGCCGGTATACTGCCCGAGCGCTGCTGGTACCCTGCACATTTTTCATCTCCTGTTCGACAATAGCAGTTGCAACTTCTTCAACTCGCTGTTGACTAGCCACTTTACGTCCTTGGCCTGGTTGCCATGCCAGAGTCCCTGTAGTTTCAAACTGTTGAATCATCTTTCGTAAATTTTTTATGCTCATCGATCCTTTTCACAACTTCATTAATAGGCGAAATTCACAAAGAACAGCATTGCTGTTCTCGTTCCATTGATAGTACAGCTTGACTAGCAAAGCACGGTCCCGTAAGGTAACAGCCATTGCAAGGCAGTTGGTCTCAGAACAGGGTTGGCTTTTTACCGGTAAAAACTGGTTTTTACCAGGGCATGGTAAAAACTAGGTTTTTACCGGTAAAAACCTGGGAAAAAAGGGGTAAAAACCTAATGATACAATAAACTCCCCGAGTCATAAACTGCATATTAATGCTATTTGTAAAATTGTATTCTCATGTAATTGATGTGGATATATCATCAGGACATCATGATGATGCAAACTACATTATGTAACAAACAATATTTGTAAGCATTTAGTTTTCATTAAAATGATTAAGATAAGTTAAGTGTAGTAAAAGTATATTTACAATTTTCCTTTAAGTAAAAATTATTAAACTAGCCTGCATTACATAATTGTAATAAATATTATAAATGTACCTTCTCATAATAATAGTTTTAATAAGTTTAATAATGATAAATGTACATTATCTATAAATTTGAATTTCTTGTGATGATGAAAACATGGATGAAAAGATGTATTCAAAAATTCTTAAGATGTCATCAAAATTCTTAAGATGAAAACATGGATGAAAGTTTTCTGTGTTTATTACATTCCTTAAAATGAACTATTTTCGTATAGCATTCTTTTACTTACCAAATCAGACACTGAATTAGATGAACATTGTTATATAGAAATGGAAATAGTGATATTAAATGTCCTGAACTTTTATCCCTGAGAAAATGAAAATAATAGCAGATAAATTTTCATTGGTTGCTTGTGGATTAAGGCCGATTGACTGCACTAGGTTCCTAATCTTATTGGGGAATACCTTCCTATTCCTAAGGGATTCTAGCCAGTATTTATGTGCGATTTCTGAAAAAAAAAAAATCCACGGAAAACTCCGAACAGCTAGAACAACAGGCAAGAACAGGGTGTGAACCTGGCACCTCCCACCATCCAGTTTCGATAGCAGAACCTCTCAACCATTGATGGAGAGATAAATCTTCAAAAAAATGACAAAAAATAGTCAAATTACTAAGTTTTTCTCTAAGGTTGTAAAAATTTCGGTTGTAAAAATACGGTTTTTCCAAAGACGGTAAAAACCGTAGTAAAAACCGGTAAATACCATCAGACGGTAAATACCGTCCAACCCTGTCTCAGAATGATAAGAAGTCTCCCAGCCTTTCCTTTTATATTCATGATCGCTACACTGAACGGATTTTATGCAAATTAATGCAGTTTAGTCGGTAAACAGCGTCAAAACGTCATCATATTCAGTTCTTGGGGTATACCAATGGTGCTCATATTGAACCTAATTCATTAGTAAAAAGCATTTGTTGTAAATAAAATTGATGTTTGCTGTATTAATTGTCAATTAACCATTCAATATTTACGCTTATACACTTTTGCAGTCCCAAAACTGTCCCAGTGTTGAATTTTGGAACTTTTTTTTTTTTAAATCAAAATCCCATGGTTTTCTATGCATGCTCATCAAATTTGGTTTGGTTTCATCCAATAATTTACTCGCTAGAGGGCTCTGAACACCTCACGTTAATTAATAACCACCCTTTATATTTTAAAACAAAAATGGTATTTCAAGGTGAAATTTTATTATTGCTTTGAATTGTAGGATAATTAAAGAATGTAAAAATAGCTTACTGTCAAAATCCTGTTCGTCGAAATGTGGCTTTGCTTCGACTTCTCTTTCAATGAAGTCCGATACAGAAAAATGATCTTTAGCAGGATGAAATATATCCTCCATTTCCTCATCCAAATCTTCCTCTTCCCACTCATGAGTGCTTTTGTTGTACTGAAATTATAAAACAATACATTGTAAAATATGAAATAATGACAAATACAAAAAAAAAAAAAAAAAAAAAAAAAAAAACATTTACCTATACCAATGTCTTATTTGCACATAGGATTGCATAATCGCATTGCTAAGTAATTTTGAAAACACTGCAGCCTTTCATTGAATTATTGGTCGCTTACATACTTATACAGGCACTGATTTATTCCCCTCTACCTCCTCGGAGAAAAAAATATTCAGGTAGTCTTCTGTTGAAACTACCACGGGATTTATGAACACAGGATTATTTATCATGGCTTACCCTAATTAAAAGAATTAATAAATAAAATTCCTACACACAGGGAGAAGGACGAATGATAATCCTTTGAACAATAGGTCGATGGTAGGAGAAATTTTGTTACATATGAAGAGTGTAGATGCAAACTCAAATTTTCCACTTAGAAAGTTAGTTCTTAGAAAAATGCAAAAAACTTTTTAACAAGCATGTAGGCATTTATCATTTTATTTTTGTGTGTGTGTGTGATATATCTGTTGTCATAACAACTACTTGCACATAGTCCTAAAAATGTAATAATTCTTGTTCAGCTAGAATTTAAATTTAAAAACAGAAAATGTGGGTTTTTGCAAAAGTTAAGAAAGCGAATTTTGCATCTACACCCTTTATATGTCAGTAAATTGGGGTTCATGTGTTCAGTAAATGTCAAGTCGATAAACGAGTTTCCCAGGATATTGAACAGTTGGATGGAACCTATCAAAATTAAAGTGATGTTTCAAAAAATCAAATATCTTTTTGTTGTATTTTGTACTTACCAGGTGTAGAAGTATGAAACTGGATATTTTTGCAAAAATTACTCGTCTGTTGTTTAAAAATGATAAAAAATATTTTATTCAAAATAATCTCCAGTGCAATTTATACATTTCCCCCACCTCTCCGGCAGTTTATGAATGCCAAAAATACAGTTCTTCTTTTGAGTCATCAAGCTGTTTTTGTACATTTTCACATGCATTGAAGAGTTGTTCAGTGAGAGCGTGTCCCAATGATGCGAATAGATGATGGAGCCAAGTCTGGAGAATAAGCTGCATGCATTAGTATTTCCCAACTAAACGCCTCGATCGTTTCCCTGACCTGTTTTGCTGTTTTTGATGGCATTATAATGGGGCAAAATGACTTTGTGTTGCCTTTTCCCATAATCCGGTCGTTTTTCATATAATGCTCGATAAATTGATCATTTGCTGTTGTTAGCGATCTGTGTTAACGGTTTCACTAGGTTTTTGCAGCTTTTTCAAGCTCTTTCGGTGGTCTTCCACACTCTTCGTTTCTCGTCAAAATCACCACTTTTGAATATTTTGAACCACTCGAAACACTGTGTTTTACTAAGAGCATGTTCACTGTAAGCTTCGACAAGCATTCGATGGGATTCTGAGCAGTTTTCTTCAAATGATAACAGAAAACCAATGCTGTCTGCCAGGGGCGTAGCCAAGGGGAGGGTTAGGGGGGGGTCATAACCCCCCATGAGGAATTTTTTGCCATACAAAATGTATATTCTTCACGCCCTTATCACACACATGTATACATATATGTGAGTTGCAGTACTCTTAACCCCCCCCATGAAAAATTTCTGGCTACGCCCCTGCTGTCTGCAAATCGTAGTTCATGGGCACAAAACTCGACATGTTTAAGGTTGTGCAAAGTATACCAGTGTTTGGAACTTGGGTTGGTGTGTGTTGAAAATCTCCGTCAGCTGTTAGAGGGAAATAATGGCGCAATGGAAGTGGTCTTGTGGTCACTTTATTGATGGCTAGCACCATCTATAGGGAAATTCCGTTTTCATACTTCTACACCTGGTATATCAAAATCACCCATCACGATGGCTGGCACAGCAGCATCAATATTGAACTCTTCATGCATAAAATAAAATAAAACAGATAAGACATACACAAAATATTTACTAACATGGCACATATTGTGGTTTAATCTATATTACTTAACAAATCTTCTAAAAATCCATTTCTATTTTAAAAATTCACAATCTGATGCTAAAATTAACATAACTAAAAAAAAAAAAATTAAAGATCATGTTGATGTCTTTAAAAAAAATCATGCAGAATACTTAATTTAAATCCTCCATGGTTCAGAAGACAAAAATAGTTCATTTACTTTAATCTTATGAAATGGCAGATTGTGTAATCTTGAGAAGCTATTTACAACTGCACAAATTGTGAATTTTTTTTTTTTTTGAACTAATGAAACTTCTGTGGCAGAGTTTATTAATCTCACAGTCACCAAAAGTGGCAATGAAAAAAAATCGCTACATTTGAAACTTTTCCCCCCCCGAATTTGGAAAAGTGGAGCTTTGAGTCCTAAATACATCAGCTCCCCATCCCTTGTACCTGCTTCGCTGTGTCCAGAAGGAAGCTTCTTTCCATTAGCTGACGTTCCATGACCGATGACCATGTATAACAGGAGTTCTTACTTAGTTAATCTTACTTTGTCCGAGTCACAAATGATGAATTTTGGATGTTCCAGAGCTGCAGGAGCTGAATTATTTTAATATAAGAAAAATAAGCCATAATCGGGGAAGGGACAATATCAGGTTGTCCACCAATGTCGGGAGGCAAAAATAGTACCATTAGTAGCCTCAAAAAGTTAAACATTGGTGCAACAGCCCCTCTGCAGTGCCAAGGCCTGCACTGACCAACCGCACCTTCGCAACCATCGGTTCTGGGGTGCGGATGCATATGGTGGTCAGCCTGATACGAAGACCCTGTATTTGACCCCAAGCAAGCTTGGTCCTCATTTTATCGACCCTTTCAAGGGATGAAAGGCTGAGTCAAGCTTGCCCAGCCCTGGATTCGAACCGCAGACCTGTGGGATGGCAGCAGAATGTGCTAACCGTTATGTTGTTGCTGTTTTTGATGCCCTCTGACAATTGCAAACGGCGGTGCCAGATCCATTCCAAAGGCAGGAGGTGGGCAGAGGGGGGTGCGCTTTCCATTTTTAGGGCCCCAGAGGGAGGAAGTAGGATTTAGCCCAGGGTCCCCTAATTCTGAACCAATACCAGAGGAGGGACCAACCCCCTGAAATCGGCACCCCAGAGGTATCGTTTAACAACTTGCAGGACATTGGAGCCACGACAGATTTTACGTGCACAAGCTCTCATTAGCGTACATGGTCCCACTGTAGTCGAGCCGAGAGGAAGTTGACTCTCCCAAGCACTGGCCAAGCCGGATGCTGCCTCACTTGCCGTGTTCTAATGGGATCGGAGTTTAGCACCCAGACCACTGCGGGACTACTAATCGTTACACCACTGAGATTCATTTTATCCACTTTTATTCATTTTTGATTTGTAAACTAGAAACACTAAGCAGGGTGTCCACCAAAGTCAGGATGCAAAAATAGTATCATTAGTAGCCTCACTGACATAAAAAAAAGTCGCCAGTTTAGTACCCATTTTCTTAATTTTAATTGAAAAATGACAGCATTTTTGCATAATTTTGTAGTTAAGAAATAAAAAACGTCATTTAGCTTCATTAAAGAAGGATGAACATAATGATAAATTTGAAAACTTCATGTGTTATATAAGAGCATATAGTACATTTATTTTCATACACGAAAAGGATTAGAATGTTTGATGAAAGATAAATAGAGCAACTTTAAAAAGAAAAGGGAGTTGACAATAACCAAAAACTTGAAGATAGCATGAAAATATTTTTTTATCAAAAAAGTGGCCTAATCTTTAAATTAGTAGCAGAAGTTGCCTTTTTTAGTTGCTGGTGGAAACCATAAAATATGATTTTACTTTATTTATTTTTATAAAAATTATAAAGTAAACAAATTATTCTGAACAAAAATCTTATTATATTACTTTATTTTGAATGCAATGTCAAAGTGCAATGTTAATTAAAAAATACTTTGAACCAGATAAATCAAAAGGGTTGTTTTATCAAGTACAATACGAATTTACAAAACAATACTAAGATTAACTGGATTAATTAGCACAATTACAACAGAATGATTAATTAGATTAATTAGTTCCAAATAATTAAATTAAAGAATAACATCGTTTTATTTTTTTATAATTATAATAAAAATGTTATCTGTGAATGCTATTGACCATTTCACCATACACCAATAATGGAGTAATTAGTACCAAATCATCAAGCCCAAAGACAGGTTTCAAAACAAAAATATCCTAAAAACCACAGGCTGCACCGTGATTTTAGGATATTTTTGGTGACTGATCTCAGTTTCCCATACTTCACACTGCTGTAAGCAAGGCCGTAGGCGGAATTGAGAAAAGGGGGCACTTCCTTCCCTCTGAATTTTTGTATGCCTCCCCCCCCCCTGCTTTTTTCCGCTTTGCAACATACTAACTATATGAAATTTTTGTACCACACTCCCTTTGGAAAATTCTCTGTCGACCCCCATAGTTATAAGTTTTTAAATTCAACAATTAGGATAATTAAATACAAATATCAGGAATCGGTCTGCTTTAACTAATCAGAGCCCAAAAACATTGTGTTAGATCAGTTGACATCTTCCGGTCACGCATAGTCCCTAAAGTTTGACAGAATATGAAAAAAACTTCATTCTTCTGATTATTTTCTTAATTTTTAAATTAGATGTTTTCGTAATGTAATAGTTTGTACAGAGCCTAAAAATATTGGTTTTAATTTTGTTTAAATCAGTTGATATCTTCCAGTCGTGCATAGGGCCTAAAATTTACCAAAATATTAAAAAATTTCACATTTTTACGAGTTTTTTTTTTTCTATCTTTTATATACCTTTTTTAACATAATAGTTACAGTATTTTTACTTTTGAACATAAGAGCATAGTGTTTTATTATGGTGTGAATAAATGAACAACTTACGGTCGTGCAATGACCCCAATGCTATAGAAAAACAGTACCTGAAAGAAGATAGAGATGACATGGTGGGTGATGACAATAACAACGGGCATGGTACTTTTTGAATTGCTCTATATTTAAAAAGCTCAAATATTACACTATAGTTTTTAACAATACTAGGGGCCAAGGCCCCCAGACTCGCTACGCTCGATTTTGTATGAGGCATTCGGCCCCTAATCAGGCTTATTCGTAAAAAAGACATAATTTCAACAGACAAAACCCGAAGATTGGATCAGATAGAATGTTAGTGAGCTAAGCTACACATTGCTTGGTTCTTGCATCTTCATTGGTACATAAAAATTTAAACTTCACACTACAGTAGACCCCCTACCCCTCATAACACGGAAGATATTTTGTTATGGGAATCCATGTTGTACGGGTCCTGAGCTATACTCCACCTGGAGTGCAGACTCCGCTTATAATCGCTGGAAAAATTATTTGCACTCCTCAGAAACACAATGATATTTAACCCTTTCGTGCCTAACGGGACACATACGTCCCAAGCAAATTTCAAAAAATTCTTTTGGGACAGAAACGCTTCTCTGTCTAATGGGAGACTTTCCCACCAGTCCTGCCAATATTTTTTAAGGTACTTTCATTCACAGAACATAGATGGCACTACCGTACATAATGTAATTCCTGCGTTTTTAGCAGATCATTCCATACTGTTTAGCTTCGTTTATAGTTAATAGTATCGTTTTGGAAAATACCGCCTGAAAATTTGAGTGATCCGTAAATCTAAAGCCAGAGACGTTACTCACGAATCAGATTAACTCTAATAAACTGGTAAGTGGCAAAGTTTTACTTTAGTTTGTATTATCGGGACATATGTGTCCCTCTCGTCTTGGTTAGTGGGAATACGTTGTCCCAACAGTCCTATGATATCACTTCTCTTGATATTATATTTTTCGGTTACTTTTGAAATAGTTGCTTATTATTTTTAATTTAGGCACAAATTAATTCAATCTGAAATGACTCGACGCCGGGGACTTACTGATGAAGAAATAAAAAAAATTTTAGAAGAGTCAGATGACGAAGACATTGATTTGGATGATGAAATAGACGATCCCGATTTTCAAGATCCAGCACACAATATGCAGTACTCATCCGATGCAGACGAGTGTGAAATGGATATCGATCATGATACCACCCCCCAAAATACAAAGAACAGCGATGCTTTGAGCGATACTGATACGGCATCACTTTCATCAGTTCATTAGATACCATCAGCTAATGCTTCAGGCTGCAGACCAATCTTATGGTTTCATGCAGATTCAACTTTCCAACCTCGAATGACAATTCCAGCAGAGTCATCGCCTAGTTTGTTATTCAACTTAAATCGTTCAGCTACCGAATTGGACGTGTTTCTCAAGATATTTCCACGAAGTCTTATGATTTGGATCTCTCAATGCACAAAACAACGACTCGAAAAGTTAGGACAAACAATTCACCCTACAGACCCCTCTGAAATTATGCTTGTCCTTGGATGCGTGCTTGTCATGTCTTACAATAAGGTGCCAAAATTCTCTCATTATTGGTCATCTAATCCTTCTTTGGGAAACTTAGCAATAAAAAATGCTATTTCAAGAGACAGATGTAAAACGTTGTTGTCGAAACTATATTTTGCTGAACCAGAAAAGCCAGGAAATGCAAGTAAAACATATTACATCGACGAGGTTGTTTCGTGCCTGAAACAAACCTTCAAACAGTGCCGAAGCGAAAGCTCATATCAATCTATTGACGAGTCAATGGCGAAATTCAAGGGACGTTCGTCCCTCAAACAATATATGCCGATGAAACCTGTGAAAAGAGGGATAAAAATTTGGCAGCGATGTGATTCAAAAACAGGAAATGTATATGACATGAACATTTATTCCGGAAAAGAAACGGGTGAAGTTCAAGGCACACTCGGGGAACAGGTAGTATCAAAGCTAACGGAGACAATCCGAGGAAAAGACGTTATGCTTGCATTTGACCGATTTTTTACAAGCGTGCACCTGATGGAAACCCTGGACTTTCCTGCTGTTGGTACGTGCATCAAGACACGCAAAGATGTTCCTAATTTTGCAACAAAACTAAGCAAAAGGGGTGAGGCTGAGTTTCTTGTAACTAAAAATGGAACAATGTGTGCGCTGTGGCTTGATTCAAAGGAAGTGATGATTCTAAGTAATTGCCACGAAGCTAAATACGCAAAAGTGAATCTCACCATGAAAGATGGAAGCAAAGAAGAATTTGAGTGCCCTGTGGCAATCGAATTCTACAACAAAATCATGGGAGGTGTAGACCTTGCAGACCAAATGGCAAATGTCTATGAATTAGATTGAAAATCTTGCAAGTGGTGGAAAAAAGTATTTTTTCGCCTATTGATGAGTGCAGTGGTCAACTCATGGATTGCGTACTGCGAACTCAAACATCGAAAAAACACCACTTCTTGATTTCATTGTACCTCTTGCAGAAGCCTTGATGGCGTCCGGAAAGCTCAACACACAGTATCAACGCCGTAGAGGAACTGGACGCCCATCCAAAACATCACGAAGCTTACTCAATGTTGGTGACCATCTGCCAGTAACAACAAAAACACGACGGCGGTGCCGTAAATGTGCACAACAAAAGAAGGAATTGCGCACTAAAATAATGTGCATGATGTGTAATGTCCCATTGTGCATTGATTGTTTCCAACCATACATTCATAATTAAATTTTTATGACTAGAAAATCATTGGTTTTCTTTACGAAATTACTCATTGAAGACTACTGGGACACATATGTCCCAGTTGTTAGGACTGATGGGACATATATGTCTTGGTCCTAAATCAGTGTTTAAAATCTTCCTAAAAATATAACATCTTAGTTTTAGCATTCTAATGTGCCCTACTCATAGTTTATGCTACCAAAATTGTTTTGTTGTAAAAAAAAAAAAAAAAAAAAAAAAAAAAAACTCGTCGCGAAAGGGTTAATGCTGCCATTCAAAAGTTATATTTATTAGGAGCTAAAGCGTCATAAAATGAGAACATCTATTTCAGCTGTATTTTTAATAATGTAATTGCGAATTTGCCACCCATGGCAATTTTTCATTATTTGGCGACTTGCATACATGTAAAGTTAATAAAAGCTACGGAACAGATAGAATAGCCTGCCACCAATGGCGACTTTTCATTATTTGGCAATTTACACATGCTCACAACCTATATTTACTGTTCATTTAAGGTTACCGGAAAACCGTTATCCATATTTTCATTTACATACTCGTTTGCAGATTGCCGTACTTAGCACCACGGATTATATCATCTCGTCGCGCTAGCAAATATCCAAAGTGTACTATAACTGCTATAATGGCATAGTTAACGCCGCCAAATATTTCTACTGGTAGCAAATAATCCAGCTGGACGAGAACCGGCTTTTAAATCTGCATTTTAATTATTTTTCATTTTCAAGATATTAGTTATTCTGTTTTGGAAAAACGAATAATTGCTAATTCTAAACTCCTGTTGTCTAAGCGAACTGACTATTTGAAAATTGTCAGCTTTGTGTAACACATTTTGAGTTACTTATTTCATATAGTTTTTATTTTGGTGTAAAATGGGCGTAATTCGAACTCATGTTTGTAAATTTCACGCGATTCAAGATACTTGGAAACGCTTTGTTGCAAAGGAATGAATGATTTTATGCCAAATCTGGCAACCATTTGGTTTATTTTTTCAGTTTTTTATTAATATCTTCTAAAATAATTCGATTTTCGAAATTTAAATTAGCTTAGCAGGTTCCTCGGAATTTATCGAATCTGTGGGCACCTTAGTCGAAACTCAAATCCCTACGGTTTAGGAGGAGATGGGTCCACAAGCTTTGACAGCGCCAGCGGCCTTTACTTTTTTTTAGAATAGAGAGAAACTTGCTTTTATAAAAAAGAAGGTACTTTGAAGACTGATTTGAAGAATCTTAGATTGTATATAAGTGAAGAAAGCCCTTCACCTGAACTTTAAGAACTAGTTTTGTTGATACTGAAGTCATATATGCCAATGTGGTTTACTATCAAAACAAGTAAACACTTTACAGACGGCCCGAAACTTGTTTTCCAAGCAATACAATGTACCAGGTATTTGCCAAAACCTTTGCTTGATGTTGTCGACCCTGTGATCGAACAGAATGGTTTTATTGCCCACCCGGAACACTTACGGTTTGCTATGACTCAAGATGACAAGAAACACATAAGAGAGCTCGAACTTCGAAGAATTCTGAAGGCAAGGCAGATAGATGCCAGAAGGAAAGTAGTAAGAAAATCCACGCCACCAAAAATAAACTTCAATGCGCAAGAATACTCATAAATGATCAAGTGGGTGGATTGTGAATTGTCTTCTCCCCCAGTGTCAGCAGAAATCACTGACGAGGAGATCAAATCGACCATAACTCAATCCCTCACTGGGACATCAAGCAATTCCCAGTTCAAGCTGTTGAGCACTGTGTAAAACTCGTCACGGAAGCCTCAGGAAAAGTTTGTGGAGCTGAATCCCGAGACGGAAATATAAAAAACACCCTGCTGTCCAGATCATGCATGCCTAACTTCACCAGCAAGTTAGTCTTAAAAGTACCTTCTTTTTTATAAAAGCAAGTTTATTGTTAAAAACTATATTGTAATATTTGAGCTTTTTAAATATAGAGCAATTCGAAAAGTACCATGCCCGTTGTTTCTGTCATCACCCACCATGTCATGTCTATCTTCTTTCAGGTACTGTTTTTCTAAAGCACTGATGTCATTGCGCGACCTGAAGTTGTTAATTTATTCACACCATAATAAAACACTATGTTCTTACGTTGAGAAATAAAAATACTGTACCTATTACGTTAAAAATGTATATTAAAGGCAGACAAAAAAAACGTAAAAATGTGAAATGTTAAATATTTTAGGCCTCATACGACACCGGAAGATATCAACTGATCTAAACAAAATGAAAACACAATGTTTTTAGGCTCTATTTGAAGAAATTGCAAACTATTACATTACAAAAACCTCTAATTAAAAAAAAAATATTTTTTTTAATTGCAAAAATCAAAGGTTTTTTTTTTTCCTTTCATATTTTGTCACACTTTAGGACCTATGCGCGATTGGAAGATGTCAATCGATTTTGATAATTTTTCTTCTTTTTGTTTATGTAATTTGCAACTTTTCCGCGCTATTACAACTTCGAAATTTTTAAAAAAATGAGAAATACTTAAAATGTAAACAGTTAAAATATTCTTTTTATGTGTACACTACTGGTAGAAGCAAATAAATTTTAACCATGACACATTTATTAATATACCTGTAATTGTAGGTTACTTTCACAAAGAAATGCATACTTTTTTTTATATATATTTAAGAATAAGATATCTATTTTGATAAGGTACCTATGAGAGATGAGGGTTGGTTTTTTTTTCAAACATAGGTTTAATGTCCTTTTTTGTTTTAATCATTTAATATTAATTTACATTAAGTCATTTTTAGTTTTATTTTAAGTTAAATTACATTTAGATTAATAAATAAAAAGTAAATCCCTTTTAAATATTTATAATGAAATCATAATTCTTTCTTTGTAGTTTTACACACACAGGTATGGAACAGAATTTTTAAGGTTTTGCGTTAAATTTCTTTAATAAAAAACAATATTTTTTAAAAAACTAAGTTAAAAATACAAAAATAGATCTGTTTAATTGTTTAGCTTCTAAAATATACGAGCATTCTCTAACAGTACAAAAATTCATATGGCACTATAAAGGTGAAAGGGTGAGGGGAATTATTTTTTCAAACATTACTTTCCAAATTTTAAGAAAATTTCACTTCTTTACTCTTTATTTCGACATGCAACAGACACACACAAAAGAAAGATTATAGTTCTTTATGTACGGAGTGATAATCATACACTGCAGTAGTAACTAGAATGATAATCATACACAATGCTGTAGTAGTAACTAAAACAACTATTTTAAACTAATAAAATACTATATTATAACATTGTTATCTGTACAAGCAACCATGTTGTAATTTTCACTAATAAATATTTCACAAATGCATTTTAAATGTATATTTTTTCAGTAGACTTGTCAGTTAAGACTTGCAGAAAATCATAAGTGAATTTAAATAACTAAATTCAATTAAAAAATATGTAAAATAAGGGTTAATTTTTAATCATTAGTTATTGGAGACTTCAATAAAGGAATGCTCAGTAAAAGATTGTAATTTACAAAAAGGATGAAGATTAAAAATTTCTCCCTGCCTTTATAAATTGTCTTCAAAATTTATTGAAGTTTTTTTAATTATCGGATTTCTAGAGCAAATTAAAAATATCTGAGAAGCTTCATGGGGAGAGAGTGTAAAATTGCATTATTTGTGGGATTACCGTGAGAGAAACTGCATATACTGAATGTACGTATTTTTCAAATGATACTCTACAGTGCTTATAATTAAACTTCCCCTATAAACAGCAGTCTAAATCTGAAAAGGATGAGAAGATCACTTACAAATTTGCGCATGGACACTACATGAGATGTGCTTAAGTTTTTTATTTTTAAGCTTAGTTCAGAAAATGTTCGCTAAGCGGCACTTTGCAGCATGAAATCGGCTCTCAATAGGAGACTAACTAGTTATAAATGTGCTCAAAAACCATTGAATAAATGTTGAACTTGTGTGTTTATTTTGAACCATCCATTTCCAGTGTTTTGCCAACATTTTTAACTCGAGCTTTTTAAGCAAAATTCCCTAAGCACTTCTCGTGTATAGTCTAAAACAAATTGGATTACTATCTGTTCACCCGTTTTATGATAGAATCCCCATCATAGGGGAAGTTTAATCATACCATACCAGGGTTCCCGCTAGAGTGCGAGACCGCTTAAATCTCGCGCAAAAAATATTACAGCGCGAGGTATTCTGGCGCTGCAAAATATTCGCCACCTGCGCAAGATTCTCGCACGCTGTTTGAAAGTTTAAAAACGCCAGTTTACAAATACAAAAATTTGTTTTTACTCTACTACTGTCGGATAACGAGCGTGCCGCGGCCGCAATGAAGCGTCCCCCTCCCCCTCCTCTCTTGAGTTTCTGTTCAGAGATAACACGGTTAAATCATCGGAATGCAGAGGGGGAATATTAATTAATGCTATCGGCGCTGAGCTGACGTGTTGATTTTTCTCCTCCTGCTTGCCAGCTGTAAAATGTTTTGTTTTGTATGTGCGTCCATCCTAAATGAGTTTTGAGAGCATTTCATCTGTTTGTTTTTTTATATACCACCACGATTCATGGAATTATTGATTACCTCTGGCAGTTTGAAATTTCGACACCCCCCCCCCCTCTTCCGTTCTAAGTTTAGTTGTCGTTCGTTCACAGTAAGAGTTAATCAATCTTTTAAGAAGACACCCCCCCCCCCAAAAAAAAAGCTGAAATTTCCCGGTTAAATGCCGGATAATCTAGCTTATACTGTAGTAAGAATTTGAACTTAACTATATCTGTTTTAACTTTGTCACACATATTTGTATCTTACCAACTTTGTAGTATAATATAATTCAATATTTATATAAATATATTATATAAATATTAAGTTATTTTATATAATTTTATTATACTAGATAAAATATTATAGTTAATAATTCTTTTGCTTAGTTAAACTGGGTGTGATTCTTTGAATAAATTTGAATATTCATTAACTTTGAATATCTATTAACAATTCAAGGGCAAATTTCAGTGCACTTTCAAGTGCAAATTTAAGCCATCTTATTAGTAGAATAGCCGGTGGAAATATTAGTTTAGAATGTTTTCCATATGATCAAGCTGTAAAATTTTTTAATGAATGGAAAAATCGGTGTTATTGAAATTGTACTATAAATAAATAAAATGATGTTAAACAATATTTATGTTCTCACTTAACTTTCAAAAATCTCACTCAAAATTTTTGGATGGGTGAGAAATCTCCCCCGTTTTTTTTTTTTTTTTTTTTTTTTTTTTCTAATGGGAACCCTGTATCATACATAATTTTCCATCCAAACCAATGCATATAATACATAGAACTAGAGGTCTGCGCCGCCTCGCCACGCTGCTGCGGTCTAGGCCGGCGAATAAGGCTGATTCTACACCGCGGCGTACAATCAGCTTCAAAACTAATTTTAAAAATGTACCTAAACTTTCAACTGCTTATTTTTTTCTGGATACTTCTTAAAGCTAGTTACTTGTAAAGGTACAATTTAAATTTTTTGGGTCAAAGGCGTAATTTAATTGCTTTAAAAACTGTTTAAACATTGCATTATACCTCAAAGGAACATGATAGGTTTCGAATGGTTCAGGAAAAGGTCATGGAGGAAGGGGAAAAAAAACCGCTTAAAGACAAATAATGTATTAATTGTATATTGATAACTAAATGTATCCTGAATGTGTTATATAAACAACATAAACCTATCCGATTTTGATAAAATCTATTGTTTCAGTTTTGCAGTAGAAGTATTTTTAAAGTGTACCACAACCGCAAGCTCCTACTCAGAAGTACCACCAGTGGTCAAGCGCATGGTGCTCTAAACTGGGAGGAGGAAGGTGCCTGGTTCAAAAACAGGTTGTGTCCACCGACCTAACCATTCGTAGTTTTCCGTGGTTTCCTCCAAAACTCAGCGTAGAAATATGAGATAGGACCCCTTAGAAAGATCTTCCATGGAGAGCCCCAACTAGAAATGAGTTCGGGCTAATTTTTTAAGCTGAGCCCAATGACTCTTAATTCGAGCCCGCCTGAGCGATATTATTTAAGTCGATGCCCGAGCCCGAAATTTCAGCTAATAGATAGATAAATTTTAATTACTTCATTGGTCATAGAATATCATAAATTTTACCGTTGGTGCAAATTAAAGGCAAATGTAACTGAACCAGCCCGAGTCCACGGGTAGGAATTGGCCGAAATCGCACATTTATACTCAAGTCTAGTATACATTAAAATTCTAGTCTTAAAAATATCTCGTTTTAGTGCAAATTTATGCATATATATGTGTGCGTGTACGCATATACCCATTTTCATTATGCTCTTTTACAAAAATTTTACCACGTTGCGGCACGCCACTGCCGGGTTCTTGAGGCCGTTATGCCGCTGCCGCGAATTTCCGTGATCCGCAGAATAACGATTCCTATATCCTATTCGATATTTCTTATTCGATAACGAATAAATAAGTAAATGCAGTTCTGATTTCGGTATATAATAAAAATTGGATATGAAGTTATTTACTTTAAGTGGATAAATATTAAATATGAGAGTAAACATATTTTTGTCGAATGCTTTTTCTAAAGCACGTTGTAATTGCCTCCACAATGGGTTTTGACTTCTAGTAAATAAATAATTATGCCAAATGCCTTAATTTGAGAGTATTTTTCAATGCAATCTTATTTGTGCATACTGCATACGGAACGGTTAATTTATTCGCTGCCTTGACCACAAAGACAGGATAACAGTGAATAGGTTACAGATAATAGAATACTAAAGTACATTATTAGCTGTAACCCATTGTATTGTAATATTGCAATTACTGTTTATTTGTAATTACTGGTCTTAGAGCCTAATCTGTAAGAGAAATTTTGTTTGCTTGGGTGAATTTTCTTAATTTAAATTTGAAATTGTAACTTATTCTTTTTCTTTTTCCCTCACGTTATTCTAATGAAAATTGTTTTTCTATTAAAACAACACATTTTACAATTTTCTAAATCAATTTTTTTATTGTTCAGAATTAGATCAAGATGGTTAAAAGTTAAATTAAATTAAATTGAAAACTAAATGAATAAAAATGTTAAATTTAAATTAAATAAAAGGGGTCTAATTTTGTTAGTCGTAAGCAACTCTTCGGCCTCCATGAAACTGTAAAAGTAACTCATAAAAAAATCTATAAATACTATACACACTATTTTCAACCTTAACATATTAATGATTTTCCCTTCTCTAAAATGGACTTTCTGATTGTTCATAGAGTAAAATATAATAGGTTTATTTTGAATGCTCCTGTGAAAGAAATATTCATACTTTGTACAAAACTTTTAAAAAGGTACATGCTATAGTTCGTAGCAATAACATCGATTCTACGGCAAATATGAGTATTTATGGTCAGTGGCGAATCGTCATTTATCATAGAACTTTATTATCATTTCTACATAGAACTTTAGTGGTATCTAGCCGGATATCCGGTAGAGAAGTCGGATAACCGGTTATGATTCGGATATCCGATGGTATTTCGGATATTGAAAAATCAGCCACATAGACCGAATACTTGCCGGATATCCGTTACATCCCTACTACCCATCTTACTATCCCTGTACATTAACCATTAGTGATGCAACGGATATCAATTTGGCCGGATATTGGATACCCGGCCAAACTTTCAAGAGGATATCCGATTATCCGGCAGCAGTATGCTTTCTTCTTTTTCTGTTTTACTTTTCACTAGTTTTCTTAGATAATTCAGCTATTACTTTTTTCTTTTAAATTTTCTCATTCGTTTCAAATCATTTAATTCAAAAATCCGAAATCTTTTTGGGATGGTTTCTATGAAATGAGTACCAGTCTTACTGCAATTACAGCTGATACAAATAGGGATGGACGCGAGACGCGAGAATTCTCGCATTGTCTCGCGAGACGAGACAGGCATTTTGTTCGCGAGACGAGACAGAAAATATTTTGCGGGACGAGACAGTCTTGTCTCGCGCGAGATTTCTCGCATAAATACGATCTGAAAAGCGACAATTTGCCTGAAGCCTCTACCGTTTAACTTGCCTCTCCTTCGTTTTCGGTCCTGGTATACTATCAGCACTCTACAATACGCACAAACACGTAACATTTAAAATTAGAACAGACGAGAGATATACAAAACACACAAAGGAGAGGATAAAGAAAGAGGCGGAAAAAAAAAAAGAAAACAGAGAAGAGTTGAAAGAAAAATAATAAGTAAATAGGAAAGGCGGTACGGTATGTTCAAATCTGACAACTTTTAGACGGGGCCCGGGGCATTAAGTTTGGGCCCCCACTTACTATCCCCCTTTTTTACGCATTAAGCCCCTTTAGCCCCCCTTTTTTAAGCATTTTAACCCAGTTTTGACCGCTGTTGTACTCTAAAATTGCATTTCAGTTAACTGTAGTTTTTGTACTTTAATCAAATCGTATTTATCACCCCAAAAAAATATCTCTAACTTGATCTAGTGATAGATAATTAGGTAATACTTATATTATAGAGGAAATTCAGTTTTTTCCCCACAATTACTATTTCAGTACATATGAATTTATAATTTAGATAATCGGGATATATATGGGCTCCCTTTTTCTTCAAGGGCACCGGACTACCGCCCCCCCCCCCTTTGCCCCTGTGATAATCGGGTTTCGGGTATATCAGAGAGAGATTAGAAGTAGAGCAACTTGCATTCGCATTGATGCTTAGTCTGAGTAGGTTGAAATATGGTTGAATATCCTTGGTTGAAATATCCTTGTACCGATATTATCCTCAAACTTTCCCGCACGTTGCGGCTTGCGTAGGGGGGGGGGGGGGGGGGGGGGGGGGGCGCCCACCATGGTAACAACTTTCTAGGGGCGGTTAAATCCCTATTGTTGGCCTATTTTAAAGAGATTAAAATGACATTTTTTATTCTTATATATTAATATCGGACGGAAAGAAATGCATGCAATTTTTTTAAAAACTATTTCTCTTTTCGTTTATATTATCATGTTTTCCCTTCCTTCGGCTTGCAAAACTTTTATAAATTTTTTTCCTCCCCATCATTTTATCTTGCAGTTGGGTTCCTATTCTAAAATTATCTTCGCCTGTTAGATGTCTTTTCATTAAAAAAAAAAAAAATCCACACTGGATATACATTAGGGGGATTATGGTTTAATTTTTCTGTAAACAGGGCGACCATAACGACTGTAGTACTATCGCTAAAAATTATTGTGGAAAAGTACAAACGAATAGTCGTCAACAAATTAACTGTTCAGTAATTTAAAATATAAACAAAAAATAAGACGTCTATTAACCAACTGAGATACTATAATGAAATCTAAAAATGCACACACGGTAATGTTATTGGAAATATTAGGCAAATAATTATAATTATCGTTAATATAATCTTGTTTTCATTAATATAAAAATTACACATATTTTAGAGACTTGAAATTAACGTTAAAGTAAATAGTAGAGATTTAATAAAGACTAAAAGTGTTCTGTTTATAATTTTTCAAGGGTTATCTTACAACCAACTGAACGATAAGTAATTCTAATTTGTGTTAATATATCCCGCAGTAATTTCAACAGAGGAGATTACTTGAACTTAAAAAAAAAATCTGTTTTGTCTCATGCAGATATGATTTTAGTAAAATATTCGCTACCTCTCGTATGAAGAGCGGGTGCGCAGCTATTTTAAAACAAACGGTTGTCCATTTCATGTAGTGTCTGAGGTATTTAATGCTACAACTTGAACAGTATGATGTAGAACTACAGTATGATGTAGAAATAACACATTTTGAAAGTCGGGAGTTCTCTGCAAACCCCTAAGCTTTTCACTTTTCTGATCGCGAATGACACTGACGTAGTTTGAGTCATTATATTGCAATGATACCAGGTTAATACTCATGACGCAAACTTTACATCAAGAGTCAAATAATTTTGCTTTTATTTTAGATTCCACATCACTGGAATTAATTCAAATTACTCATGTTAGGAAAATTTTCGTTTACTACAGTGCGAAGAACGGGCACGCAGCTAGTAAATAAAAATAAATACTATATTTTCGGTGTGACATTATATATACGGATTAAATCTCAATTTCTTTTACTTCAAATGCCGATATATGCTGATATAGTTATTAATATATCTACTAATGTGGCTATATGTAAGTAATTGTTATTATTAATATTAATTTTCAATAAAATCCCAATAATAAGTTAGTATAAAATGGTAACGAAATCGCAGTCCTTAATTTTGCGAGACTCGCGAGACGTCTCGCGTCTCTCGCGTCCATCCCTAGATACAAATGACAACATCACTGATGTTCTCCTTCAAGAGTTAGATAAATATCTTACAAAATCAGTTCTAGAAAAAAAGGTATATCCATTCAACTGTTGGAAAATCAATGTAATATATTTCCTTACTTTATCAAAGTGTGTGTGTGTTGTGTGTGTGTGTGTGTGGGGGGGGGGGGGGGGAAGAGAGAGAGAGAGAGTTTCTCACCAGCCAGCAGTACTCCAGCAAGCACACTATTCTCATAAGTAGAGTCTATTTATAGGGGGGAAGGTGACCAAATTCTTACAAAGATTGAAAAACAATGTTTTTGCATAATAATTCCCTCCAGTCTTTAAAAAAAAAAAAAAAAAAAAAAAAAAAAAAAAAAAGAAGTATTTTATTTTCCATCCCCCATTTTCTATACATGATAAAAATACATTCTAAAAAGTATTAAGACAAAATATTTTCGCAAAACTTTGTTTTCCTTGCTGCAGTTTGTAAAATGTATTCATTTACTTCGTTTATTTATATTATTTCTCAGTATATAACTTTAGGCCGAATGTACTTCGGGATATTTGTGATATCTGGCTACTGCCAACTATCCGACATATCGGCCGGATGCAATATGTTTGCCGGATATCTGTTGTAGCCCTAATTACCATTCCTGCTACTAACATCCTATCCTACCACTCAGGCGCGTAGCCAGGAAAATTTTTCGGGGGGGGGGGGGGGGGGGGGGGGGTGGGCGGATTTGGGGGGGGGGGGGGATATGAACTTATATGTGTATAAATAGACGGAATTTCACCACTATTCCAAACATTTCGAGGGGGGGGATATATCCCGATATCCACCCCCCCCTGGCTACGCCCCTGCTACCACTATACATTCCTGTAAACTTTACACAAAATTTTCAATAAGGAGCCAGAGCCCAGCTAAGCCAACATGGAGCCCGGGGCAGACATTTGTCATGGGGGCACTTTCATATAAACCCATTCAGTTTACAAAAATTAGAAAGCCTAGAGTTACAGGCTTACTTAAGTCCAAAGCTGTTTGGACTTTTATGGATGCTTGGAACTTTTTTGAAACTGAACAAGTGCATACTTTTGGTACCGTACAACATGATTATATTGACCAGACATTCATTATTTTACTCAAAATGTTCTATTAAACCTTTTTTTTTCAGTAACTTTTTTCAGAGAATTCTTTAAGCAGAGAAAAGCTTGTTTTTGTGATTATGGCCAGAAGCGGATCTACGGGGGAGGGGCTATAGCACCCCCCATTAGAGCTGAAGCAAACCGCATGTATTCGGTACTAAGATACGGATAATCACTCAGACTCGAAGTAACGAATTGTTACTTTTCGGTTGATATCGTTACTCGTTACTCGATCTGAAGCTGTTTCGGATCGAGCAGCTTCGAACTTCGAATACAGACTTCCAGTAATCGAGTACTAATATCTTCTGTTTGTTACTGGATATCGGATCGCGGTTTCAAGGGGAAAAATGACTTGAGTGTGCATTTCGGATCGACCAGGTTCGAACTTCGAATACAAGACTGCCGGAGGGAGAAAATGAATTTCGGTATTTGAGTAATAGTATGTTCCGTTCCGTTACTAGATACCGGAAGTATTATGGATTCTCGCTGTTTGAAGGGAAAAATCAGTTTCGGTATTTGAGTAGTAGTATGTTCTGGTTGCAATTCGTTTGTGCCGAGCCGAATGGTATCGTTTTGATGAGGTTTGGAAGAATCCGTATGTTTCGTTACAGTTATGGAGATGGATATACTATCTGCTGCTCTATTGATATGGGTCGTACAATGGGGGGTTAGGATCCGGTGTATAGTGCGTTCTTATGCGCAGTTGAACTTTTTTTTGCAGGGGGGGAAGGGGGTGTTCTTATAATTGTAGAGGAGCAATATATATAAGAGAAGCATGTTAGTAAGGGGTGCTAATTTCGGGCTTTCTAACATTTTAGTACTAAATAGTGGTGCAATCAGAATTCTTTCTTTCAGGGTGGTTCCGAAGCAGGATTGCGAACTTAACTTTTTCTTTTTTTTTTTAGCTAGAATCAAAATACGAGTAATAAATAACAAATTATTTAAATACACCTTAAAAAAAAAATTTTTTTTAAGTAAACGAATTCACACATTTTTATTATTTAAAATATTATTTGGAACTAAAAAAAATATTTAGCATGGAAACCTAAACACATTTTTTAAGTAATTGTTTAAAAAATATATAAAAAATTGGGAGCTACCCGGGATTTCTATGCCTACTCCTGCGTAAGCCACTGGTATTAAAATAATTCAATAAAGTTCAGTATGTTTCTAAAATGTCGGCGTTTAGGGGGCCATCTGCCCTATTTTATGGTACATTTTATTCCATGAACTCATGGAATACGCATAGTCCGGTGCAACCATTCTTTCTGTATGAAAGGAGTTATAATTTTTGTTTAAAGAATGCTCTCATATATGCACCCACAGAAGGGGCTAACCCCTTTCATCCCAAAAGTGCAGAAATAGAACTGGAAATATCTTAAAAATAGATAATTCTCACTGAATTAAACAATTTTAATTTAAAATAGGGTAATTTTTAATTTACTTCGAAAAATCGACCAGCAAAAGAAGTTTTTGATATGAAATAAGAACTCACAAATAATAAAGATATTATGCTTGTAGAGACGCAAAGTAGTTGATATATTGAGATCCCCTGCCCTGTGAATTTAATATATATGGCCCAATCCCTGGATCTCAGTATTCGAGAACCCGCTCCCAGAAAAAAACACGAGTCACAAGCTTTCCTTTACACTTTTTATGATAAGAGTGAACAGGTTAAACCAGCGTTCAGAATTTAAAAAAGGGGGGGGGTTGAGAAAAAAAAAAGAATGGCATATGTCTTTGGAAGATTTCTATGTGTACTCAGTAATTCGGATAATTTAGCATTGTATAAAACCATAAATGTGTATAAAAACAATCTGTAAATCAGAGAAAATAAGCTCTAAATACAACTTTGTACAACTTCGCTAAAAAAAATTCTTTTTGGTTAGGTTTTGTTATGGGTTTATGTATGGACGGCATATACCCATAACAACACTGTCCCGGATGTGTTGTTATGGGGCACATATAACACCCTATTACCGATTCTATTAGTAGTAACGAAAGTAACGAGTAACGAATACTTAGTAACGAATAGCGAACATTAAGTAACAAATACATACGGATACTCATTTTGTCGTTACTTTTACAGCAACTACCCCCCATTGAAACTGAATTTTTACTAGATAGAATAGAGTTTTGATGCTTAGTTAAAAACTGCGTGTCTAAAATGTTATTTTGAAATTTTAATTTCCTTTTTTGATTTATTACTTTGACTTTTAGACTTGACCTAAATCTAATGGTTTTTAACCCTTTCGTCCCCAGGCTACAGGTATTTTCAAAACTTAAGAGTCCCAAGGACTCGCCCGAAATTTCGTCTCCTCCTTGAAACATTTTGGTTTCTTTTAAGGATGATCAGTAACCTAGTTTTACCATATATACGTGAGTAGCGCAGAACAGCTAATTGTTTGAACGGGTTATGGCAAATGCAGAGAACAGTGTTTGAGCGATGATGTCCATTCACCCACTGTAAAGTCATAAAAAGGGTCAGCTAAAAATACATATAATTCACTGTTGAACATAAACAGTTTTTGCGCGCGCCTTGTGTGGTGCGCGTCTCAGATCCTGTACTGATGTGTACAGGTTATGGCTCAAACACTGTTCAAATGCAGAGAACAGTGTTTTATCAATGATGTCCATTCACCCCTGCAAAGTCATAAAAAGGGGGAGCTAAAAATACATATAATTCACTGTTGAACATAAACAGTCTTTGCGCGCGCCTTGTGTGGTGCGCGTCTCAGATCCTGTTGATGTGTACCTGATGTGGGATACCTTATGATAGATGTACACACAGACCTCAAAATACACATAGACCGGACACCCCTATGATTTCTCTATTAATAAAGTGATCGGAGACAGTGGGAGGGGCTGAGAGCTACCAGATGGTCCCGAAGATGGTTTACAAGTTCATGACGTGAGTAGCGCAGAACAGCTAATTGTTTGGACAGGTTATGGCAAATGCAGAGAACAGTGTTTGAAAAATGATGTCCATTCACCCCTGCAAAGTCATAAAAAGGGGATCTACAAATACATATAATTCACTGTTAAACATAAACAGTCTTTGCGCGCGCCTTGTGTGGTGCGCGTCTCAGATCCTGTACTGATGTGTACCTGATGTGGGATACTTTATGATAGATGTACACACAAACCTCAAAATACACATAGACCGGACACCCCTATGATTTCTCTGTGAATAAAGTGATCGGAGGCAGTGGGAGGGGCTGAGAGCGACCAGATGGTCCCGAAGATGGTTTACAAGTTCATGAACTAAAGATCGGTACTCTTTCGCTTTTGAGAAAGGGGAAAGCGCAGCGACCCCCCGAAGGAAGAGGTGTACATTCGCCAATCGTCATCTTTGGGACCCCCTTGGCAGCTGACCGCTCCTCCTACAGCTCCCGATGATTTTAGTCACAGCGAAAGCATAAGGGTTGTCTGGTCTATGTGTATTTTGAGGTCTGTGGATGTACATAGTGAGGGGATGGGGGAGTGTAACATCAAGTGACTAGGAATCCCAAGTGGCTATCTCCTGTATCATAGTGAAAGGTTCTTTTGTTCCGCCATTTGGATTTTCAGGGGTATTTTGAAAGAATACTATTATTATAACTAATTTTCCTAACCTGGTTTTCGGAAATTTACTGTTTATACAACACTCGTTTTGAATGTTTAGGAATGGTAGAAGAATTTCTTGGAAGTACTGTAGTCCTTTCTAAGCAGACTTCAAAATCTTAGCCCATTGAAATTGCTTTCGCCGCTCGGTCGTTCTTTTCGGTGAAGCGCTAGTGTGATTCATTTGTTCTCTATTTAGCCCCATTCGTGTGTAGAATTCAGTGGCGGCCCGTGGTCAAAACTGTTAGTGCAGCCGGAAGCATATGAGCCCCCCCCCCCTTCCTCCGGACAGGAATGGAAAATCTTTTTTACTGAATTCGAAAGCTGGCGGATTAAGCCCTCACCGAGGGGAAAAAAAAAAAAAAAAAGAAAAAAAGAAATTACATAAAAAATGCAAGAGATCCTATTTTACTTCCATAAAATGGACATAAATTTCAGCCAGCTCTTATCCTCAAAATTGCATTAATCCGTGTCTGATTCGAAGTTTCCTTAGAATTTTCTTTTGTAATGATAACTTGAGAAGAAAAGAAAACTTACTTATTTTTTATAAGTCAAATCAATCCTCCTTTCTTTTAAACTTGCGAATCGGTCAGTGATGTCCTCATAAAAAGGCGTTATTTTAATTCAGATATCAATAATTTTAAGAGCTCTTTAAAATTTCCCATGTTTAAAGAATTTTCTCGCTCGCCATATCCTCTAAATGCCAGTTCTTGCTTACTTAAAAACAATACTGCTTCGATGGGTAATTGTCCATTCATAAGCGACTATTCAGGCTTACCTTCTTGATAAATTCAGCAATATAAAGTCGAGAGTTTTCCGAACATATATTCTCCTTAACCCCCCCCCCCCTCTCACTTCTCCAGCCAATCAGTTAGTCGAATTGACAAGTGCAGCCGTCGTTAGAAAATCTTTCATCAGCTGTATCTTAACTACATACTCCCTATGCCGGAGACACTGCTTATATAGTCGTTGCCATGGCAACGGTGCAGCCAATTCGTTATCAGCTATGAGGACTGTACCAAGACTCACAGTTGAATTAAGGAGATTAAAGGGCTTTCTTTCCTGAATGAGCGATCCGGCAGTTACTACAATACGGTGTTTTTTTTTTTTTTTTTTTTTTTGAGATCTTTTAAAATTTACCATAGAAATTCCATAATTCTAATCTGAATTTAAGAAAATTAGTAGAATAAATTATTTTAAAGTATGTGCTGATAATTTCAAGTGCAGCCCGGCAGTACTTGCTGTATCCCACGAGCCGCCACTGGTAGAATTTAATTTAAATGCAAATATTATGGCCTCAAGAAAGCGGTCATTGAATTGTAATATAGTAGATTATTTTATGAAAATTCCGAAAAATGATAATTTGTCTAGTGAGAGTGAAAGCGCAAATCATCAGGAAGAAATCATAAATGCACAGGCCCAGAACAAGCTATTTCAAGGAGAACAGCACTCACAAAATATATCACATGCATCACTAACAGGCAGTTTGTAAAGAGGTGCATTATTAGAAAGAATACAATGATATCACTATGGAAAAAAGAGGTATGATTTAAATTAATTTTTTCAGACATTGTTTTTCCTATGAAGTCCTAGCAGGTTCGAGTACTTTATTTTATCGGAAATTCGCACACCTTTCTCGAAATTCGATTACGTAATACTATATGTAGGCAGAAAAATGAAATATATAGGTGACATGTAAAAAATCGTGTCAAATGTCGCCAAGCTTGGATAACCAGGGCCTCTGAGAGAAATTTTATAAGGCGGGGCGAAAGCCTTCCCGGTCCCTTTCGTAAAGCACAAAAGTTTCGAAAAAACAGGAGGGACGGAAGGGATTTTTTTTTTTTTTTTGTAAAACTGGTCTTTTTAATGATTTTCATATAAAATGCTAAAAGGAAAGAGAGTGGGAGGGAAGTTTGTCTGATAGATAGTTACTTTTAATTCATGTTCGAAGATTGAAAAAAAATACTAATACGTATTTAAATGGTAGAATTAACATTTCTGCCATGTAAATCATTTTAGAATTATCCCAGATAACACAGTTGTCCATTTTATATCCATTTCTGATCCATTTCGCCCATGTCTATAGATAGACATCCAGAAGACATCTATTTATGGACATAATCTGAAAAATCCAGAAAATGTCCACGATTAGACCAAAACTAGACATGGAATTTCCAGAGAGAGTCTTTTTATAGACGTATCCCAGATAATCCATAGTACCTTAGTGAAATGGCAAGATGGCAAATGGCAAGCATGGCAAGCATGAAATGGCAAATGGCAAGCATGGATGGAGATGTCCAAGACTTGACCTAAGTAGGTCCATATATAGACATTGATGTCCAAGACTTGCCCATACTAAGACCATAAATAGGCAAGCACGTCTATAATTACGCCTATATAGATGTCCATAAGACGTAATATGGGCGTCCTATAGTGCCATATTGACGTAAAAGGGACGAGAATCTGACGAATCCTGGATGTTGGACATAATGGACATGTCAACTTGTCTATATGACGTCTTCTAGGAGGGTTCTGAACAAGTTTGTGTTATCTGGGATGCATTCGAAATTTAGTCTGTTTAAAAGAAAAAGATTTTAATTACAGATCTATAAATGAAATTCTTAACGCATTCTGAAAAATTTACGGACGCACTTTAGCTGAACACAGGCTCCGGGGCGATGCTCCGCCTGTCCCCCCCCCCCTCTCGTAGGGCCTGTGGATAACTGCACCCAAATTATTGAAGACCCAGTAAGTTAGCCCCCCCCCTTACCCAATCCTAGATCCGCCACTGATTATGGCAACGGTACGCTACGGCGATCTGCCAAGGATGAGGCGGGTGCCTTGGAAATTTTCCTAGCAACAAAACATTCCTACAAAATCAGGGATGTGCCAGCTGAAATTAAATTTTGGAGCAATTTGTGGAGCAAGAAAAGAGATATTTTTGGAGTGATTTGGAGCAAGAAAAACAGATTAGTGGAGCAATTTGGAGCAAGAAAAAGTCCCTTTTGGAGCACAAGAATGTCAATTTTGAAACACAAAATTTATTTTTGGAGGGAAAGGGATAAGTCATTAAAGAATGCTAGTCTAAAAAATGAGAATTATGGAGGTTCGTAAAATCTCTTAGCTTATAATAAAAAAATCAGTTATTTTATACATTGCTATACAAAATATCTATTTTAAATCAAATATATAATATTTACTAAATTATATTAACCCATTTATGCCTAGTGCCCCTTTTTTGGGACGGCATCTTCGCTATCAGTCTAAAACTTTATTTTTCCTAGCCTTTATTCACGAGTATGGAACCTCAACTCCACAAAATATTTTAACATGACCTGGTAGGATGTTGACGTTTCAATTTTTATACATAATGATTTTAAAAGAAATCATCCCTTGCTCAAGAAGTTGACATCAGAAATTTATCTATTATTGCTGGTATTAGCAAAAAATCAAAGAAAGTATCAAAATATCTGGCCACAAATGGGTTAACTTCCATCAGCGGCTTATAAAAAATTTGGTAACAAAAAATTACCAATTTATATAAAGTTAAATTTAAAACAGAGGTCAATTTTTACTCTTAAGGCATTGGAGGTTTAAACAAAGGGATGGCAAAGAAAAAATATTCATTTTTAAGATTAATAGAGAAACATTGAAATTAGGATGCTTAGAATGTGTGATGATTTTTATAAAAATTCAGGAGATTTAGAAAAGTTTTCAACATATATGGAAAAATTAAAAATGTAGCAGTTTTGCTGAATTTGGAGCAAAAATGTCCAAAAACGATCTTTTTGTAGCAGATTGGCACACCAGGATTGATTTGGCACAATTTGGAGCAATTGGAGCAGCTGGCACATCCCTGCAAAATACAGCAGGAACATTTCTTGATTCCCCCCCCCCTTTTGACTGGCGGCCCGAGGCAGCTGCCCCGGCTACTCCTGCCTTAGTTATGCTCTGTAAGGGGCATGACTTGGTAAATATTAATAAGTTTTATGTATTATTCATTTATTAATAATGCATACTTTAAATTTCAATACATAAGGTTTAGACACATAAGAAACTGTCTTCATATTAAAACATGCAAAAAATATTTTTTAATGGCAATATTTTAAACCATAAAATATGTCACGTGCGTTTCGTCTTTTCGACAATTAATTCCAAGATTTCAAGCAAAATACACACATCCTGTTCTTAAGAAAAAATTTTAACAATAAGTTTCTAACCCATTTAAAACGCCACACAAAGAAATTTCTTTTGTACAGCATGAAATATGTATATCACATATGAAATAAGCTACTGAACGCTATAACAAAATCTTACAATCACACAAAAATTAGTCCAAACCAGGGGTGTAGTGGGGCCGGAACGACGTTCCGGTACTTTTTTGCGAGCCGGAACGGCGTTCCGGAATTCAAATGAGATTATCATTATTATTGTAGATCTTAAATTATTTTCTGAAAAAAAGAAAAAAAGTATTCACGCATATCTGTGGTTGCACTAACAATCTGTTTTCATTCTTCTATGCATACCGTAGTAGTTGAAATCATCCCAGTGAATTGATAGCAGAGTCTACTCGACTAGGAATTCAGTCCCCAGTCCCGTCCAATTAATTAAAAATCTGAAAGCGCATTTTTGAAATCAGTGGTAAAATTTCAATTCTAATTGATGCATTTTTGTTACTCTCATCGCCGCGCTGGAAATATTAAAGGAAATCTGCCGCGAAAGTTTTTGGGCTGAAAAGAGTGCCGTGAAATGCTTTTAGCCTGACAAGGGTGCCGCGGGGAAAAAAGTTTGGGAACCCCTGCTTTATAGCATATTTTGTTTGAGTCAAGGGTGTATGTCGGGGAAAAAAAAACTCTGTTTTTAGTCTTGGTACACAAATTGAAATAAACTAATAGCACCATCCAAACCAATAGCACCATGGTCTCCAAAAACTTTCAGAAGGTTCTTCATAAGCTGTTTTACACACTGCAATAAGCGAAAAAGCTGTGGCTTTTTATAAAATTTTCAGAAAAAAATCTTCAGATCTCAGATGGATCTGAGCTGCAAGATTTTTCGAAGAGTGACACGTTTTGCGAAAATTTCCGATTTTTAAGAATTTTTTCTAAAAGTTTTGAAATTTATAAGATTTATCGTTTATTTCAGTATCTAGTACAGCTTCTAAAGAGACAGTTTCAAATTTTGAAGTGCCTGGCATAATTAGTTTATTTGTACTTATGTACCAAAATCACACGATTTTTTTCGAACAACACCGTTAAGCTTTTTCAAAATTATACATAGCCTTCTATATTGGTTACCGACAAAAAAGGCAGAGACGTTCTTATGTCGGGTTGTTATAAGCTGGTCTTCTGAACTCCCAATACCCCCCCCCTCCCTCCCTCCTTCCCCCCACGAGGTCGTGCGTTCCGGGAAAAAGTTTTTAGCACTACAACACTGGTCCGAACTATTTTTCAAGTATCCAATTTTTTTTTTTTTACTCTGCTATAATGAAAATAACTGAGCTCATTTGGGAGGAAGGGGAGGGAGAGGAGAAAGAGAGAGGAGAGGAATGTATACTAATTAAATATTGGTCAGAATTAAATTTTCACTGTACATAAAAACTTCTTTTACGCCAATAAGGTCTGAAGTATGACTGGATTCAGTATATCAAATATAAGAAGATTGAAATACTGATCGTTTGTACTGAATGGAATGTTATGCATGCTAACATTCATTCATATTAATTTTAGTTAATGATTTTTGAAAAAATTAATTCAGTTTACAAATTTATTTCTCCATAGTTATTGTTAATTGATGACATTCTAATGAGATAGGTAATTTTTCAAAGTTTGTGTTTTTCTTACACGAAAACTGAAGGCATCTTCCCCATATATAAGGGCGACCATGCGACAATTCACATGAATTTATTCAACATTAAATTTTTCAATCATATACAGACAGAAAAAGCAATTAATAAGCATATATAACTAATTAAAGATTAAAAAACATTATTTTTTTTTCATTACTTTATCATTTAACTTGTCTCTATTAAAGGGGGAGGGAAATCTTCAAATGTAGCATCTTCCCACAGCTTTATGTTATACTAAACATCTACAAACCAGACATTTTTCGTATATGTTAGCATTCTAAAAGTAAAACCTATAAGGAGTATTAATAAAAATTAAGTATTTTAAAAGACTTCTTAAAAAGGGGTTGGGAAATTCAGGGTTTTTTAAGAGCAAAAACACAAGAGAATTTTGCATCAGCAAGCATTAAAAGATGGAATTCAAAATTTATTCTGGTAGACAGAGAAGAGGGGAGAGGGATCTAACATCAGGTAGAGTACAGTATTAGACATAAAAAGTATCTGAAAAAATATTCCTGACGAAATCATGCTAAGAATACGTCCTCGTTAGGTTGAATATATTTTTTCTTTTCCAACTTGGGCATCTTTACTAAAAATTCCAGTAAAACTTTTAAGGTATAAGCACTACTGTTATCCAACGAACAAAAATGCCCCAAACAATTCTGTCAGGGTCTAAGAGAAGTTTCCTTCCGCGGCAATAAATTTGAAAAAAGCAGTAACACCAGAGACGTAACGGACGTAACATTCGCACCCCTCCCTAATCCTGCAGATACTGATCTTTCTTCATGGGAGTGGAGACTAGCGCTTCAAAACCAACACGGCACCCAATGAGTGGAACAGTCCATTTAAACGAAGAGGTGAAATAAGTTTAATGGTGGCGCCATCTATTGTCAATTGGAATTGTTATAAAACTTGAAAAAATGTATTCTGTTGCAAACTAATAATACCGCACATTAAATGTTAAAATTAATTTCGATTCTATGTAATAAAAAATGCATCAATTCCATATTTAATGAAAAATTTTTATAAATAAAATTATCAGTTTGGTAAGTTGTAGTACTAATTTAATGAGCTTGTTTATAATACATAATTATTTCTCTCATCCTCAATTAGTGAGGATGTGATGTTTCATGCAATGAAGCATTGCTATTGAGTTAAGGGTCTCTTATATTTGCCCTGGGCTCCCAAATGAAGTTAGGCCTTGGTTATATGCTTTAAAAATAACTGAAAATTATAGATACCTCCTTCAAAATATAGTTAGTTTATTATAGTGTTTATCCGTATGAATTATTCATTAAATTAGACTATCTATTATCTATATTTTTCAACGCTCATTTTCACATAATTTTAGTTAATGAACATTGGTTTATTTTATAATAATCAGATAAAAAAGACTAAAAATAAAATAGTTTGAAATGTAAATTTTATTACCAGATTTCAATTTTTCTGATGAAAAATAAAAGCATAAAAATGTTAAATTATAAATTTATTTTACATATGAAACACATGAAATGTAAATTAAGTGACTTTAATGTAAATTTCTAAATTTACATATTTTGAACGAACAGATGGCGCCAGATCGTCCAGTGGAACAGTCCAGTGGAAAATACATGAATTAATCTTAAAAAGGGGCCAAAAAAATCCCAAGTACTTTCGACTCTCTGCACATAAAATTGCCTTATAGAGGGTTAACCATCTGACACTTTCCTTGGCACGAAATCGCAGATGTTGAAAGACTAACAGCAGAATACGTAAGTACTCTTTTATCCAAGGCTGCACCCAGGGGAGGGGTCCGGATATAAGAGCCAAAAATTAAAACCTAACCACCTAAAAATTAAAATTTTGTGAAAAATTTAGCCTGTTTCACCTCTTGGTCTCCCCCCCCCCCGAAATTTTTTTCTGGGTACGGCCCTGCTTTTATCCTATTGTTGTATAATCTACTTGAACATAGGGAATCAAAAATTTATAATACAAATGCATAGAAATTTAGAAAAATAGTGATTCGTGAAGTATCCATTACATAGGGTATTTAAAAGTGGATATTTATCCAGGTACATACCCTGCCCTGGATAAATACCCAAAATCCAGGTATTCATAATTTCCAGTTATTTTTAAAGCATATAACCAAGGCATAACTGGATTTGGGAACCCAGGGCAAATATAAGAGACCCTTAACTTATTTGGGGAAAAAATACAATATTTTTAATGAATTATATTTCTTTTTATGAATCTGATAAATAACAATGCTTCATTGCCAACACTGAATCCGAAATTGATAACACTATTCATATTTAAGAACGGAGTATCACATCACTAAATGAGGATCAGAGAAAGAATTGTGTATTATAAACAAGCTTATTAAAATTGCACTACAACTTACCAAATTGATAATTTTATTTATAAAAATTTTTCATTAAATATTGATTTGATGCATTTTTTTATTACATAAAATCGAAATTAATTTTAGCATTTAATGTGCAGTATTATTAGTTTGCACCAGAATAATTTTTTTCAACTTTTTATAATTTTAAAAATAACTGAAAATTATGAATCAAGGTATTTATAATTTTCAGCTAAAGCATATAACCAAGGCCTAACATGATTTGGGAGCAGTGGCGGATCCAGAAATTCTCTTTTGGGAGGGGCTAAATTTTGAAAAAAACCTTATATCACCCAAACAAAATACACAAATAAGCAAAATTTTAGTCTAAACCAATGTAAAAACTTTTGGGAGGGGCTAAGTGATTAAAAAAGGTAACTTTACGCATTAAAAACGCATATTGAAGCAGAATGTTACCCTTTAGCAATCTCTTTTGGGGGGGCTGAAGCCCCCTAGCCCCTCCCCTGGAACCGCTACTGTTTAGGAGCCCAGGGCAAATATAAGAGACCCTTAACTCATTTGGGGAAAAAATACATTATTTTTCATGAATTATATTTATTTTTATGAATCTGATAAATAACAATGATTTATTGCACACTGAAGCCGAAATTGATAACACTATTAATACTTAAGAACGGAGCATGACATCCTCGTTAAATAATCAGAGAAAGAATTTTGTATTATAAACAAGCTTATTAAATTAATACTACAACTTACCAAACTGATAATTTTATTTATAAAAAATTTTCATTAAATATTGAATTGATGCATTTTTTTACATAAAATCCAAATTAATTTTAACGGTGTTATTCGAAAAAATCATGTGATTTTGGTACATAATTACAAATAAACTAATTATGCCAGGCACTTCAAAATTTTGAAACTGTCTCTTTACAAGCTGTATTACATACTGCGAAGACAGGCCAATCTGTATCAGTTTCAATACTTTTAGAAAAAATTCTTAAAAAATCGGAAATTTTCGCAAAGACGTGTCACTCTTCGAAAAACTCTTGCAGCTCAAATCCATGTTTAAGAATTTTTTCTGAAATTTCACAAAAGCCAACAGCGTTTTCGCTTATGAGCGTAGTGTGTAAAACAGCTTATGAAGAACCATCTGAATTTTTTCGGAGACCATAGGTGCTATTTAGTTTATTTCAATTTTGTGTACCAAGACTAAAAACAGAGTTCTTTTTTTTCGAAGAACAGCCTTAACATTTAATCTGAGGTACCATTAGTTTGCACCAGAAATTTTTTTTTTCAACTTTTATAATAATTCCCATTGACAATAGATGGCGCCCCCATTAAACATATTTTCCCTCTTCATTTTAATGGACTGTTCCACTCATTGGGTGCCGTGTTGGTTTTGAAGCGCTAGTGGAGTGGAGGGTTTCCTATTCCTCCGCGGGTGCTCAGGGTCACGGGTACCAGGAAGCAAATACTGGAACTTTTTTCTTTCTTTCTTTCTTTCAGAATAGGCCAGTAGTTAGGGAGGAAAAAAAAGAGTGCATATCCGAAAAAATTGTTGATAAAGGTTTTATTGTTTTGATAGCTTCAGTTATGTCCCAATATGACTATCGAAGGTTTTTGCCCCTCCGCCGAGGTGAGCGTCGGTCCTATGTTAAAAAGTGTGACCCAAAATGGGGTGTTTTTGCGGTATGCGGTTTTTCTGAAATTTTGAAAAAACGGCGCAAAAAATAAACAGGTATATACTTTAAAAGTTGTAGAGTTTTAAATTCTGCTTAAAATGAGTACCCATTTAATACACTTTACTCCTCTTACAATCGCAGGAACACCTATCCAAAATCTTTGCAAACAAACAGACAAACTTTCAGATTTATATAATAGATATAATACTTTGTTAAAACATAATACATCTATTGAGGCTTTCTGTATCTGGAAACATAATATTCTGATAACTATACAAAAATCTTTGTCTCCTAAAACATTTAATAATAACAGCAAAAACTAACTTAAATAAACAAATAATAGATATAAAAAGAAATTGTTATTACCTATGTTGACAAAACCATCAAACAATTATGCAATGACATGTAAAAAATTAAATATCACTCTACCTTCTAATACAAATAATCTCATACAGGGTAATTCCGGGACATACGCTGCAAATTTTTTTGAAATTGTGCAAAAAATTTCAGGCTGCACGTACAGTAAAATAAATCATGCTGTGCTATTTACAGTAGAATATAGAACATGTGTACTGCGGAAAAAAAAAAAAAATCTAAAAAAATAATTAATATTTTCTAACTTTTTTTTTTCTAAAACATTGCACTGCGGGTGAGACGCCGCTCTTGTGCGGGAGTTATGCCGTGCCTGTCATAAGAGAATGAAATAATAAATAAAATAGTGCTTGAAAAAATATTCATATCTGGACTATAATTACCTTATTTAATAACAAAAAGATGCTAAGTTAGTATAAAGAGGCGTACTGGTAGGTTTAAATCAATATTAGTTTTATTTTTTAATGAGAACATTTCTAACAAAATCGTTAAGCAAATTAACAATTAATCCGGTTTTTAAAAACAATATTCCAACTAAGCTAGAGCGTTAAAATGCTGAAATATTATGGTTACAATTAACGACTAATAACATGCCCAACTTGGTCAGTTTGTGTAAAATGAAAAGAAAAATAAAGGTAACAACACTTAATTAAATGCAGTAAATATACTCCATTAACATAAATTCAGTAATATAAAGAATAAGACAAGTAGAGATATTAAAATTTTGTTAAATACGGCGTACCATACAAGAGAAACTGCTGCATGCATACCGAAATGGCAGTGCAGCATCTACATCCCCTTTTGTACGGTTCTGACTTAACAAATCACAGTTGCTTGTCCTCGCAGCTGAAAGTAGCGCAACTATTCTATACAGGTTCTACACTTAGTTTTGACTAAAGGATCATACATGGATTCAGTAATTAGTGTAAAAAAGTACTTAAGCATAACGTGTTTAAGTTTTTATAGTGAAATCATGCGCTTATTTCAAAATAAAAATTGCATAATTACAGGTAGAACATTAAAATTGATTCAAGCTATATATTCGTTAAGGAAATCTTATTCCAAACCTATATTGTGCATTTGACTGCTATCTATCGACAATTACAAGAAATACAGGGGGTGCGGCGACTCTACCGGAATTACCCTATAATCCACTAACATGACTCAACTTGTATAGTAAAAAGATACTTCCTCTTCATAAGGATTTATGTATTAAACATAATAATCTGAATTATCTTTACATAGTACTAGTTAAATTTCAGAAACCCCCTCTAAAATTTAGAACTGTAACAATAGGATGCTATACCTATAGTGACGTAGCCAGTAAAATATTGTTAAAAGTTCTTAAAGCAATGTATGATTATTTCTTAAAATATCTGATGTGGAATGTGGACACCACATGACTTCCTTGTACGTCAATCGTCAATTTTAAACATTTATGCAGAAAATTTATGTTTCTGTCTATTGTTACAGAAAGCATAAGGGAATATCTTAATTTGATTTGTACATCCTTCTAAATAAAAGCTCTAATCTAACTTTACAATTGTGGCAACATTAAATTTCAGAATCTATCTATACTATTAAAATCTGTGTGCGTCTGTCTGTGTGTAGCATCATCTCCTCCAAAACGGCTGGGAGCTGAGTTTCGATCGAGGTTCAACGGATTCGGAAAATTCCGAGGAAGGTCTTCCGCTAAGTTAAATTTCGAAATTCGAATTAGTTTAGGAGATATTGATTAAAAAAAATGTCAAAAACACTAATTTTTGCTCTCCGTAATTCCGAAATTGTAACCCCTGTAGTAAAAAACTGAGAAATAAGTATCAAGGTGGCCATGTTAGGCGAATTTATTAAATGATTTAGAACTCTTGAAGTAAAAATATAAAAGAATTATGATTTTTTTTGGGGGGGAGGGGGGAGAACATTTGCTAGGTTATTTTTTAATTAAAATATCGTCTGCGTGGGAAATCAGAGCAGGAATGCAATATTCTTTATACGTAAAAGAATAAGGACTTGGAGATTTCTGAGACTAATATGCATAATTTTTTTTTAGTTTGGGGAAAAATATAATGCCTGATATGGCGATTTTGAGAAAGCAATAGGTTCTACCGATTTGCATAATTTTGGGCTTGGCGCAAATTACTGTGAGCAAAACAAAATAATATTTTTAATAATAAGAATACCGCGATATACTTCAATTTTTCATACAAAAATAATACAGTTATTAAGGCGATTTTAAACGATCTATCTTCAGAATTTTCACCAAATTAAGTAAACTGATTTTAAGTTAGAGGAATTCCTTAGTTAGATTTTTTTTTTCTAATTTAAACAAAAAATCATTTAAAACTAATAAACGACAGCCACGTTCCAATCCGAACTAATAAAAGCAATCTTCTCCATCTTATGAACCAAACTCGTAAATAAATGAGAAAGAAAAGAACACAAAAATGCCTAGTCATGGTGCTGTGCCTGGTAGGATTTTAGGGAAAACGACACCATTCGCGCCTTCACGGCAAACAAAGAAAAGGGACAATTTCGCCATATGGTAACGTCCGAAAAATGACCTCAATGCCCTCTCATTGGGGAAGCACCCAATCCACTGACCCCATCGCTTAAAACTGTCGTCTTTTTTGCAGTGGTCAATGATGGCGGCACTATCGTACTTGCAAGTTAGGGTACGCCGAAAATTGGGAGACGGCTAGTCCCTCCTAATTGCTTTTAACTCCCCCATTTCTTTCGACCAGTTGTATAATGAATCCTAGTTGTGCACCTGATTTTTGGTTTCAATCTACTGGAGAGTTTATTTACAGGACCACCCAAAAGAATTTCAACACTTAATGTCTATGGACATCTTCGACGTATTATATCTGTAGTCAGTCATTAATTGTTCTATGCCCAAAATCTAGACGTTTGTCATCGACTTTGGCTAATTTTGTCGAAATATCGCTAAATTTAAAGCCAAAAATAATTACGCATTTCGCATAACTCTAAAACTTTTAACCGTAGAATGTTGAAATTTTGTATTTAGAACTATTGTAACATTTAACTGCGTATCTCTTTTTTGATTGCAATCACTTGAGCAATTTATTTACAGGGTCACACAAAAGACTAAATATACATAAAGATCTATGGATACCTACAATTCATTAAAAGTCTGTGATGAATCACTATTTCGGCTATGACCAAAATCTCGCTAACTATCTCAAGCTAGTCGGCTTTTGGCGCAATACACCCAATTAAGTGTCAAAAACAAATCCTTGAAATTGAACCCAGCTTGACGATATCTCAAATATTTTTCTAGAAATCGCTAAACCTTAGTATTATTGCAGTATTTTATCTCTTTCAAACAAAATAAGTTTAGATGCAGTGCACCGAAAATATTTTTGATTTAATAGACGTACAATGAAGTCATATGGTGTCCAAATCAGATTTTTATTTAGTAACTAGCTGAAGTAACCGTTTTTCGTACGGAATAAAAGCTGTTAAAAGAACTAATACAAATGGAAAATAAGTAAATAAATATTGAATACACTTTGGTTATAGATTTAAATTGCCTACAAAAACTGTTTCACAATATTCGTTAGGCATATTCTAACTATACTTGATTTTTTAAAATTACTATTTGGAATGTGCATCATAATCCGCGAGTGTGCCGTATTTGTTTTTCTTGTTCCATAAAATACTTCTTCAAATTTTAAATCTATATTAAAATCGTCTACTAAAACTGTTTTAAAATCATCACCAGGCATATTTTAACTATATTTCACTTGTACTTACACGAATATAGACACCAATATTCCAATTAAATAGACAGTAGGGTTATGCAATTTCTCGACAATTACGAAAGATGTCGATACGCTGGGTCCAGTTTTGGGGACTAATTTTTTATGCCAAACTTGGCGATAAATCACAAAAATCGGCCAACCTTGAGACTTTTCACATTTCATCTGGCAATCCTTGAAAAGTGGTTCTCCCTTTCACCAGGTAGACAAAAGTCTTTATCTGAAATTAACAGCACTCTAGAACTAAAAAATATGCGAAAAACAGTTTTTGTAAACCACACTGTATTGAGGTCCATTTTTAAAAACCTTTGAAAAGATTGTTATGAATTTGTGTTTGATATTTTTTAATGCAAGAGTTTTATGGCTTTGTTCATTTTCCCCCGAGACAAGTATGAAAACAGGCGTTTTGGTCTCTCACACCCATTTGGACACGAATTCCTAAAAAACTGAATTTGATTTTAGGTATATCTGTTAGTTACATTTTGAAGCAACAACTTTATGGTTATCACTATTTTTTCTCTGAGATATGAAGGGAAACGTGAAAATAACGTTTTAGACTCTAACCACTGTTTGGGTGCGAATTCTAAAAAACACTGAAATTGATTTTTAGGTATTTGTGCTAGTTATATTTTAAAGCAAGAATTTTATGTCTGTCTCTTTTTTCCTCTGAGACATGAAAGGAAACGTGAAAAGAACGTTTTGGGCCGACACCCCCCGTCTTGGAACCAAGGGCGGCTCCAGACTGAATTTTCGGAGGGGGCCATTGAACTTTTCAGATGGGTATATACATTGTCCAAAATGCAAATTGAACGCACGAAGTCATGAAGTAAGCGAACCTAAGGTTACAAAACAAAACTTCGGAGGGGGCCATGGCCCCCATAGCCCCCCTCACTGGAGCCGCCCTTGCTTGGAACGAATTTTTAAAAATCGCTTTTTAAATGACGCCTTGGGCACAAAAGGTATAAGCTCCAAAAATTTTATGTCTGTTTCTCCAGTAGATTTGGCTGGGCGATGATCGTCAGTCAGTCAGGCAGGGCCTTATTATCGCATGGGCAAATCGGGACTTTGCCCAGGGCCCACGGCTCGAAAGGGCCTCCAATTTCAAATATTGTTCTGAAATATATTTTTTATATCAAAATTTTAAGAAAAATAAAACAAATTTCATAGATGAAGGCCCCCCAAAATCACCAAAGCCCGGGGCCCCCGTTGGTCATAATCAGGCTCTGCAGTCAGGACATCTTCCTTTATATATAGAGATAGCTAATATACTAGTATTAAAACGAAGCCTTACTTTTGCTTTATCAGACGTTGATTTTCTTCTGTCCATGGCTGCAACAAATCAATCTGAAAAAGAAATTAATTGCATGTAAGTAAAATAGATCCTAAATTTAAGTAGAGGTAGAGAGGGGGGGGGAGGGGGAATCTTTTTATAGTCGTGTATCGGTCGTTTCTCCTCTTGGCACGTAGCCAGATGGGTTTAAAAAATTTAAAGGTTAAAAAAAAAAAGAATTAAAAAAAAAAAATCGTTATTATAACTCGTTAGCAAAACTCCATATTTTTGTGTCGGAAGGACCACCTCTGGATACGTCCATGCAGAGGCGTAGCCAAGGGGGGGGGGTCATAACCCCCCCATGAGAAATTTTTTGCCATACAAAATGTATATACTTCACTACATTATCACACATGTGTATACATATATATGAGTTGCAGTAGTCGTAACCCCCCCCCCATGAAAAATTTCTGGCTACGCCCCTGCGTCCATGACGTCTAATAACTGTATTCCTTTTGCGGAATGTAAATAAATTTCAATATGCAAACCCGCAAAGAAAATACTTTAGTCAATTTATTCGTAATCTGTAGCAAGCGCAAGCATTTATCTGGCATTCAAACCATTTTTAACAGATTCATTTTTTCCATGAATTCAATCCCAAAAATGTTTTTTTTTTTTTTAAACTGCTCATTTCTGTTCATTTTACATCTATAAGCTGGAAAATGTTATTAAAAGTGATATTTTTAATTATTTTAAGCATTTATAACAACTTTCTTACAGCAAATAAAATAATAATGTTTTCCTTTAAAGTTGTCTTTTCTCTCTCATTTGCACCTGAAAAGAAAGTTACGTTTACAGTTGTGCATAAAAAAAATACAATTACTACGATTATTATCGATCACAACTACTACATAATTCTTAGTACATATTATTAGTAATTATTACTATATATAGTTTTCACTACTTGCATACAAATGAAGCAGGGGCGTAGCCAAGGTTAGGGGGTCACGACACCTACCCCCCCAATGAGGAATTTTTTGCCATACAAAATGTATATTCTTCACTCCCTTAGCACACACATGTATGCATATATGTGAGTTGCAGTATTCGTAACCAACACCCACCCATGAAAATTTTCTGGCTACGCCCCTGAAATTAAGTTATCAAATGACATGTAAAATACAAACAAAGAGCTAAACATGAAAGATAAACATTCGCTGAGTAATGCAAACAAAACTTAAGAAAAGTGTGCGCTTTTGGACCAAATATTAAGCATTATTAAGCATTTTTTTATTCTATTTGGCATCTATAAGCATTTATTATTTTATTATTCTATCTATAATAACACATTGATTTCGCAACATTGACGTAGATTGACAGGTAACGTTAGGGGGGGGGGATCCCTGTAAAAAATATTTCCAAATAGGGTATGATATGAATTATTTTGAATTTTTTTAGGAGGCAATTGCCCCCCCCCCCCTCTTGCTCTTAGTAAGTTACGCCAACACTTCGCAAACTAACATTTTGTGGACATTTACCACCATTTACACGACGAATTTGACATTAAAAATAGAAAAGGTACGGCGAAAACAGTGAAAGCGGCAATGAAATCAGATTGTTCGTACAGCATACGGTTAAAACAGGTAACAGGTTAAAGAAATAAATGTTGATAAATATGCGATTTAAAAAGTGCTGAGGTGTGGGTGTAAAAAATTTAAACGTCAGCAACATGGTTTACACGCAAAAAGAAAAAAAATAATAACACAGAAAAAGAAAAGAAAAACGCTTAATAATGTTTGCACTAATACAAAATCATAAAATTTTTACCTTGAAAATGTCATTAGGCAAAACGATAATGGTAATGCAGTCAACGATAATCTTATTTTGGCTACGTTTAAAAACCTCACAACATAGTCATTTCTTCAAAATGACTGTTCACAAAAATAAATGTTATTTTGCAATAAATATAATTTAGGTATTGCCTAAAATGTCCCATTATTTCACAGAAATGTGGATTTTCATTTCTTAACATACCAGAAATAAATAAATAAATTGAACACAAAATAATAATACTTAAATGTAATCATGCATTTAAATTTCATACCGAATTGAAAATTCTCAATTTAGAACAAACTCGAGATTATTCAGATGCATTAGTTACATAATAATTTTGCAATCCTTATTTAAAATATAAATAAAATGAAATAAATACCTGATACTTAAGGATGAATTTGTAGTAAGAATGTTTCCAAAGAATTACGACCAACTAAAAAATTATTGCATTGCTTTAATGAAACACATGGAGAAGTATTAAACATACGGTCTCAAAACGGGAAACATACTAACGAGATAGTTTCCTTATAAAATAAGAGTTACAATTAAGTCCGTACATAGTTTCAAGCTACAACAGATGCACTAACTTTCAAGGCCAGTTGTCAGCTCATCAATCCAATTAATTATAACAACATTTCGAATTGTTATGAATGAGATTTACCAGCTCTCCAAACACGTAAATCAAAGCTCCTTGCAGAAAGTTATGTGAGAACCACTGTTTATTCCCACGTACTGCAGCCATTCATCGGAAGTTTTCAAAATGAAAGATGAGTAGAATGCTATTGGTCGTACGTACGGTGACACATGATAATTCTTCGTTCGGAATCAACAGATTTCGTAATGCAATGAATAAAGGTTTGTGACATTTAAACAGCCAATGTGAATGATGATAAATTAATAACGCTACATAAATGCTTATTAAATGAGTTGGGTGCCGAAAATGGGTACATTTCTTACACCAGCACATTTTGACCTTTTAGACGTAGTTTGAGCACTAAAGTTAAGGGGACGGTCTGCCTATAGCTCAGTAGCGTAGCCAGAAAAAAATTTTAGGGGGGGGTTAGGCACTGATGTAACGGATAATTTACATTATGGATCGCATTATTCATGTCAATAATGGAACTCTGCTAAATTTTAGGGGAGGGTTCTGACACCCCCCCCCTCGCTACGCCACTGCTCTAGCTACGCTTGCCAGACGTCCCGGTTTGCAAACAAAATTCCGGTGTCCCGGCCGGTTTACTTCATGTCCCGGTAAAAACTAAATTTGATTATAGATGACTAAAAAGTCTAAAAATAATTAACTGTGAAGGTTTTTTAAGGATAATTACTTAGTCATTTGTTTCACTGTACTGTATAAAAAGTGAGAACTATCGAAGAGTGGTGGTGTGCTAATAAGTATTGTTCAAATTTTTATTCCGCATTCAAAGTGTTTCTTTTTACTTAAGCAACTTATAAATATTAACATGTAAGAAATAAAATGTTTAAATTTATATGCTTGTGTCATTTATTAATATCCCTGGTTCAGGTCCTTAATCAGTAACCGCTTATTCATAGCATTAAGAATAAACTATCCTCTAAAACACTCCAAAAACCCGCCAAAAGTGTGTACCCTTGACCTTGAGGAGAAAATGTAAATGTAGTGTTACGGCCAGGAATCTGGACCGAGGGGAAGAGATTTCCCTCCGTGGTGGACTTTCTAAGGGATCCTAACCCGTATTTACGCGAAGTTTCGTAGAAAACCACGGGAAACTCCGAACGGTTAGGTCGGCATACTCGACCTGGTTTTGAACCAGGCATCTTCCGTCTCCCAGTTGAGAGCGCAAACTCGTTCAGCCACAGGTCGGGCAAATATACCCTTTAATACCTGTGACTAGGGTTGCCAGGTCGCCAAACCAAATAGTCGGACAGACCAGCCAGTTTGGTCGGACATTTGCGTAAAAAGGCCGGACAGCCTACAATAATGAGGATTTTGTCTCAGTATTAATAGGTACAACAAAAAAATTGTATGTAAAATCAAGCTTTTTTGATTATTACCATGAATCTTGTTAAATTCTAATGAAATATAAATAACATCGAATGCCAAATCAGTTCAAGTAATTTATTACTGATCAGCCAAAGTCACCAGTAAAAAGTCTTAAAAAGCCGGACACCGTTAATTTTGGCCGGACACGCAATCAAAAAGCCTAACTATGTCCGGCTTTATCTGGACGCCTGGCAACGCTACCTGTGACACTGGAGGCAATCCGGTGCCCCGGTTGAATATTTCAGAAATCTGTCAAGCCTAACTATAGCGTTATACTTGATTAACCTGAGGTGCAAAATTAATATATTAATTTATTTGATAAAACAGGAAAGTCAATGGTATTCTAATGAGAAAACATATAATACATTTATGAATATTCTTATCATATTAATAGCTGCATCGCAGAAACCATAGAGTGTACTTTTTAAATATTATTTAAAAACTAGTGATAGCTTTAGATATCTATGCTATCTATCACTTTACTTTTCTTTAAGAAAATCCTAAGGCGTTTGGATAGAGAAATAAAATCAATTAAAGAAAAATCTTCCCGGGGCTGAGTAACATCCTAGTTACGCTGATCCCTGACTCTCTAACAATTCCAGTTGACCACTCGAAGATAAAACTTTTACCGTCATTAATCCAAACAGATTAAAAAATTATTGTCTGAAAATGTAATAAAATCCACACCGTTTGTACGATCAGCTTGAAATTTTTCATAATTGTACATAAAAATATAGAAAGCAATCTGCGCTACTTTAAATATCTCAAATTCCATCCGTTCCCAATAAGCAATTTTCTTCTATTTTCTTCTATAGTTCCATTTTATTTCCAAGAGTATAAAAAGTTAATCATTTGCGTGACAAAACTAACTGTAGCAATTGCCATTGACTTCATATTGAAGTGACGGTCATCAGGCTTTGAAAGGAAAATTGCGATTCCAATTGGTTTAAAATAATTTTTCCCGATTACGTAGGTTACTATTTTTTTTCACAAATTAAATGATTTCCTCTGCATGAAGCACTGATAAGAGGGACCCACAAAAAGAAATCGTTCGAATTCGAAACGTTTCCAGAAGAGCATGAAATTCGATTTCGGTGTATAATAAAAATTAAAGTTAATTTAAGTGGACGAAGGTTAAATATACTGAGTGTAGGCATATTTTTGTCAAATGTTTTCTCTAGAGGCCGTTGTAATTGCCTCCACAACGGGCTTTTTTCTGGTCCAAATATATTTTCTTTGTTTAAGAATTGAGGTGATTGTTAGATCGTAACTAAAATAATTCAATCTGCAAAACTATCCTTGCTGCTCCAGAACTAAAATAACTCTTATATCAAATGCCAGATCAAAAAAAAAAGACTCTACATATCTCTATGGTTTCCAGTTTAAGATGAAATAGTCATTATGTGTTATCCATCAACTTTATCAAAGTGAGAAAATATTAGCAGTAGGGGGAGTTGGGGCACAGTGGTCCGCTTTTCATTTTTTTTATCTCATCAAAAAATTAATTATACAACTCTTTGTTTCCCATAAGACTCATTCATTACACATTTCTCAGTATCCGAGATTTTTTGTTTATATATTCTATGTACAAACTTTTTTTATATTTATTTCTCAAAAACTTGGAGAATGGACCAAGGTACTCCAAAGTCTGGGGTACCTTGGTCCACCTTATAGAACAAACTGGTGTTTCCTTGTGGGGCACATTGGACCATGCTATACCAAAATTCTTAGTTATAGTAATTAATGATGCAACCAGGGCGCGAAATTAACGGCCGTTAGTCGTATTTTGCAACTGTAATTTTTGTTTTGGCGACCGAGATTTAAGAACCAGTCGTCATTTTTGACGCCTAACATTTTGCCGGAGACAGGCGACTAAAAAGCGACTATTTTCGCATCGGCCGACTCCGGCAACTTTTTAAACAAAAATACCGCAAAAAACGAATATTTTACGAATTCTGGGGACTTTTTTATTGTCTAGACGACTATTTTTTTAAATGTGCTGAATAAATATGAATGTAAATTTCCGTGAAAAAAACTTTTGCTTTTGTAAGCACCGCTCCGTGGCAGAAAGAGAATGATCCTCTGCAGACAGTCTTCTGTGGTTGAAAAACGCGCGGCAGACCACTTTCTTGTCTTCCGTGGACGTGCAATCATTTAAATCGCACCTTTTTTAATGTAAACAAATCGAGAAGTTTAAAGAAATTTAGCCATAATTTTTTAACTCCATGTATATTAATGAATTTGATCGGAGGAAACTACGAGCTCGCGTTTGCCATTGGATTCTTTCTGCAAATGAGTGTTTTAGCGGCAGCTCGGCTCGTATGGCACGGCGGTGTGGGAAGATGCGATGATAATACTTGATATCAATATTGATGAACGCACGAGATTCTTTTAAATAAGGCAGTGTAAAAGTTAATTGGATTAGTAGTTAATATTCATTAATTAAATATAATTATTTACCGCGGGAGAGTACAGGTTTATGGTCCGGGCGCCATCTTGGATTTTATTTGCCGCGGCGCGTTGCAGCGCCGCAATAACGGCTGGTTAAGTGCAGCAGTTCGTGACTGAAAACAATTAACAATACACCGATTGACTGCAATTAATTAATGCAATTTCGTGAAAAAACGAAAGAAGATTTATTTATTTGTGTGTGTGCGTGGGGGGGGGGTGACACTGGATTTGGGGAAAATCTAAATTTCGGACTTCCGGCCTAAATTACGATAATTCAAATAAAAATATTATTTGAATAAAAATATTATTTGCTGGTTTAAACTTAATAAAATTTATCTTTTTTAAAAAAATTCCTTTATGAGATAATGTAAATTTAAAAAAACATAAATTGAATTAATTATTTGAAAAAAAAACTTTTTATTTAAATATAAAAATTTTAGTAATTAAGATAAAGTTCAGTTTGTAATAAAATATGTTTTAAGTAATTTAATTAAACATAATTTTTAGTAAGATAAAATAGCTATGTAAAATAATAAATCCTTCTTGGTGGCATTGAAAGCTTTCATAGACCCCCTCCCAACTTCAGTTCAACCCACTGAGAATAAATACAAATACATATTTCCACAATTTAAACATGTACTACCTGTTTGCTTACAGTGGTGGTTGATCAGGTGACAATTTGAAGCTAGTACACGTATACTGCATAAGTTTATCTACCATAGGCATTGTAGTTATATAGCAACAATTTATAAAATACTTCTAAACTAAAACTAAAGACCATGTTCTTGTAAAACGTATCATAATATTTTATTTTGGATGCATAGGTGGAAAGCCATAAAAATTGATTTTATATTTACTTACTATTTATTACTATCTTAATTTTAATAGTCCTGATCTTCTTTATTATTACTGTACATAATCATTAAGCCTACCTGTTTATAGTTTATGCATATAAACAAAACAAAGGTTTTCGAAACTGCACATAACGAGGCAGTTTGGCAACCAGGAAAAAAAAGTTAGGTGCCATTGACGCCTAGATTTTTGCTCCCAATTTCTCACCCTGGATGCAACGGATATCAATTTGGCCAGATATCCGATAATCCGGCGGCGGTGTGTTTTCTTTTTTATTCAGTTCTATTTTCACAAGTTTTCTTAGATTATTCATCTATTACCTTATTATATATATTTTCTCATTAATTTCAAATCATTTAATTCAAAAATCAGAAATCTCTTTGCATTGTTTCCATGAAATTAGTAGGCAATTGCATAGTATAGTATTCTATTGCAATTAAAGTTGATACAAATAACAATGTCATTGAATCATTTCTCCTTAAAGAGTTAGATAAGTATCTTACAAAATCAGTTATTGAAAGAAAAACACCTCCAACTGTTAGAAAATCAAAACAACAAATTTCCCTATTTCATCAAAATTAGGCGGCGGGGGAAACTTTTTTCACCAACTACCAGTACTATAGCAAGTAGACTTTTCTTATAAGCAGGGTCAATTTATAGGGGAAAAAAGGTAACCGAATTCTAAGGAAGACTGCAAAACAGTTAGCGTTTTTGCACCATAAATTCTCCAATCTTAAAATAAGATAGAAGTGCTTGGCTTTTTTTTTTTTTTTTTTTTTTCCAGTTTTCTCTCTCTATATACATGATAAAAATATATTCTAAAAAGAACTTAAAACGAATTATTTTTATAAAACTTTGTTTTTCCTCATTTTTTATTGCAGTTTTTAGAATGTATTCATTTATTATGTTTATTTATGTTATTTCTCAATATATAATTTTAGGCCGGATATACTGCCCGATATTTTTAATATCCGGCTACTGACAATTATCCGGTACATTGGCCGGATGCAGTATGTTTGCCGGATATCCGTTGCATCCCTAATAGTAATATTTGAGAATAAATATTATCCTCTCTATGAATAAAAATTATTTGCATTTGAGAAAGTCTTTCAATTCAACTCTATGTTAAAAGCTCCTCTTGGACAAAATCTACAGTCGTTCAAAGAACTTAGGTAGCTAAATTAACAAATCAATTATGCTGAACTTTAGAAAGAATTAAGGACACTTCATCCCCTTCTCTACTACACACATGGGAAATCTCTACTGCACAAATAAGTACTTTCATAAACAGTAAATCAATATGCCTCATGTAACTATTAGGGAATGGGGGGGGGGGGGACCACAGATGAACACAAACTTTTTTTGCAAAACGTCGGTGGTTTTCATCATTTTAGAAAATATAGCAAAGTTCAGTATATGAGAAAGCCTGCCAGTTTCAAACTCGTATAGATGACCTCTTGAACAAGTGCATAATGCAGGAAGTATATAATTAGTATAAGCTATAACTTGCTAGGAGTCTGTAATGCCAGGGGGTGGTATACCCTATGGTACGTGGCACCCCCTGCAAACGTAAAAAAGTCGCGCACCTTTATATACTCTTGAACAAAATTTTTAGTTTTTGAGTTCGAAATGACGCCCCTTCGTAGATAGTGCCCCGATGCGATGCTTACCTTACCTTACCTTGCTTACCGTGTCGGACTGCCCTTATGTAATGCAATTATTTGCGTTATGCACAAATAAGTTATAAACATACAACGTTTATCAGACGAATTGGTAGGGATGGACGCGAGACGATTTTTTGGGAGACGAGACAGACATTTTTAACATTACGATATAGGGATTTTGCGAGACGAGACAAAGTTTTTGGCTGTTTTGCAAGACGCCAATTTTCCGTCTTGCGTCCATCCCTACGCATTGATAAGATACCATTCTGCAGAATTGTTGAAGGTTTCGTAAGCAAATGTAAGATGCATCCATTTTATTTTTGCATTATCTGGATCAGTGACACATGTAACAACAAATGCCCATAACTTCTTTTTGAAAGGAAACTACGAAACATCATGTAATATTTTGTCAGAAATGCATAAAAATGACTTACTTATGCGAATGGTGTAGTTCAGATTGTCCATAGATTGAACAGATTGTTAAAATCATGGAGATTACACGAAAACTAATACTAACGGAAATGTTAAGAATAAGACATCGCTCAAAAGAAAATAACATGATGCGTTGCCATGGGTTACAGAAAAACATGAAATGGGCGACGGTAACGGCGGGAAAATGCCAATTAAAAAAACAAAAAGCTTTACTTTCAATTTTCAATAGTTTGATTTCAAATTCTGAAAAGCATTCGATTCTTTTAAAAGGGGTGTTTATGTAGAATGGTGAATAAATCATGACTTTTGTATGAATAATAATAAGAGTAATAAAAATGTACAATTTTCCTGCATATACTTAAATATTCCTCGGCATTATATTCAAAAATGGATGCTTGAAATAGTTAGAGAGGCGAATTCTAAGCGGATTATTATTAACTAGGTACTAGTACTACTATTATTTTTAAATGTTTCTATAAATTTTATTTTTTACGAGAAGCTTAAACTATTTTATTTGTATGAAATAAATAACCGGGGTTGAGTACCGTAACCAAACTAGCAAATACTGCAAGATTCTATAATGTGTTCGTTCGTATACTTTCAGAATTCGATTTCTCTCCTTTTCTTTCCGAAAAAAAAAAAAAAGATTGCGTTTTTTTACCTTCGTTTTTTTTTTTTTTTTTTTTTTTTAAATATACAGAACTGTGTAACTATGTGCATCATTACGAGCTAAGTCCACTAAATTAATAGTCAGTTAACTTTGTGTTGTTAAATTCCAGTGTTTCCGTTGATGCGCAGAAGTTTTTGCAGATTTGGGTAAAAGTGAAAGAAAATTAAGCATGGATATAACAGAGACAGCCCGAGGGGAGTGCGGGGCCCCAGGCGAAGCACAAGAGCGGGGCCTCTTCTCTACCATGTTTTATGAGATAGCAATAAAATAGCCCAGGAGCGGGGGCCTCTATAAGCGCGGGGCCTTAGGCGATCGCCTACATTCGCACCCCCCTTGGGCCGGCCCTGGATATAAGCAGAACCTGACTAAGGCATTCGAAGGCCCTAGTTCCAGCACTTTTGTGGCGCCCATTTTTCAGATTAAAAGCTTCCTCTTTTTAAATGAGTTCCATATTTTCGCATAATGACCTACATATTTTTTTTAGTAACTTGCAGTGGCGATTAAAAAAAAAAAATTAAAAAGTTGAATTTCAATGGGGCAGTAACAATGTTGGCAATTAAATTGTGCTCAAAAAAAAAAAAAAAAAAAAAAAAAAAAAAAAAAAAAACCTGTGGCATGTTTTCATGAAAATAAGGGTGTCGACAATGATCATGTTATTCGTTCGAAATGCTGGAGATTTTTGGCGTATTCAGGGTTAAAAAATGCTCTAAATATGACTTAATATGGCCCGATGCGATGCTTACCGTCTTCCTGTTTAGCGCAATTATTGAATGGCACAAGTAAATATGACTTGTGCGCAAGACATGGCGGAACGGGTACAGAATTTTGTTCTTTTAGAGGACCTATTTAAAAAGAAAAATAAAATAGTGCTTTAGGGTAAAATTTTGCTTTATTACACATTCTATTTAGGCTGAATAGGCTTCTTCTTTTATTTTTTTTAAGCCCTTCCCCCCCAAAAAAACTACCGTATTCGCCACGTCATTTTTATTTACCTCCCCCCCCCCCTCCCCAGACATATGGCAAATACAAAATTCATTTATAAACGCAAACTTCAGATAGTTTTCCACATTATACTTTAAGATTTTCCAGGCTTATAGCAAAATTTGCAAATTTCGTTGACTTTTTCTGTTAATATTCCTTACTATTCCAGGTTTTCCAGTTTTTCTTGACCGCTGATAAGCCATGTATACGCCAAAAAAAAACCTCCCACCATACCGAACTAATTGCATGATCATTATCCACACACGCATTTCCATGAAAACATGCAATAGTTTTTTAGCACACAATTTAACTGTCAACAGTATTACTGCCAAATTAAAATGTCAACTTTTTTTTCCGGCAATATATTTACAAATTAAATGAAAAGGATGGATTACTTAATAACAGCACAGAAATATTATGTATGTTAGGGTAAAAGGACGAAGTCTGATAAATCATAGGTTTTACCTATTAAACCTGGCTTTTACCTAAGTGACTTGGTTAAAATCTGAAGTGTGCTTTAATATGATTCCATTTCCGCTTTTTACTAAGCCTTTGCGGTAGAACTAGGCGTTGTCAGCTCCTTCCGGTAAAAGTCCGAAACAAGGAATTACTAATGATAGGATTTTCCATTCCCAAATATATTGCATACAGTACGTCCCGTTGTACCCAAGAAACCAGTTTACCCTTTGCAAAGAAAATTTTTTAACGTCTAAGAAATTGGTGCAGAAGAAATAAGTCTTTAGAACTTTCTTTAGTTGAAAGATAAAAGACTTAGTTCAATAGTTCAAAGAAGTGAACACGAAGTTTCTGTGTAAATCAGCTGATCTACTTTGTAATTCGAAATGCCATAATAGTTATTATTTTTGTAAGAAGTAGTAAGAAGTATTAAAGTAGTAGTAGTATTGAAGAAAAATATACATTTTTCTTATTTTTTAAATTTCATATTTTTTTTCTGAACTATCAATTTAGTTTTTTTTAACTATATTACCAAAGTTAGTTCTAAACATTATTGAAATCTCTTCAATAGTTATCGAGAGAATTGTGCATTAATTCAGTAACAAGAGATCTTGTCTTTTAAAAGGCATAAATATTGCATTTTTTAATTTTTATAACTTTTCAAAAAATAATTGTAAGACCTCAAAATTATAGTGTTTTAATCTTTTTGAGACACACGGTATACAATATATGTGCGAATGGAAAATCCTACCATAAGTAGTCCCTTTTTCTTCGGATTTTTACCGGAAGGCGTTGGTAACTGATAGGTTTTGCAAATTTTTGGTAAAAGGCCAAAATGGAATCTCTCTATTCTAAAAAAAAGTAAAGGCCGCAGTCAAAGCTTATGGACTTATCTTCTCCTAAACCGTAGGGATTTGAGTTTCGACTAAGGTGCCCACAGATTCGAAAAATTCCCAGGAACCTGCTAAGCTGATTTAAATTTCGAAAATCGAATTATTTTAGAAGATATTAAGAAAAAAACTGAAAAAATAAACCGAATGGTTGCCAGATTTGGCATAAAATCATTCATTCCTTTGCAACAAAGCGTTTCCAAGTATCTAGAATTGCGTGAAATTTACAAACACGAATTAGAATTACGCCCATTTTACGCCAAAATAAAATGTTCGTCCGTGCTCTAATTTCCGTAAATATGCATCGATTTCTATGAAATTTATATATTTTACTCTTATCTAATGTACCATGTACCCTATTGAAAATGGTATTTGTAGCATTTATAGTTTTTCTACAGGAGCACTCAAAATATTCCCAATATATTGCGTTCTATGGGAAGTTATTCTTTAAAGCGTATCATCCTACTAGAGCAAGAGCCAGCGACCGCCAGACCTTCGTCATAGTATAAAAGCTGAAACTTTCTCTGCGCATACCCCCCAACAGAGGTATGAACAATCGGCCACTGTAAAGTTTGGATGATCGTATCTTTGTCAGGTAACAGGTGGCAAAAGTGTATAAAATTGCCGAAAATTTCGTCATTTCATAAAGCTTTATTTTTTTTATATGTTCTTCTTCGCAGTACTAGAAATAATTTTATCCCTTGCCAGACACTTTTCCATCGTGGCAAACCCCCGCCAGACAATCTCAAAGTCTTGAAAAACGTAATTCTATTACGAGCGCGCTGCAAGAAAGTTCGCGCGTAAGAAAGTTCAGAAGTAGCAGTATAAAATGTGCTTGGCACTTTGTGACAGCTTGACGTACTTCGTCGCGGGAGTTTACGAATACAACAGTTTTCCATGACTTTTAGATTGTCTGGCGGGGGTTTGCCACGATGGAAAAGTGTCTGGCAAGGGATAAAGTGATTTCTAGTACTGCTAAGAACATATAAAAAAATCAAGCTTTATGAAATGACGAAATTTTCTGCAATTTTATACAACTTTGCCACCTGTTATCTGCCAAAGCCACGATCATCCAAACTTTATAGTGGCCGATTGTTCCTACCTCTGTTGCGGGGTATGCGCAGAGGAAGTTTCAGCCTTTACACTAAGACGAAGGTCTGGCGGTCGCTGGCCCTTAGACTAACTATATAGTTACGCTGATCCCTGACTCAAGATAAAACTCATTTCCACCATTACTGCAAAAAGATTACGAAATTAAGCACTGAAAAGCCTAATAATATCTACACCATTTGTACGATCCGCTTGAAATTTTCCATAAATATGTATAGAAATATAGAAAATAGTATGCGCTATTTTAAAAATCTGAAATCCACCCGTTCCCTCATTTTTAAGCGACTTTTCGCTCTTTTCAGATCCTTTTATTTCCGAGAGTAAAAAAAGTTAATCATTTGCGTGACAAAAATAGCTGTTGCAAGTGAGTATGACATCATATTGATGTCACAATTATCCGGATTTTTCCTGATTTATGAGTTTAATTTTTTTTCATAAATAAAATTATTTCTTCGGGATTGCGAAGGTATATTATAGTAGTGGACACTCTCCATAGCTGCTTGCTTAGGTCTTTGGTACCCAAACTAAGTTTCAATAATGTAAACATTGGAAATTTGGTAAAGTGCAGCGATCCTAACGGTAAAGGAATAAAACATTTCCCGCCCTGACTCTTAACCAGTTTTATGTTTTTAATTTTGCAACCTAGCATGTGAACGAGATTATAAACACGAGCACTCAATTTTAATATTTTGTTTCACATTTGCTACGTGGCTGCCTTAGCAACAAATGAATAAAAAAAGGGGGGGGAGGTTCTATCTTGAGTTTATTAAAATACATGGAGTTCATATTTGTCAACGAAAAGTTTTCGTCTGCTACGGTGTATATTTACATCAGAAAATAACTTTGAATTGATTACTGAGTTTTTTGTGTAAAATGAATTTTAATTTTTAATATGAGTTTAACGGTAACTTGAAACTGTGTTAAAATTTATCGATGCATGAAATAAACGTATATACTGTTTGAGTGTGATCGCCATTATAAATTAAAACTTTTTAACGCTTTCTAACAAGGTTGAAAAGTGTTTATGATTTCAGTTTGTCTGTCCGTCCGTCCGTGCTCTAGCTGTCGTAAATATACATCGATTTCTATGACATTTATGTATGTTATTGTTATTTCTCTCTATTCTAAAAAAACGTAAAGGCCGCTGGCGCTGTCAAAGCTTGTTGGCCTATCTCCTCCTAAACCTTGGGGATTTGAGTTTCGACTAAGGTGCAGACTTGCCAACCTGGGAAAATAAAAATGTGTAAAACAGCGCGCAAACAGAAATTTCGACACTTTTTGCTATACAACGCGTGAGCGTTATTTTTTACCTTTCACCATATAATGCACGAGTATTATTTTTTATGCATTTTATATCACAATTATTTGTTTTAAGTATTAAATAAAGCTAAGAAAATGAAGTTGTTGAATAAAAGGCAAATAAATTAATACACCATTTTCCAGATTTCTTGTGACTAACAATTTATTAATTATAATCACTTAACATGCTTGAAAAAACTCTCATTTTGACTGTGCTGACTTCAAAGAAGCAGCAGTAGCTTTTTCTGCTTTATTCAGAAAATCTGAAGTAAAAATCTTTCATAATAAGAAGGCTTTCCAAAATCTTACTAGACAAGTTGCACCTGAATTAATTTCTGTTTTTCCGAATAATACTGAAAACCCTCTCACATTCAACATAGTCAGCTGCTGAAATAGGAACATTGTATTCGACCAAGAAATATGTAAATAACAGTTCTGCATGAATAACGTCCGACTGTCCCAAGGGCGGATTAAAGGGAGGGCGACCGGCCCCTGAGAAAAAAGAAATTAATGTAAAAGATCCAAAATTGCTTCCATAAAATGGATGCATATGTCAATCTTCTAACTTCCCACCCCCGAGAAACTTGCATTAATCTGCCACTGGACTGTCCGTCCTCTTTGAAAAATGTGTGTAGACTTTTACTGCTGTTAGCACGTTTCACATTTTCACTGTGTTTTGACGAACTCGAGTGGCGAGAAATGTCATACTTTCCTCCATGAGAAATGCTGAAATCACTCCGGCACACGTTACAATAAGCAAATTTCGCTCCTTTGACATATGATACTATATATACCCCAAGGGTTGCGCTGGCTCTTTTTAACATTTCGCCAAATTAGATTTTTTTCGGACATCATTAAGAAAAGCAATTGTCAATATTTTCGCCCAAACGTATTTTCTTTCGCTAAACTAATTTTATTTTCTCAATTTGCGACGTTGGCGATCGTCAGCGCGACCTCTGTATACCCATTCTTTGCTATAACTTTGTTTAAAAGTTATGCTGTGCCAGTGATCATTTATCGAAAATAATCCTCAGAAAAGCAATCGAAGTATGCTCATACTACCGTCTGCGTCTACCACTTAACCGCAAAGCGGGCGCGGCGCGCGCTGATGGCTGATAACGAAGATGAAGAACACCACGGGCCCGTTCGAGAATTCACCGGTTGGTTAAGCACCGGTGCTACCGGTTGCGGTCATTCTTCGGTTAAGTGACGTCACGGTTGTCAACCGGTTTCGGTCATCCTCACCACATCGGATTCTAAGCCGAGAAAACAAAAATAAACGCTGGCAACACTACGCTAATAACCGGAATAACCCACCTCGCTAGCAGGGTCATTCTGGTTGCGCTCTGGTCACGCTGAGCAGACAACCGCTACATGACCGAAACGTTTTCGAACGCGGTTACTTCTAGAGCTCCGCCCCATGCTCCGCCTTTTCGAACGCTCTGGTCGTGCACCGGTGTTACCGGTGCACGACCGGTGAATTCTCGAACGCGCCCCACGTGAGACGCACAAGTCACAGGAGAAAGACCTACTCCCTAGTAAACGATTCTCCCATTCGCTCTACTCTATGACGTCATGACTGGGTAAACCAATTAAGAAATACTCGGCGTCGTATGTGGAAAAAGATTTTTTTTCTTTGCTTCAGTGGCAACAAAGAAAAATATTTTGATGCGCATTGTGTCAACATGGATGTGCGATGTGGATCATTGTGCCGATGCTACCACTTAGATCCATATTGAAAAGGCAAAAAGGCCCTAACATAGAACATCATTTCAATTTAAAACCTAATACATTTCTTTTTAATATCAATTTCACTTTTAAAGACATATACACAAGTTAGGAAGAAAATATCCGGAAATGCGTAAAAAAAAGCGCACCCCCCCCCCCCGAGAGAAAAGAAATTAATGTAAAAGATAATATTTTATTACCATAATATGGATGCATCTGCCCCGCCCGACAAATACACGCCCGATTGCAATAATTCACCTCTGCTTGAGTGTTCAAATACAAAAATGTAGGTTTACTACACTATTACGAAGAAGAATGAAGTGTACAAAAAGTTTAACATTTTGAATATTTATTAACTGTAATATTTCCCTTACTCGATTTCCACCTGCATAAAGGACTAACAGTCTGTGATTTCTGAGTGGCATCGACCCCCGGTTTGCTTATACTTTCGGTTTTCGATGGTAAAATACGATGTCTAAAAATGTTCGCGACATTTCATATTGATAGTGTTATTTATTTATTTTTTTTTTTTTTCACAAAGTCGTAGCTAGGGGTCATGAGGGCCCAGTGACGTATTATTGCAATTCTGTGTGTGTGTGTGGGGGGGGGCAGGTTAGTTGGAAGATTCACACGCACACATCCATTTTATGGAAGTAAAATAGGATATTTTACATTTTTTTTCTCGGGAGGAGCGATCGCCCCTCTACCCCCTTTAATCCTTTCTTGTGAGGGCAACTGTCAAGATTTGAATTTTGTACCTCTAAGACTTCTTCTTACTAACTATTATGCAGGGGCCGTGGTAGCCCAGTGGTTAAGGCGTTGGACTCGTAACCGGAAGGTTGTGGGTTCGATACCGGCGTACCACTAAAGACCACCGTGTACATGCGGTGTACGTGCACGTTAAATCCGTGGTTCCGAATGTCCTCTCGGCGGTCGCTAGCAGTTTCCGAGGGGTGCCAATATTCAGAAGTTTCCCACCTTCTGATGAGGTTCCAAATTGAGGCGGGAAATTACGGGAAGGACGTATATGTAGCTGTAAGCGACACATTCAGTGACGCAAGCTGTCCTCTCCCGGCAAACAACTGTTATGCAGGATAAGTCTACTAAGTGCGCCCTTCTGAGGCTTGCGCCCCTGGCACCTGCCAACCTGGCCAGCTCCTAGCTACTTCACTGATCTTGCAAATTAATATTATGAAAGGCCCCCCGCTCCCTCCAAATAAAATAAAATAAAATAAAATGGAAATGTCATTTTCCCAGAAACTTGAAAGCAATGGCGTTGCTAGGGGGGGGGAGCAATTGCTCCCCTTAAGTCTTTGATTCGCTGATCGGTGCAGTCACGCGAACTTTTGTCTTACTTCTGTACAAAAATAAATAACTAATTAAGCCTTATAATTTTTTAACCTTCAAAAAGAGGTAGTGTTCCTTTCTAAAGACAACTTTGCCAGTCGAGCTCTTTCATTAAAAAAAACCTTTTTAGTACTATTATCATTTAACAAACGTTACAAGTTAGTAATTTTTTCAAAGTAATTTTAACGACATGTAACGAAACACAAACACCTATTTTATACCAGACTCTCATTATTTTACACTCCTTTCGCGTTTCCATATGATAAGGTCATAGCGTCAAGCAGAGAAAACATATATGTTCCTTCATAAACCATGCTTAGTAACAAGATTTCTAAGCACCCTTTTTTCTCTTCGCCTACATTTCGCGCACTTTCAGGCAACAAAACGAGATTACCTCCATCCATCTGGGTCGGATCGCAGTTAATTGGGTCGGGTTTTTCGTGGGTGTCCGGTATCTGTAACCGGGCACCCCCCCCCCCCACACCGATCTGTCCATAGAAATATATATCTGTATGGCGCGAATGTTTGAGATGTACGTGTACAAGTGTTCAGAAAAAAAAAATCAACTCTTACTAAATACTAGAATCCACTGTAGTATGGTAGTAAAAGAGAGGGCTGTGGGTCCTCCATAAACAAAAAACCAGCGCTTTAGCACGAGGACTTACTGATAAGCAAGAATAGGATTTGCAGGGGGTACACAGACACAAGGCACATATTCTTTCCTATTACAACTTCCTGGCTTACACCAGTCTACAAAATTAAGTAGAAAGCAATGAAAAGGAATTAAGAAAAAAAAACCCTCCAAGGACACCCCTCGAACCTATAATGAATTCTTCTTTTTGGTTGGTTTATCAGTTATTTTCTAAATCTTTGCTAAACCGTGAACTGGAGACTCGTTTTCGTTCATTATTCTCTTTTCTTTAGGAGTTAAGTTTAAGTTTCATTTTAACTAGAATAGTGTGACTTGTAAATATACAATTTTGTGAGCTATGTATTAGTTTCTATGCAGAGTAGGGCAAAATACATAAAAAATGTATTTTCGATACAAAATACAAATTACATTTCTTCAAACACAAAAGATTACAAAATACAAAATACTTTCTAAATTGAAAAAAAAAATACAAAATACATGTATTTTCAAAATACAGACAAAATACAAAATGCATCTAAAACTTTAATTAAGAATAAGTAAAAATTTCTACAAAAACTTCTAGTTTATTTTATTCCAATGTATTTTGGGATGAACAAACAAAAGTAATAGTAACTATTATCTATTTATTCTTTTTAATATACATGGATTTTTTCTGGAATAAATTGCATCTTAAAAGGCATGAAAGCAAAACTGTGTTTGACATGCATTTATTGAACGTTATTTTTTAGTGATAATGAATGGAATTAAAATATAAAATTAAATATACTTCTAAACGAACAAATTATACTTCTGCTTTAAGGTGCATTCACATATTACTACAAAAAATGTGTGCCATTGTATTAATTTACTTATAAGTATGCGATTTAATTAAGAAATTATGAAAAGGACTTTTAAAAGATGATATAATTATTCTAAGCACTATGATTTAGAAAAAGAATGATTTGCTTTAAAAAAATTAGTTTTTCAAACTGATTACCCAGACAGCACATAAGCTTAAATCAAGCTTGACGTTTCTTTGAATTTGACGTATTAATACAAGCTTGACAGTTCAATTCATTTTAAGCTTGCAGCAAGCTTGGAGATTACAAAAAAGAAAGAGAGAGAGAGAGAGAGTCAGCAAATATTTTCCCGCCGAATTTAAGTCATTTGAACTGTCAACCTTGAATACAACTTGATTACTGCTTGATTTGGAAAGCCACATCCACATAACAAATAAATTATAGTCAGTCATAAATGTACTTGACCATAGAATTAAAAAAAAAATAGATCCTATGTTTCCAAATATTGAAATTCTTCAAAATAAAATACAAATATACTACAAAATTGATTTAAAAATCAGTCGTTTGTCTCGATTTTGGCCAATATTGCCCAACATGAGTGTTGCGATATTGAAAGTTTTAAAAACGTGTGTTGAAGTTTATATTATGCTTATTTCCCTATACTAATTTTGATTCATACCATGGAAAAATAAAAGATGCAGATCAGCATCGGGCAATACTGATCACTCTCCCCAAAACATGGCGTGACAACCATAACAGTCACTTCAAACTTTATTCATGTCACCTCGAGTCAGATTGGCATGGTGGTTAGGACACTGGCTTCCCACAACTTAGGTCCCGAGATCGATCGTGAACGCTAGACGGAAACAGATTAATATAACTTGAGGTTTCAACGTAGAGGGGGAAATGCATGGGAAAATGAAATTTATGGGGCGAGTTCACCGACCGGCGCCCCATGTAATTAGGAAATTTTTTTAGAGTGTAGTAAGTTGGAATTAAGCTTGCTATGTCAAGCTTAATGCAAGTTGGACAAGTGTAAACTTGAACACTTGATTCAAGCTTGCATTAAGCTTACACGCTTGAAATTTTCAAGCTTAATTCAAGTTTATTGACTTGATAAATCAAGCTCACTGCAAATTTGATGCAAATTTGCTGTGCTGTATGGGTATCACTTAATAAATTTCTTTTTGGAGCATTTATGATGCCTGCAAAGGAAAAAAAGTCTTTCAACAGGAGCACTAGTCGGCAAACTTATGTTGAATTTCATGAAAATTTCTTTTACTGTCGGATATGAATTTAGAACTTTCAAATCTGTTGATTTTTCGGAAAGAAGCTGCAGCAATTAAAGTTCAACAGCATTTCGAGAATTTGTAGTATATGGTTCGGAATCATTAAATTCAAACCAATCATTATCATCATCATTCGTAGTAGTTTCATTTTCGACCTCTCTCGCATCACTCTAAAATTACTTCATTTTGATAAGGACAACATTAAAAATTGAAAAGCTTACTGAAATGTTTCGTTTATTTAATCTAAGCTAATAAAATAAAATTTTAAATTATGATAAGACGCATAAATTTAGGGTCCAAGCTCTTAAAGCAAATTTAAACTCATATCTAGTGTTTTTTAATACAGACATCAATGGTGAGGTTTAAATTTTTAAGAACTCGAACACGATCCATCCATGATTCTAAATATAGGATGAGTAAATGATGAACAATTAAAATTAATAAAGGAAACTTAGGGTTTACTGAGATTTCCAAACAAGACAATTTAAAAAAAATATATGTATACTATTTCTCTCTTATATTTTTTAAAAAAAAGTTGGGCTTCGATGGAAAAAGAGAAGTAAATATGACTTGCAGAGCATTCAATTAAAAAAGTTTGAAAAAAAGACGTTGAAAACCTTGTATATTAATATTTATGATTTATTGAATTCAGTTAAACATTTGAACAAAAGAACTCAGCTTAATATATTTTATGATAAGATTGAAGTTTTACCTTTAAGCGAGAGTTTTAAAATTTGTAGTGGTTTTGAATGTTCCCCTTACGATAGACCTTTTGGGTTGGCAAAGCCGGCAGTGCGCCTTAACTTTCTCATTTGTATCTACAGATAAAATTTGAAAAAAAATTCCACTGAGAATTGCACAACGACTCGCAAATTCATCTAAACTGGAAGCTTGATCCATCTCGTGATATAACTTCAGAAATACTGACTGGCTTATTTTTCTATAACTTGGTAACGTATTCGAAATTGTTTATAAATTCTTTTACAGAAATCCAGTGAATATTACTCAAACGTATTTTTCTCCCTTTTCAGCTTCATTCAAATTTGTGAATCAGTTATCAGCAATACAGAAAGTCTTTTAGATCAGCTATCATTAAACTAATCTAAATAGGCGTGTGAGATTTCCTCCCTCCTCCTTGCTTAATATAACCTAAGCGTCTCAAAAAATCCTAATACCTCTTTAGTTACCATTTATAACACTAAAATAGAGCAGATGCAACAGAATTGTTTATATCATGAACCGTGAAAAAATTCATGCCAGCAGTCCTATAATTTATGTTTAATTTTCCCAAGCCAAGCTAATTTTCATGTTAAATTAATTTAACTTCAAAATGAAAATTGTATTTTCATACATTTTCAAAATACTTTGCTTTTTCTTGTGAAAATACAAAATACAAAAGTATTTTGAAAATAGTATTTCAAATACATGTATTTGCGATACTGCCCAACTCTGATTATGAAAGAGCTATAGGCGTCAACAGAATATTTTCCCCGGTGTGTGTGTGTGGGGGGGGGGGGGGATTGGCAAAGATTACTTTCCATACCGTTACTATGATGGAAAGAGAGAAAAAGAAAAAAAACAGGGACAAGAAGGGTATGCAAAATCCAGGGAGGGACAAGTGCTACCCCCCCCCCTTGTTCTATGCCACAGAATGTTACCGACGCCTATGTAAAGCGCCCTCATCATCCTTTGTCCACCGCCCTCTCAAGGCACCCAGCACGGGCCTGCCCACAGATTCGAAAAATTCCGAGAAACCTGCTAAGCTGACTTAAATTTCGAAAATCGAATTATTTTAGAAGATATTAATAAAAAACTGAAAAAATAAACATAATGGTTGCCAGATTTGGCATAAAATCATTCATTCCTTTGCAACAAAGCGTTTCCAAAGTATGTAGTATCACGTGAAATTGTCGAACATGAAGTAGAAATACACCCATTTTACACCAAAATTAAAACTATATGAAATAAGTAACTCAAAATGTGTTACACAAAGTTGACAATTTTCAAATAGTAAGTTCGCTTAGACAACAGGAGTTTAGAATTAGCGATTATTCGTTTTTCCAAAACAGAATAACTAATATCTTGAAAATGAAAAATAATTAAAATGCAGATTATTTTAAAGCCGGTTCGGTCCAGCTGGATTATTTGCTAGCAGTAGAAATGTTTGGCGGCGTTAACTATGCCATTATAGCAGTTACAGTACACTTTGGATATTTGCTAGCGCGACGAGATGGTATAATTCGTGGTGCTAAGTACGCCAATCTGCAAACGATTATGTAAATGAAAATATGGATAACGGTTTTCCGGTAACCTTAAATGAACAGTAAATATAGGTTGTGAGCATGTGTAAATTGCCAAATAATGAAAAGTCGCCATTGGTGGCAAGCTATCCTATCTGTTCCGTAGCTTTTATTAACTTTACATGTACGCAAGTCGCCAAATAATGAAAAATCGCCATGGGTGACAAATTCGCAAGATGTCCAATGGGTTTTACATTATTAAAAATACAACTGAAACAGATGTTCTGATTTTATTACGCTTTAGCTCCTAATTAATATAACTTTTGAATGGCAACATTAAATATCATTGTGTTTCTGAGGAGTGCAAATAATTTTTCCAGTGATTATAAGCGGAGTCCGCACTCCAGGTGGAGTATAGCTCAAGACCCATACAACACGGATTCCCATAACAAAATATCTTTCGTGTTATGAGGGGGAGGGGGTCTACTGTAGTGTGAAGTTTAAATTTTTATGTACCAATGAACATGCAAGAACCAAGCAATGTGTAGCTCAGTAACATTCTATCTGATCCAATCTTCGGGCTTTATCTGTTGAAATTATGTCTTTTTTACGAATAAGCCTTATTAGGGGCCGAATGCCTCATACGAAAAGCGAGCGTAGCGAGTATGGGGCCTTGGCCCCTAGTCATATTAAAAAAGACTTTGAACTTTTACCACGCCACCTTTGTAAAAGCTTGGTTTTACCAGATTTCGAGCTTTCACCGTAACATATACACCAATTTCTTCAACAAAACTCCAGGAAGCATATTACCTATTTTCTGATATAATACATTCACATGACGTCGCAATATTCCGAGGCCTGAATCCACAAGAAAACACCTGGCAGAAGTCTGTCAGATTTTTATTAAAACAAACAGGAATGCAACAGGATTTCACCACTTTTTCCCCTCACCAAGTGAAAGGATGGGTTCACTGAAATTGTTCCTGACTTTTTATATGCTTTCTAAATCTTGTTCAATTAAAAATTAAAATTCTTTCTATATGTATCATTCATCGTTTTCTCAAGAACTGATCATTGAATGCATCTTTTAAGACAGCGAGATATGAATCAATGTTCAATTTGCATATGGATAGTTATTGTAAAAAAAAAAAAAAAAAAAAAAAAAAAAAGTCTTTCGTCTTTTCCAGAAATATGTCCAGAAAACTGCCCCATACCTTTTGAATAGAAATGTGAACATAGATTGATTGACTATATATTGTTATGAAATTTCGGGCAACCCGCTGTTCTGGGGCTTAAAATAGTTCAAAATTTGTATTCTATGCTTCAAATAGTTAAATTTTGCTTTTTGTTGCATCAAAATTGGTCAACTAGAACCGTAGATACAGAGGTTTCGGTTTCCCCATTGTTTTTCTATGGGTTTCTAGAAATCTCGAGAAGTATTGGTCCTAGGGCTTCGATCTCTTCATTTGTGGGGACTTATGGGGCCTGAAAGTTTGTTTTCCTGCATTAAAAGCACATAAAAACCTAACATTTCTCTTCTATGGCGTAATCAAAATTCCCGCTTTATGTAGAATCCTCGAGAAATAGACTTTTCGGGAAGTTTCTCGTAGCTTCTGCGCCACCTATAAATATGGAAGTGTCATCAGACCCAGTTCAATGTGAGCTAGCACCCGCAGTGTGTGGATTAAACTCTGAGTGAGTAGTGAGTACGCTTACTTTGCTCTTTGATAAAAGCAGTGTTTTCGCTTGCTTTTCGAAGCCGTTTTCAAAGTGCTGTGCGTAAATTCTTGATTGCTGAGTCTTGAGGGACTGTTAGTGTTATCTCTCGTACATTTTCACTGAATTTTTGCTTGTGAAAGTGTTTATTTTGTGTGAGAAATACAGCATTTGTGAAAGCATCTGATCTAAGCGGACTGTTAAGACCACATTACTGTTTAATTGTGCTTGTGAACTTTGTACAGCTGATTGTTCTACGAAGTTTCAGAAGCAATAAAGTTGTGTTCCATCCTGACCAGTGGACTTTTTACTAGAACTTTCTACACCAACTGGACTTTAGAACGACGAACCCCGGAAACAAAAAGAGTATTTCTGCAACAATATACAGGGTATCCCAAAAAAGGTGGTAGGTAAACGGGCTTTAATTCTTCATCTATTACAAATAAGTGGGCAATGTAAATTGAAAAAATGTTCAAAATAAGGCCGGAAAAAGACTACGTAGAAAAAAAAAATCCTGCCGTTAATTTTCAAAAAGTTACACTTTTAAATTTTTATATAACCCCTTACAAAAAAATTCCCAATTAGTAAAATGTGCACCGTACACTAAACATGTGAAGTATAAAATTTTAGCCTTTCATCATAGAACGTCTCAAAGATATCTTTAAACAAAGATGATCGGGGGATATACGTAAATTTGAATGTAAACGTCTATTGCTAGAGTGGAAAAGAATATTTTCTTTCCTAATTTCTATACGACCCCTGAAATACGATCATCCGATGTTCCCTGAGTTCTATTTCCTCTCTTCGAGAAATTGAAGAGTGGTTTAAGTCAGCATATATTTATCTTTATACACATGACAGTTTCTAGGATATAGTTCTCAAATTTAGTACATCACCTCACTATAGTAGTGTATGAGGCACATTTTACCAATTGGAATTTTTTTTGTGCGGGGGTCGTATAAAAATTTTAAAAGTGCAACTTTTTGTAAATGAACGAGGAGAATTTTTTTCGTAACAGATTCTTATTTTCGACCTTATTTTGAACATTTTTTCAGTAGGCATTGTCCACTTATCTCCATTTATGTCCACTTAATAAATAAAGAATTAACGCTCGTTAGCACCATTTTGGGACACCCTGTGTGCGTACATATAACGGTTGATTCAAAATAGATGTTAAGGTGATTATTTTTTTAACCGCAAGTGGTCGAAACATACTTCCAATTAGAAAAGTTCGTCAAATTAAGAGTAGCTTTCAGATATGGCATTTTTTTACTGAGGATTGTAATTTTTATACGGTCCCTCCTTTCCTACCCTTTATATTCCTAAAAATGTTGCTCTTTGCCTAAGAAAATTATTAAAACAAATCCCGTATCTCTACGTGGAATATAGTTTCCGAGATATATCAATTTAAAATTTTGGCATTTGTCGCCAAGCAATAAGGGGATGTCTCCAAAGTGAGGAAAATGTAATTACTTTTCAACTGACTAAAAACTTATTTTTGGCACCAAATTTGGCAATATTTCGGCAAACCTCTTCCCTAATATTTGAGGCATGTTGAACATACGAAGAAAAAAAAAATAAAAAACTCAAAATACTGGTGCTAAATTATAAAATAAATAAAAACTTTGTGAAAAAAGCGCATAAAATGTTACTTTTAAGAAGTTACGATCATTTCGACCAAAAAATTCTTTTGTTCTTCGTCAGACAAGCCCTTCGACTCGTTGAGCAGAAGTTCTCTCTGCTGTATGGCAAAAAATTCCTCATTTTGTATGGCAAAAAATTCCTCATGGGGGGTTGTGATCCCCCTACCTCCTCCTTGTCTATGCCACTGCCCGGTATATATATTCAGGGGCCGATCCAGGAATTTTTCCCAGGGTCCCATTTTTGTGAATTTCAAGATCTATTTTTGTGAATTATACTAATTTTCGTAAAAATCATTTTTTTGTTACAATATTTTACAAAATAAATTTAAACATACTGTAGAATGCCAATGAAAGGACCGTTTCAATCGATTATAATTTTGTGATGGGGTCGTTTTAATCGATTGTAATTTTGTGAAGGGCCCGTTTTAATGGATTATAATTTTGTGAACTGGCCGTTTTAATCCATTGTATTTTTTTGAAGGGGCCGCAAAACGTACCCAAATTTCGTCTGCATCGAATTTCAGGGTGACCATCGTAATATATATATAATGTTTAATAATATGACAATATAGTTTTTGGCAACACCTTTATATTCTTCTTTTCACTGTTAACTTTTATTTTGTTGCAACACCGGTTTTCATTTACTAGAATTTTTAATTTTGGCAACACTTTATGCTCGCCTTTCATGTGCTTGCTACCACTCCAGAATGGTATGTATATTTTTTAGAGCTTTTTTTTTTATTTTGATTACTTATTGCTTTCCTTTTTTTTAATAGTAGGAGAGAGCCTAAAACGTGTGAAGTGAATATCCTTTTCGATATGCCACACAGCCAAAATCCTACTATTTTGTTTTTCTTTAATTATAATTATCTCGGTGAGGATGGTCCTAGAGGTTATAATTTCCATTCCATTCATTCTTCACACACATAGTTTGGCTCTGTTTCTTTCCTTCTTTATTTTTTTTCCACTTGGTGTATGTCATTTTTGCAGTAATATTCATTGTGTTACTTACTAATTATATATATATGTAATAAACAACGACGTTGGAGTGGTAGGAGCGGTTTTCCGTAGTCGGGCCCCGGATGGGGCGATGTTAAGCAAAGCAGGAGACGTGTAATATTGTCGTAGGGTTCAGGAGGCGAGGCGGAGCGTCTTGGTGTATCCCTCGGTAGAGCACCCCGGCCACCCGCTGCTGGAACTCGTAGTCGGCCAAAACATCTTACGGGTTTATATCCTTTTATTATCGAAGTTTGTTATAAATTATCTAGGCAAGAGATGCCACGCAATCATCTTGTCTCTCAGATGCGTCAAGCTTTTTATCACTCTGCAGAGGTCCTGTCACGTGACCTTGCAACTGCAATGATTGGGCGAACCCATATCAGCAAGGCATCCAGGCAGCAAGAGGTTTTGGTTCAAATAGGCAAATGCGACTAAACAGCGGGGACTGACCACAAACTTCGAACGAAACTGCTAGGGACTGTCAAAAAAACGGAATGCATGATAAAATAAATAAAAACTTTGTGTAAAAACACACATAAAATGATACTTATAACACAATTCTTGTTATAAGTATCCTTTTATGTGTGTTTTTCACATATTTATTTATTTTATCTTTTAACATCAGTATTTTGAGTGTTTTTTTTTTTTCCCGTAACGGTACGTATGTTTCATCAAGTTACGATTTTAGAAATAAGGAGGTGTCCACCATCGTTAAGTAGTTTTAGGGTTTCTTTGCAGATTCTGACACGCTGTCAGGTCAGTTTTCCTGCATGAATTTCAATGCTGCTCAAACAGTTTTCATAATCTTTAGTAAACCCGTATTGTTGAGAGTGTCCACTATAGAAGAGTGGAAAACTTCATATGTCTATTACGAGAGTTTTTTGATTATCTTTCAACAAGGAGTGTTCATTAACAGTGAGTTTTAGTTAAAAGTGGTTTTATTGTACTAATCGCTTTATTTTTAATTATGATAAGGTAAATAGTTAATGTTGGAGCATCCCACTTCCCTTCCTCAAGCCGACAACAATAAATAATATGTTAGATAAAACAGTATGAATCCTTTAAAATGCGTGAAGGAAGATAGCTTATTTTATTTGAAATGTTTAACTTCTGTCAAATATAATAATTGTGGAATACTATCGAACTGAATTGAAAATCGATTGTACACATCCATGTTTAATCAAGCACAAATATTTTAGCAGATTGATTCTCCTACTGTACTAAAGAGTTTTAGCCCAATTACACTTGCCGTTGTTGCGGAAAATTACACGTTCCACAAAACCTCGGTTCACTGCTTTTTATACAAGGTTACACTAAATGCAGCGTTCCTACAGCCTTTTTCAAAATACTTGATTGTTCTAGAAACCAACAAAAAAAGTGACAATATTAGGAGCAGCTACTGCAAATGTCCCTCTCAGGAGTATGGCAAAAACAACCTTGAACACACAAAAATTGTTCCTGAAATTTCATACTCCTCCATAAAAAAAATAGTGTTCAAAATAATAGGGTGTCAGAAAGAAAAATAAATAAATAGTTTTCATTCTTACATAATTTTATATAAAGGACAGGTAAAAAAGACATTCTAAAATAACAATCTTTTCCAATTTGGCGGGGCTAAAATTTTTCATTTAGCCATGTTAGCATTGAAGTCTGAACTTTGCTAATTCAAATTCTTGTTTCTTTATTTTTATACTGTTGGTGGTTCCGGTGAGTTGATTAAAAAAAAACAATCATCAATATAGATATATGCTTTAATCATGCAAGTTAATCTCAGTTTAAAAACTCACAAAAATAACGTCAGAGCAAAAAGGCAATCAGGAAAAAAAATCGGGGGATTCAAAAAGACAGACATATTCACAAAGAAGCCTGGTTACTATTAATGGTAAACAAAATTTCAAATTTCATAGTGTCTAAGTTGTCCCATCAGACTCTGTTCTTACATCAGAGACAGTAAAAATTTCAGAATATCAATTGATAAGCTATACTATGCATTTTTACATACAGTAAGACTCATAAAAAAAAAAAAAAAAAAAAAAAAAAAACACCGCGAAGCATGTTGCAATTTACATAACAAACATATCTACCTCTGAAAATAAAAGGCTTTCAAATCTTTCTGAAAGCCGTACCACGTTATTTAATTATTATTAACGTTTTAACGCTGTAAACTACACATAAATGTTATTTATCACATATTTGAATCCAAGAGTTTATGTACATAGTTTGAACATCGCGAACATAAAATAAGGAAAATAAGAATAAAATTTATGTATATGTGTGTTAGCATATAATTTATTGCAGTACATATTAAAAGTATGGCAAAATTTTAGAACACTTTCACCGTCACCAAGAATTCCACAAAGAATTGGAGTACATGCTGCATATCAGTACAGTAGTTTGTGATTCTAGGCCAGCACCCAATTTCCTTTCATAAAATACACAAGAAATACATCCTAGAACAGCTGTTATTAAACTACCCGTGTAAGATTAATGTTACACTTTAGTAAAGTTAAGGTGCCCATTATGTTATACAGGCAGTAGAGATGAGACGCGCTCAGCCCGAGCCCGAACTGGCCTCTGTAATTCACAATTGCATTCGGACTCGGGCTCGTGAAAAATTTCTCCTTTATTGAACATATTCCTTGAAACAGATTTAAAAAAAAAAAATAGCGGCACTGGCCCCTAGAAGGTGCGTGAAGATCTTTGGATATTTCACAACGGCGGCTTATATTGATTAGTTAGTCAAGAGATCCGACATTATTTGATAAACATGGATATATAAAGAATTAGAAAGTGCATTAAAAGTTTGCAACTATATTTGTGTTTAATTTGCACAAACGGCAAAATTCATTGTATTCTATCAATGAAGTAATTGGATTTTTTAATCTTTAGCTGAAATTTCGGGCTCGGGCGGGCTCGGATTAAAAGTCCTCGGGCTCGGGCTTCAAAAAATGCGCCCGAACTCATCTCTAATAGGCAGTAAAAATGTTAGAGAATTTCAATAAGATTTAAAAAGGGATGGTTTCAAAATTCTGGATTTTATATTTAACGCAATTTTAATGTATATACTCTCAGTTTAAAAAAAAGGGGGAGGGGGGATGTTTTGAAGGATTTTAGAAATCAAAAAGTCACTAAACCGTTAAATTCAAATAGGAATACATCTCTAAACCGTTAAATTCAAATCAGAATAAATCTATATTTTAATGTGAGGCTTGCTCTAGAGACAAATATCTTGAAACATTTTCATAAAAGCTGGCGTTTCAAGTAAAACTTCGCGCACGAGTTGGAAAATCCCTGATTCGAGACACAGGTAAGTAATAATGGAATGAATATGTATAACAAGCACGAACTCGAGCGCTCCTAAACTGTATCATTCATGTAAAGGCGTAACATACAGTAAACAAACACGACATAACACGACAATAGAAAAAAAAAATTAAAGTCTATCAAAAAATAATACTAGTTATCGATTAGAGGTGAGGCGGGTTCAGCCGAAGCCCGGTCGCGAACCAGGCTCGGGCTCCTGAGAAATTTCTCCTTCATTGAACATACTCTTTGTAAACAGATTTTAAAAAATAGATTCATGGTAGAAATGAACTAATTATTATTATTCGATAAACTTCAATATAAACAATTAGAAAGTGCATTAACATTCTACAGACCGCATTGAGATCCACGCAATATTTTAAATTAGTTTTTTTTTCCATATTTTGTCTTCTAATGTGTTAATTAAAGGATATTAGTCATTTAAAGGGGGGGGGCGATTATACAATTTTCACTGTATTCCAATTGGGAGCATGAGTCATTTCTGACTATAATTTACATTGGTTTCAAAAACTGAATACACTTATGGGTAGTTTAAATAATAAGTGAAATACTAAGACTTAATAAAAAATTTATTTTTAAATTTAAGTAAAGATATTAATTAAGCTTGAAAGGGGGGAGGAGTATCAAAATAGCTCTGTAAAAATTTATGAAATTGGCTATTTTCATCCCCCCCCCACTTTCGGAATAATGATACAAATGCAACTACTATTTCAAAAAATCAAATCATCTTTTAACTTTATCTGCTAATTTTTTCAAGTCAATATTGATGAAATTTAATTTTTGAGTGCATTTTCTGTTCGATGTACCTAATTGAGAGCACTGGCCTATAAAAGGTTAAGAGTTTGCTATTATATTAGACTTGCACAATTTACCTTATGATATCCTGTCAATGAAGTAATTGACTTTTATTTATCTATTTAGTTGAAATTTTGGGTTCGGGCTCCGACTTAAATAATATAGCTCGGGCTTGGGCATGCTCGAATTAAAAGTTCTCGGCTCGGGCTTTAAAAAATGCGCCTGAACTCATCTCTACTATCGATGCGGTATTTCTCCTTTTCTTCATCCATTTTCAACACACAGAGAAAAAAAATGAAAAAACTGGATAGAAGAGAGTATTTACTAGCCCACAGCGTAACAGAAAAGCAAATACAGTTGAACTCGTTTATAACGAGCCCGGATTTAACGGGGAAATCGGAAACATTTGGTTGGTACAATGTTAAGTCTATGGGAGCATAACTCTCTTTTAACGAGTAAACCCGGCTATAGCGAGTAATATATATATATATATATATATATATAGAGAGAGAGAGAGAGAGAGGGGGGGGGGGGAGAGGAGGGTATTATGGAATAGTAGGGAAATATGGAATAGCGAGTTCTTGGCTCTGTTAGTTGCTGTTGCCACAAGGGAATATCATGAACAACTCAAGAAAGATTCTCGTCTTACAATGCAGTAGAGTTGGCCGCTCTCTGTTGCCGTACCACTCGCTACCAAACAAAGTATGTTTTGTGATTTTCAAGAGTTTTTGTAGATAAGTTTTCAAACATTTTAACTTAACGTAACACGTAACTCGTAAACACGTGACATGAACATTGATGTTACGCATAATGTGCACTAAGAGAATGGTAGTTTGTTGTACTGTGGTTATTTTTTAGATGTCAGTGGTTTTTTTTTAATTTTTTTTTTTTGCCAATTAGTTTTAAAGGTTCGTTTTCCGAGATGGCGTGTCGGGTATTATGGAATCCTGGGTAATATTGTAATGGATTTCATGTCATCCACTAAAGAACCGGAAAACAAAGACGCTGAATGCAATATAATGATTTGAACTACAAAACATAACAATTTAGTTTTATACTAACAAATAACTATATATGAAGCAATATGAATTGTTTTTCATCGGTTTAAACCATCTATTCCATATTACCCGACTATTCCATATTATACTCCAATCCTAACTTTTTTAAAAAATATTTTTTTCTATAACAACAAAATAAATTGTGTATTTCTTTGCAATTGACATTTCAATACGATTAATTATAGCATGTACTCATGCTGTTTTGGGGAATTTTATTTAAAAATCTATGAAGTTACAGTTAGACATGTAAATGGTATTCCATAATACCCTCCTCTCCTCTATATGTAATGAATGGCCTTTACGCCATCCCTTGTTGAAATGATTGACGCAAATCCATTGGGGTTCTAGGTTAAATAGTTTATTTCAAAGTTCGGGCAGAGTTCAGGAGTCAGGCCGGCGACCTTTTAGCTCCGGGGCTATCTTCGTACATCGCTGTCTAACAGCTAAAGCTGGAAGCTCCTGCAAAAGCTTCACGTTCCAAACTCCTAAAAGCTAAGCTAAAACTCTAAAGCTCCCAAAATTTCCACGCTCTTGCTTAAATACTCCTTAGTTACTACGCCTGCTGGCAGGGTGCAGCACGATCACGAAGGCGTTACTCTCAAACGTAATTAGTTAACTAGATTGTCAATCAAGACATGAGAAACACCTGCTTACCCAGGAGTTCTAAAAGTGCGTAATGACAAAACCACATAAAACCGAAGATACCGCTGAATCAACAATTTTCTCCTTGTGGAACTTTAAAAAACGTCTCCGAGCGTAATATTTGTATGGCCGAGAAACAAACTTTACAGTAAGAGTAAAAGATTAAAGAAGCTTTTTCAAATAACATTATATTAAATTAGGTTAAATTAGCAAAGTTTATTTTATTATTACATATATATTGCTCGCATTTGAGCTAATCCTTTCTTGGAAAAATACTATTAGCATTCCGAAGTCAATGAACACGACAAATATGAAAATTTTCAACCTCAACCGCTCCCAGATACTCAACGGCCTTTCAGCGATCAGAAAAATTCGAAACTTTTTTTGAAGCCGTTTTTGCTAATGACGATTGTAACATCCCACAAACTCAGAACTCATTTTACCCCTCATTCAGACATTACGTCATGATCTCCCTTCCTTCCTCCCCTCCCTCTCTCTATATATTTTTGTTTCGACGGACTCGTTGGCAACACCAGTTGAGCAGTGGCGTAGCGAGGGGGGGGGGGTTTGGGTGTCAGAACCCCCCCTAAATTTTTGAAGGGTTCTAGACATATTGTCAGGAAACAGGATTCACAATGCGTTTCAGTTTACAAACTGATATTGAGTATTGTCAATTATTGTTCACTCTATCATTTTTAATTGTAATCTAAGCCGGAACCATCTAGGGGGCACGTACCCCTCCCTTTGAATCTGCCAATAGGGGGGAGAGATGTGTGATGAAGATAACATATTTTTCGTGCATAGAATTATGTTCCTTTGCTTGCGTTTCTAGATTAAAATGTTCCGTATTAAATTTTTAATCTCTCTCTCCGCTTTGGTTTTCGGCTTGATAAACGTTTTCTTTTGCGCGTGCACTGGCGTAGCCAGGATTTTATTTCGGGAGGGGCACAGAGAGTTTTGTCAACTGAATAATTGTTTAATTAATATACTAATTATTAATTGTAATTAAAAATATTTTAATTATTAATTAATCTTAAATTTAAAAACAAGATTATAATTATTAATTACAATTATAAGTAATAGTCTAATTATTAATTATAATTAAAAATAAGATTCTAATTATTAAATCTAAAAATTATTTAATTAGTAATTCCACAAAAATATCCTTAAATATATGTTTAAAGATGCTATTCAGTATTAATTTCGCAAGTTAATTAATAATTCGTCAATATAATTATCTCTGTATATAGATGCTTATGTACCGTTTTAGTCTGGCGAGTATCTCAACCAGATAAGATTTTTTTTTTTAAATCCAGGCCCGTATCTGCTAGTACAATAATATTATATTCTACAGTAAATATATCCAAAGAAAGATGCTGAAAAGAAAACCAAATGAGTGCTTTTTAAATCTCAATAAACGGCCGTAGTAAAAAATATTTCTATCTAAAATTTTCTTGCTCTAAACAGGAAATATATCAGTCTATCCCGGATTTTCAATCAGCTCATATGTAGGTGCACACAACTAATACATACAGGTTGATTCAAAATTAGAGTGACCAATTTTAAAAGCGTATAATTATTTATGGTAAATTTTAAAAGCTTTACCTCCAGTTTTATTTTAAAAATTAAACGTTTAATTACCAATAGAACTATTTTTATTAGTGGAAGTAAAGTATGGCTCCGAAATTAGATCCTCAAACCCGAAACGAAATTTCAAAGCTTTTGAGGGACAACATGGTAGACATGGTTGCTCAAATTCTGTTATAAATAAATCATTTAAAATTCAGAAAAGACATTTTTCTAATGGATAACTATCTAAACTTCGAAAAGAAATAAAATTTGGCTGGCAATCAAAAGCTCCAGGGGGAAAGTGTGGACGAAAGGAAGTCCTTGTTAAAAAAGAAGAAAATATGCTGAAAAGACTTATCGTTGTAGCAAATCCTCTGCCTCAAAGAACTTTAGAAAATAAACTGCAGGTATCGCAATCGACAATTTGTCGTCAGATAAGGGAAATTGGCTATAAAAGTTGAAGAAGCTAGTCTGTCATCAAATATCTGCAAAGACTGTAGAAAAACGAAGAAAAAGGTTCTTGGCCTCTGTATTTAATGTTACACAAAGGTAGATACAAAACATGGATATGGATAACTTCGGATGAAGCATTGTTTCATCTGTCATCCATAACTTGCAAAACGAAGATACAATATATTTCATGCGAACAGCGTCGCAAAGACGCAGCTGTTTTGCAAATGGCAAGTTGGCCGTCAGGTGTTATGGTATGGATGGTAAGGTAATGTCTTCTAAGGGCTTAACAAAGCCATTTTTTGTAGAACCAAAGACTAAAATTGATGCTAAATACTATCAGAATAAAGTATTGAAGCACATGATCAAAGAAAGTAAATGTCTTTAATCTCAAGGGAACTTTGCTCTACACCAAGATTCTGCACCAAGTCCTACAGCAAAATCAACTATAAAATGGCTGAAAGATGAGAAGAAAATAAATTTCCTTCCTCCTGAGAAATGGCTACTATCATCCCCTGACTGTGGTCCTTGAGATTATTTTTTATCTGGATACTTAAAAAACAATTAAATAGACGTAAAGTAAGAACACTTCAAGGGCTTAAAAAAGCAATCAAAGAAGAAGTTGGAAAAATACTCTCAAAAATCTTTGAAAAAGCTCTTTAGGCTTAACCTAAACGTTTATGTAAAGTGTACTATGCTAAAGGAAGCCACATTGAAAATTTCGTGTAAATAACTAATTAAATAAAATTTTATGATACTCTGAAATTGGTCACATTATTTTTGAATCAACCTGTATTATAATGAAAAACACGCAAGCACAAACCTGTTATTATTTTTTAAATTAACAGCCGCAGATCAGCTTTAGTTATAATGCACAGGCTGTACTAACTCGGCCTCTTATTGCAATTAATAAGTCAAAATGTACAATTTTATGCAATTACACATAATTCCCTCAGAAAATCTTATGACTATATTTTTTTATTTATCTTCTTATTTTTTCAAAATGCTTGTTTTTAATATAATGTTGCTCACAAACTTAAAATATTCTAAATAATGCAGACACAATGTTAAATTTAGAAATATATTGCTTGAAGAAAATCTTCCAAAACTCTGCCCTTCTGTATAAGGTTGATGAAAGGACTAAAATATTATGTATGTAGACACAATATTAAAATAGCCCAGACATCACTTGAAAAAAAATTCCGAAACTCTGCCTTTGGAATAAAGTTGATCACAAGATTCAAATTTTCTGCACATTGCTAACAAAATACGTATTTAAGTAACACAGGCCTCACTAGAAGAAAATCTTCCAAAATTCTTGTTTTTGGAATAAAGTGGGTTCAAAATATAGAGTCTTTCTACTAAAGCACTAGCAGTCTTAAAAGAATATACATATTTAACTGCAAATTTTCGACTTGAATAAGTGTTGAGTTGTTAATTAAATCACTACAAAGTACACCTTACATAATATTGGAAAGATTAAATGGTAAAAATATACCAGATTTTTATTTAAGAAAAAAAACGAAAAACAGATGCAGAAAACTTTCCAGAACGGATAAGTTCTAAAAATTATTGGGGGCGTCTCTGTGTGTGTGTGTGTGTGTGGGGGGGGGGGGGGGTTGCACTCATCGCTAGTTGGTGAACCGTAAGCCAGAGGATGGGCACTAGTGATGAGATGGACTCAACCCGAACCCAAACCAGGCTCAGGCTTGTGAGAAATTTTTATTAAACATACTCCTTGTAAACAGATTTTAAAAAATGATTCGTGGGAGAAATTTATAATTAATATTATTTGATAAATTTTAACATAAAGAATTAGATAGTGCATAAATAGTTTGCTCTAATTATATTTGTCTTTAATTTGCACAAACAGCAAAATTATGATATTCTACCAATGAAAAGTCATATACCTATTAGCCACTTTTATATACCTATTAGCTAAAATTTCGGGCTCGGGCTTCCACACCCTGAATAAGTACTAAAAGTTTTATTATATAATTTAAAAAACAAAAATGAAAATAGGTCTGTTTAATTGTTTATATAACTTGGAAGAAAAATATATTTAATTGAAAATCACATTTTAATAAGCAACAAAATGTCTTATTTTAGAATCAGAAAAGAGCCGACCGGATTGTATGGTGGATAAAGCACCGTACTACGGTTTCGGGTACCACTCCCGGCTGTCGGGTTCGATCCCCGACTGGGCGTGATTGTCCTTTGTCAGTCGCTTCATAGGGAGCGATGTTGGTCCACCTACTAGGTGCCCCCATAATAAAGTGGTCAAGAATTCTGGCCCGTTGTGGCCAAAGCCTTCCAAGGCAGCGGCCGGCCATTGGAAAAAAAGAATCAGAAACGAAAGGTATTAAGACCCGATTTTTCAGATTAATTTCAAAGCAAAACTGCTGTTCTCATTGGTTGCGGTTTAAAATTACAAAGGAAAGCACATAAGAATATTTTAAAAAATTTAACTGTCAGTAGTAAAAATATTATGAAGAAAACATTAATGCGAGAGTAAATTTTATTTAAAAAATACAGATTTAGTGGACTCTAGATAGACCTTATTTAGTCGTGAGCCGGATATCTGGAAGAGAAGTCGGATATCCAGTGATTGTGTTTCGGATATTGATAAATCAGCCGGATATCATGTGCGTCCCTAGATATTTCAAATATTCATTTATTCTTTTCCAGAGTATATAAAATAGTATTTATAAAGTTTTATATAATTACAGATTTACCCTCTTGCCAGTTGAAAGGGTATAAAGGAAATATTTCTTAAATTACATATTCATGAAAATATGATAAATACAAATTTTTCAACATACTTAAGAAGATACTATGTCGTATGTATAATATCATCGCTTATATTATCATTTAAAAACACACAATGAAATATTGAGTATTTACTTTAGTTCCTTTTCCTCGTGTGATTTCTGAAGTTTTCTGGAAATATCTGTTGATTTATGACTTTTCCCGCTTCCTGTAGATTTGAGTCTTCATTGTTAGCAAGCAAACTATGTATAATTTTTGGAATTTTATAAAAAAAATTCTCCTATACTTCTACTCAACGGGCGCTTTCTTGAGGCCATAATCTCTCTTTGAGCCTACCAACTCGACAGAGCAACACACTAGTAAAAACACGAAAGTCTGGACCCTGGAAATTGTGGGAAAAGATCAAGCTTGTGCCCCTTCTTGAAATTTTATCGTTAGTAGAAAGTAACATTTTTGTACACACATAGTTTAAAAATACCACAGGTGGTCATGAAAGCGTATAATACTTAGGGATGCATACTTCACAGGGTACAACGGAAACGAGGGGGACATTTTTACTATCCCGGGTATGAGATATTGCCCAGATATGTATATTTCTGGTGTGTAGGCGTGTTGAAAGTCGCCTCGGGTTAGTGATTAAATGCACCTTTTAGCCTTTATATTGATTTGTTTGTTTGTTTGTTTTTTCGCTGTCAACGTGAATGAATCTAAAAAACGTTTATCAGAAAGATTAGAAAAATACCACAGAACAAGGATTCTGAGACGATCAATTTTTACAAATTGCAACATACATATATATCAACTGAAAAAATTTCGGGGGGGGCACGGGCCCGGTGGGCCCTCCCCTGGCTACGCCAGTGCGCGTCAGTGTGTCTGGGATATTTCTCTTCTGGCTGTCAAACCCTGGCCAAACGGCTCTGCATACAAACGGCCAGCGGTCTGGCCAAAAGATAGTAGCACTTCTTTCCCCTGCCTTGCAGCAGGCGGAACTTTTTACGACTGCTGGACCTCCCACGCCACGATCCCCATATGTCTTATCTATCTCTTTCTCAGCTCTCAAGGAAGTGTGGATTTTCACCACCGCCCGCGATGAATTCCCATTAAATAGTTCGGACATCTGAAGGCTCTAATTGAAAGCTCCTCCGAATGTGAGAGGGCTAAATTATTTTGGGATTAGCTTATGCAATGTAAACTTGCAGGTGCCTCTTTGTTGGTTCCTACGACGGGTCTGTTCGCTTTTGTTAGTGGCAATCGCCAGTCGATCGGCAACTTCTGCCTTGGCATTTTAAATTTGTGGAATAAATAGGTGTGGAAATATTTTTATGAATCCGTTTTGTATTGTTGTAAAAGCTGAAATATTAAACTTGCGTGTTTCATAAAGTAATTTTCTGTTGTATAAGAATTTTGGTTTTTCAACAAATTATGTCGAAGAGAAAAATGTTATTAATAAAATCATATTTTGAACCTAAAAAACCGGCGAGATCCGCAGAGATTTTAGAAAATCTTGAAGAGGTTTCAAATGAATTCGAAACAGAAAGTAATGCGAATGCCTCTGTACTACGGAAGGACAAAATGTTTTGCAGAAGGATTACCATGCGAATGACATAAGCGATTGCATTGGCAAGAAGGTAAGAATTCATTCAATTTTTTTTCTTACTTAAGTAATCATTGGCGTAAGTGTGTGGGAGTTAGATTGGGTGCAACCTATTCTAGGAATACTCAACTTATAAAACACACCAAGTTACGCCTGTATAGTATATACTGCATTGCATTGTTTTTATTTATATGTGGTGTCTTGTTAAAAAATCCTAGTTTGTATCCCCTAGTATCCCCTAGTTCTTACTAAAAAATCCTAGTTTGACAAATCGTTTTACAAAACTGAAAATTTTCTCTTTTACTTTTTTGTTTGTTTGTTTGTTTGTTAAACTACTACTAACTACTAAAATAGAATTTAGAAAGGGAAATGACTATAAGCACATGCTTTCGCTTGTTTAAGAAATATATTAAAAAGAAAAAAAACATGTTCTAAATTAAGTTGAAAGTACTTAAGCATAATATATTTTAAAATTTTAGTAAAGTAATGTGTTTACCAACGAAAATCCTACATTTAATAAATAAATACACTTTGAACAATTAATTTTTGTTCTTTCATAAGCTCAATAAAATGTTTATAGTATGTGCTTTATGGTGAATGAGGAAAATTGTCCGTAATTACCAATGTCATTTGGTCAGAGTGATAAATGATTTTTTTTTAAAATTGTAGCCTTTCAAATAAAGAAATAAAAATAAAGAATCAGTGGGTCCTTTTACAGCTGTGTGGAGTCCCTGTCTGCACGAAAATCTGCTTCTAGAGATCTCATTCCCACGTAACATTAGTGAACGGAGCCACTAATGTTTTTTTTTTTTTTTTTTTTTTTTTTTTTTTTTAAAGTAAATATCAGTGGAGAGGAAGGGGGCTTCGAAATTCCTCTATCAGTACACAATTGCTAACCTAAAAATAGGCGATTAAACTGATAAATATTCAATCATTTATCACAGTGATAAAATGACGACGGTAATTATGCATAGTTACAGGATTACTCACGTTTACCGTAAGATATTTATTTTTATCATTTAAAATGCTGCTTTGGCTTAAATCACTCTTCTCTCACTGGGAAGCAATCAGAAAGTATATTAAAAACATCTTTTAAATGACAAATCTCTATATTTCGATGAACACATATTTACAAAGCACTTCTTTAGGGATCGACCGATAGTATCGGCGCCGATACCTCCAATTTTTTTAGGTATCGGTATCGGTTCTTTCGATTCTAAAAGTATCGGGAAAGTATCGGTTTCTGTTGCTTTCATCCATTTTCACCGATACTTCGCTTTTCAGAAGAAAACCACGCAGGCGCAAAACCATTCCAGAATCTTTATTTTGGTAATGAGATGAGAGGCGTCGTTTCATTGGTACATTTGTTTGCACGAGTCCTTTCGAACTGTGTTTTTTTTTTAAATTCTAACCATGACTAAATGGATGTCGTATCACCAAGTGTGGTCGAAATTGTGGACGAAGAATCGTTAGATGACAGTTTAACAGGACAATCGTCTATTCTTCTAAATTATTTTGAATTGGTGCCCAACACTATACGCTCTCTGCAAGGATTGCAAAAAACAAATGTCGAGTGGTAGGCTATATTTTACTTCAGTTTTATAAACGTTTATTTTCTCACTGTGTGGACTCGAAAAAGAGTTCATTCATATCTATATTATATACACACAATTGATTCTCCCTATAACGAACTCGCTCGGTTCCAGTTAAAAAATTCGCTACAGAGAAAATTTCGTTGTACAAAGATTAGAGATTTTTGCAGTTATTTCAACAAATATTACAAACTTTTTAGTTAATTCGATGTTTAAAAGTATTAAATTATGATTGCTGATTGTTAAAAAAAATTGGTATTTATTATAAATTTGTTAAACTTACGGTTTCTTACTTTTCATTGTATAAATGAAATGTTCAAAAGTAAAGACAATCCACGAATTTAGAGAATAAAATATGTAATGCACTTACATTTATTTTACTTTAAAATTCCGTTATTTTACATTGTTTTGCATTCTGTGATTTTAAATTTTCATAAAAATATTCACATCTTAAAAATCCGCTGAAAAAAGAGTGAGGCACATTCTCTTCCATTTGGAAACCTTTTTAATGGTTTTGAAAGGTTGAAGCATTAAAGTTTGATGTGGTTTTGGTCGTGAAAGGCAGGGCCTTATTATTATATGGGCAAATCGGGACTTTGACCACGAACCCAAATTTTAAATGGTTTTTCTGAAATATTCTTTTTTATATCAAAATTTTATGAAAAATATTACAAATTTCATAGATTGGGGCCCCCAAATCTATCAATGCCCGGTGCCCCTGTTGGTCGTAATCGGGGGCTGGTGAAGTCTTCATTATCGGAGTCAGTTTCACATTCCTGGCCTCCATTTTTATCATCTCTTACTCCTCCACTAAGTGGTCTGTTCAAAAAATAAAATTTTCTTCAAAGCTATCAAAAAAAAAATCAAAGTTAAATCTGAAGTATTCGCTATGGGAAGATAAGCTCTTCGTTATAGGGAGAAATTCGTGATAAGGAGACTTCATTATAGGGATATTCCATTGTATATATAGGTTTTTGATACCGTTGGAGAAAGTCTAGCTCTTGATATAGATTTCACGCTTAAGAGACATGCTTTAAATTTTTATTTAAAAAGATTGGCGATTGGCGCAAGGACATCAGATTCGGCTTGGGTATGGTATAGATATCAAAATTAATGGGGGAGACGGTCCTTGACGTCGTTTGATATTTCAGGGGATGACGACCTTTAAAGTGGTAAAGCAGGTATGGGCAACCTTTGAAAAGTTGTGAGCCAAACTTTAGGATGTTCGCGAAGTCGCGGGCCAAACTTGCGGATTTTAGGGAAGTGGTGGGCTGTATAATTGGGTTTTATATGGGATATTGAATGGTTATACGGAGTTTTTAAATGTTCTGCGGGCCACATCCGGCCCGAGGGCCGGAGGTCGCCCAGATGTGTGTTAAAGTGTAATATTTCAGCCTTCGAAATACGTTTGAGGAATTTGTCTGTATCTGAAGTTCTAGAAGCTAAATAGAAACATTTTAATATTATACAGCAGGGAATATTTGAAACCGAAAGTAGCATTCTGCTATCGGATGTGAATCGTATTTCTGAGCATGCAAACGGGTATAAGGTTTGAACCGAAAGACGTTTGTCGGATATACCCCCACCCCCATGGTGCCCCTCTGCAAACGTAAAAAAAGGCGCCCCTTTTGTGCTCTAGATCAGTGGTTCTCAAACTATGGGCCGCGACCCATCGTTGGGTCACGGGAGCAATTTCGGTGGGTCGAAAAGGGTGGGAAAAATTAAACTTTAGTTTTTTATATACATAGTAAACAGAGGCGTAGCCAGAAATTTTTCATGGGGGGGGGTTACGACTACTTCAACTCATTTATGTGTATACGCGTGTGGGATAATGTAGTGAAGAATATACATTTTGTATGGCAAAAAATTCTCATGGGGGGCGGGTTATGACCCCCCTAACCCCCCCCTTGGCTACGCCCCTGATAGTAAACTATCCTATTTTATATAGCCTATATTGGTTACCGTTATGAAGTAGTGGGTCACGAAAAAAAAATCTACTTGAAGATTTTTTGAAGAGAAGGACAAAAAAGTTTGAGAACCACTGCTCTAGATCAAGATTTCCTCAGTTTTAGTTCAAAATGGCCCCCAGACCTTGCTTACCGTGCCACGCCGCCCCTGCTCAGAGCTTAGAACTAAAACAGATAAAATTCGTTCATATCAGTCACAGAAAAACATGTTAAAAATGATCATAAAAACAAAAACACTGAAGATCAATTTCATTAAATATGAATACTTTAAGTAGCAACTTTTTTTAAGACATGGAAATTGAATTTAGTTTATCATTTTTGGATTTTTCTTTAACCTTCATTTAATCTCGTCATTTTTAAGCATCTTTTATTTAGACCCTCCAAGGCGTAGCTTGAAAACGAGCAAAAATATTTTTCTTCATATTGTAGCTGTTTCAATGACAAAATTAATTATACTAAAATTATAAACGAAACCTATTTGTAAAAAAAATTATTCCTTTTTTGTGTCGCAAAGAAGTTTTTTGGCAGTGACTTGAAAACTGGCGACTCCCGTGAACTTTAATTTATGTTGGTCCAGAAGTTAAATGATTCATATTTAAAACATTACACACTATCAAAAGTACGAATTATCAAACATTTAATAATTTTATTATCTATCAGATTAATGAGAGAACGTAGGATTTTTGTATCATTCTGTTTTGAGAAGTGTAATAGCTGTTGAAGCTGTACTAGTAATGTTGTATTAGCATAATTACTAGTACGTTGAGCTGTATTAGTTGAAGCTGTATTAGTATAATTAGTAATACTAATTATTATTTAGTTTATTTCAAATGTTGGGTTAAAAAACATATTTCTTGTGAATAGTAGTTGGTTTATATATAAGGAAAACACAGGAATAATCGATGTGTACCTGTTTTTCGTACGTGATCAAATACAGGGATCATCCGGATTAATTGTGACTTAACCCTGTCCGGAGAATCAAAATATTCGGATTTTAAAAAAAGAACTTAAAATGATGATATGAGTTCATATTAAAAAGAAATCTTGCTAAAACATTTAATAATTCACTTAGTGGTTAAATAATTGGAGCAGATAAATAGAACCATTAATTAATGTGAACTTATTATGCATTTTAAGGGAAGAATTTACATACGTATTTAATGAACAATATCTAAATACATATGTACTTACATAATAGTGTACAGTTTATACATTATCACAATTTAATGCAGTTTCAGTAATCTAAAAAATATTTTGAAATGTGAAAGATTTATAATTAAAGAAAATCTAAATGAAACTTGCAAGGTGAATAAATTTCATGTGTTTACTTTTGTAAGCACAAAATCGAGGCATGAACGAAAAACAAAGACACATATAGTAAGAGCAAGCAGGAATCTGTTTTGGGTCTCATATGGAAACCTTTTATCTGGCTCATAGCAACAATTAGGCGACAAAATAGAGGTTGAGAAAAATTGATTTAAATATTTGCACCAGTCGGCACTGGAAATGGATTCTCTTATTAATATATCCCACAGTGTTTGTGATCTGTCAAGCCTAAATGAGGGTCATCTACCTATGGGGGGGGGCTTGGGCGGAGGACTTTTTAAGGGAGTCTAACGCATATTCACGTAACATCTGGAGAAAATCGCCCAAAACTCTAGACCACTAGATCGACAGACAGAGCGAGGAGAAAGAATTCCGAACCTGCACACTAAGACGTTTCCCAGTGCACAGCTTTTTATTAATTCGGCCATTCTTTGGCATGATTGAATAGAAAAGAAAGACTACAACTACTGTAAATTCACACTTCAATGTGTCCACTGCTTTTTCTTTTTAATGCTTTCTACTGGGATCACATTTCATCATGCTGTTATTCAATTTAACGAGAACTACACTCTCGTTACAAAAACTGCCCAGAATACAGATGTAGGTTTAAATGACGTTAAATTATATAAAGTATCGGTATCGGCCGATACCATAACTTAAAAGTATCGGTATCGGCTATTTCTGAAGATAAATTTATAGGTAAAGTACCGGTATCGGTCATCGGCGAAAATGTGGTATCGGTCGATCCCTACACTTCTTTTTGCTGTTATTTTGTTTAAGATTTTTTTTTTTTTTCTCTTTCTGCCGTTAGATATAGTAAAATATTTTAGACTTTCCTGCTTAAATATTTTAGGTTTTAATAAGTAACTCTTTACTTATTAGGTTTTAATAAGTAAATAGGGGATGGATTTACATTTTAAAGACTTTCTCTGAACCTGAAACAACAAACTTATTGGTACTCCAAGAAATAAATATTTATTGCAAGTATCACTGAGCATTGTGCAATGGAAATTCTTTCAGGGACGCTATTTTAAAAATAATTATCTGTGTGTTTATATTGACGAACAACCTTTGAGTATTAATAGCATTATCCCCCTCGCCTCGCAACGACAGAAAAAAAACACCAAATATTTTTATTTATTAAATCAAATGTTCTAATTAAAAGAAAGTGACATAAAGTTAAGATTTTTTTTTTTTTTTTTGGGGGGGGGGGGGGGGAATCGGCAACAAAAAATCACACGGACCAGCGCTGACCATTGGTTGGAAAACTCTCGTTTACAGCAGCGGTTCACAAAATTTTTGAGGCTGTTTTCCATAAAGTGGGATAAATACCCCTAGAAATGTTTAGCCTAAAAGACAAATTAGCTATTGCATTTTTTCTTTAAATTACGAAAAATAAATAATATTTTTAATTAATTGTAATCATTAAAAAACGCTGTATTTTAGCAACTTATTATTAAATCAACAAGCAGTCAATGAAACGGATTAATGAGATTAATAAAGAAAGAAATTCAAGTTACTTAAAGCATCTTTTTTTTTTCAGCTTTCGGATGCAGAAAGAGAAGAATTACTTCGTAATCCATGGAAACCCCCTGCAAATTACACTTTTCCCGCGACTGGAAAAAGAAATTTAAAATTTCAACACCGATGGCTTTTACGATGGAAGTGGCTTACATATTCACTGTCAGAAAACGGCGCATTTTGCAAATTTAGCTATTGCATTTTTTCTTTAAATTACGAAAAATAAATAATATTTTTAATTAATTGTAATCATTAAAAAACGCTGTATTTTAGCAACTTATTATTAAATCAACAAGCAGTCAATGAAACGGATTAATCAGATTAATAAAGAAAGAAATTGAAGTTACTTAAAGCATCTTTTTTTTTTTTTTTTTTTTTTTTTTCAGCTTTCGGATGCAGAAAGAGAAGAATTACTTCGTAATCCATGGACACCCCCTGCAAATTACACTTTTCCCGCGACTGGAAAAAGAAATTTAAAATTTCAACACCGATGGTTTTTACGATGGAAGTGGCTTACATATTCACCGTCAGAAAACGGCGCATTTTTCAAATTTTGTGCCCTTTTTCCACCTTTAGGTGTTGGTAACAGCGGGATTCCACCACGAAAGCTAGTGTCCGAAAAGTTTGATAACTGGAAAAAAGACATCGAAGATTTTGATGGTCATGAAAAAATAGCTTATCATAAAAAATGCGTGTCAGACTCCGAGACTTTCCTTTCTTTCGCAGGAGGAGAGAGAAAATCAATTGATATATGCATAAACTCGGGAGTTCAAGAGCAAATAATGAAAAATCGTAGTAACATCAAACCAATCATCGAGACAATAATATTTTGTGGAAGGCAAGGGTTATCTTTAAGAGGACACAAAGAAATGGGAAATATTTTAGATGACGAAGAGAATAATTCTGGCAACTTCAGAGCATTACTACAGATGCGCTGTGATGCGGGGGATAAATCGTTATTTGATCATTTAAAATGCAGTAGCATAAACGCCAAATATACTAGCCCAGAAATACAAAATGATATTATAGAAGCATGTGGTAGTATAATTTTACGGAGAGTAGTCCAAAAAATTAATGATTCTGAAGGATTCAGCATTTTGGCGGATGAAACTACTGACATAGCAGGTATTCAGCAGATGTCATTGTGTGCCAGATACTTGGAAAATGAAAAAGTAAGTGAAGATTTTTTGCAGTTTTTACCTGTGTACGATGCTACAGGAAAAGGGTTAGCTTCCACAATTATTAACGGCCTGAAAAACTCCGGAGTTCAGATGCACAATTTAAGAGGCCAAGGGTATGACGGCGCAAGTGCTATGAGTGGGGAATTTAGAGGTACACAATCAATCATAAAAAAAGAATTCCCATTAGCAACGTATGTACACTGTTCATCTCACAACTTAAATCTTTGTTTGTCAGATGCATGCAAACAGAGTACGATTAGAAATGCTATGGGTACTATAGTAAAAATTATTGATTTTTTCAATACCCCAAAGCGTCGAACAGCATTGGAGAACAATATCGATCAAAATGCTCCTTCAAAAAAACTAAAATCTTTGTGTCCAACCCGATGGGTGCAACGGCATGACTCGATTCATGTATTCTTGGAACTACTGCATCCCATATCCTTAACATTGGAGGAAATGGCAGTAAACTGGCGAGATAAAACTTCATCCGATGCCCAAATTTTACTCCATGCCACTCAACAGAGTGAATTTATAGTCGGTTTAATTACTGCTGAGAAAGTTTTCAGTCTCACACTACCTCTCAGCAAGTACCTCCAGACCATAAATATGGATTTATGTAAGGCGACAGAATGTGTTGAGGACATTTTAAAGACCTTGAAAGACCTAAGAAGTAGCGAAGATGAACTAAAATCTATGTACGAAAAGGTAGAACACATTGGAGGTATATTAGGAACAAATATAGAAACTCCTCGAGTTATCAATCGGCAACAGCACAGAACAAATATCGTTTCAGAAAATACCGAAGAGTATTATAAGAGATCTGTGTTTATACCTTTTATCGACAGCATAATAATGCAACTCGAAGAAAGGTTTATTGCCCATAAAAACATTTTAAAATCATTTCAAGTTCTGCTGCCCCGAGATTGTAAGGGCATGCTTACACGTGAAGATGAAGAAAAAATACAACTACTTGTCAGTATCTATAACAGTGACATCAATGTACCGTTATCCACTGTCATAGGGGAAATTACTCTTTGGTACAAAAAACTATTGCGTGAAGAAACCTGTCCGTGCAATGCAACAGACGCTTTAACAGTTTGTGATAGATATTTTCCCATCCGTATACAGACTGTTAAAGCTTTTGGTTATTTTGCCTGTAACAACAGCATCCACTGAAAGATCGTTTTCCAGTTTAAGATTTTTAAAAAACTATTTAAGAAATAGTACAAGTCAAAGCCGCTTAAATGGCTTGGCACTGTTGTATGTTCACAGGAGAATTCCAATTTCTGCAGAGGAAGTATTAGATGAAATGTCAAAAAAATCTCGGCGTTTACAATTTTTGTAATAATATTGAATTAATTTCTTCCATGTATTTTCTTTTTTTTTTTCTTTGCTCTTTTCTACTTATAAATAAATTTTAACTTGGAAATTTATAGAATTGTGTCGTTCTGAATTAAAAAGCAAAGCTAATCGAAAAATAATTTTTGGGGAAGTTATAAAATATGAACTACATTTTCTTTAAGAGCACATTTTAAATTTTCTAAATCTTTAAAAATTAATGAAAGTATAACTTTTGATGTAGCTGATATTTTAAGAATAATTTTTTGTGAGCTGATATTTTAAAGATTGATGTAGCTGATATTTTAAAGATATTTTATTTTAAAAACGCACACTTACAATTTTCATTTTTAGTGCTCAAAACCTTTTTATTGATCAGTTTTATTTATTTATCTAAACTGACTTTTAAAAAAATTCAGTATCAATTTATAATTTATAAAAGACAAGAGGCAGATGGAATCTATTGACAAAATTCAATCGGAGAGTGGGGAGCAAAATTGACAGACTGAAACCGTCTTTTAATTGAACGTTTTTATTTCATAATTAATAATTTGTTTATGTGTATATTTAACCGAATACTTTAAAAGTAATTGAAAATTATTTCACTCTCTCCCCCCTCTCCCCATATTGTCTGTTTTTCTGGATATAAATGTTAGTGAATGAGTACTGAAAGCAAGTACGATTCCTGCATTTCAGCTCAGAGTTATATATTTAAGCTCATGCTAAAAGAAATTAATAAATGCAGTGAACATCGGAAGGCCAAACATTGCTGTTGTAATATCGTGCCACTTACTGGTGCCTATTTTATACGATGTTTGATCGTTAAAAATATTTTTTATTTTGTAAAATAAAAATGAAACAGTAGAATAACTTTTAAAACAGAACTACTTTTAATATAGGTTGGTCAATTTTTCTCTATTTGTGCCCCTCCCCCCAATCTTGGAGATCAAATGCACGGTTGTGGTTCATTAAGTATGTGCCTAAACCCCCCCTCCCCTAAATTTTTTTTTCTGGCTACGCCACTGTAGTTGAGAAGAGGTTATTGATGTTCTAAAAGCGCGTTTACACCAAAGTTGACAACTAAAAGTTGACAAAAGACTGTCTGTAGAAAACTAAAAGTTGCTCTTCTCAAGTTAGACATACAAGTGGAAGATTTTCTGTAGAAAACTAAAAGTTGCTCTCCTCAAATTCAGAGCAACAAGTGGAAAACTTGTTGCCAAAGAATTGGCGCGAAAGGCGGTAGTGTCAAGAATCAGGCAATAGTGTCAAGGATGTCGCACGAAGACGCAATTATTGCCGCGGCTGCCTGTGTAATCATAGCCAGCCACTGTTCAAGAGGTCCCCGAAAATATTGGGTGAGACACTCGTTGAAGGCTGGGGATAGGTAGTGACATGATAGCTGATCTCCGAGAAGATGACGTCGACCCGTTGAGTGGTGAGTTGAGGTGCGACGGGAGGGTCAAAAACTTTCTGAGAATGACCAGTAGTGACTTTGGGTATTTGATTTCAATTATCGGACATAAAATCAAGAAACGTGACACAAACTACTGGAAAGCAGTACCTGTCCAAGAATATATTTTTGGGAAGGTGTGCCAGGCGATATGTTTTGTAAACTTTAAAAATCGGACTCAAAATTTTATTAAATTGAAACAATAGTAAACAATAAATACCTCATTTACGCTAATCCCGGCCTCTGTGATCGTTTTTGGTGTCGTTTTGTCCACGAGAAAAAGTAGAGACTCAAACGCCCACCATTTGACTGATTGGGAAGCACCGGCACCACTCTTCTCTTTCTTTGCCTCTCTTCGGAAACAGGTAATTAAGTTCTTAACCTTGTTCTGAACTTCAACTTTATAAACTTGCAGCTGGGCTGCAATTTCCCCCCAGGCGTAGTTTTTTTTAAGTTTTTGTCTCTAAATGTACGGTCTTGTGGGTTCCAGAGAACCTCTCTGTTCCAGTAAAGTTCAATTAGTTCACTGGTTTTGGTCCTGGTCCGTTCGTTCTCAGTACAGCTTTCCATCTTGACAGAAGCACAACGAAAACACACAAGAAATCACCGAAAACACCTGCAGCTGAAGTAGACACGTGCACCACGGGAAACCAAAATTTAGTGGAGGATTTGTCTCTCCACAAGTGGAAGACAAAAAAAGTTGCTGTATTTTGTAGCAAAAGCAACAAATTGCCGCAACTTGTGGAAAACTTAGTGGAAGACTTTGGTGTAAACGCGCCTTAATAGAATTTTGTAACGCGCGCTTTTACCTAAATAAATGTTTGTTTTGAGGTGTTTATAGTGTTGCGATTTGCGGGGCAACCCGCTTTCTGGGATTTAAAATAGTTCAAAATTCGTATTCTACGCGTCAAATAGTTAACTTTTTCTTTTTGTTGCTTCAAAATCTGTCAACTAGAACCGGAGATACGGAGGTTTGGGTTTCCCCATTGATTTCTATAGCAATTTCTAGAAATCTCGAGAAATATTGGTTCTAGGCCTACGGTAACTTCACTTTTGGGGACTTATTTTTGGCAATATTTCGCCAAAAGTTACCAAGCTTGGATACATTTTGGTTATTTGGCGTGTTTTTCCCAATGGGGCTTGTAAAGTTAGTTTTTCTGCATTAACATGCATAATAGTCTAATATTATTCTTCTATTATGCAATCATTATCGAGTCTGTTCTAGTACATTCCACGGATGGTTCTCTCTGGAACCTTCTACGGTGTTCATCGTAACCTATAAAAGAACAGCAGATTGCCCAGTTCTCTCTCAGTCTTGTTTCCTGCTTCCGTCAAGAGCAGGTGTCCCTGAAAACTCAAGGCTTTGTATTGACGCTATAGAAGCGGCTTTTCCGCTTGTTTATGAAGCTGTCCGTAAATTGCTGTGCTGTGTGTAAATTCTTCATTGCTGAGGCTTGGGGGACTGTTAGTATTGTACTTAGTAGTATTAGTACTTGTATCCCTCGTATATTTCCACTGCATTCTTGACTGTGGAAGTGTTTTATTTTATGTGAGAAATAAGCATTTGTGAAAGCTTCTGTACTAACCAGACTGTTAAAAGCACATTACTGGCTGATTGTGCTTGTGAATTTTGTACTGCTGATTGTTCGACGAAGGTCTAAGAAGCAATAAATTTCCTGTTCCATCCTGACAAGTGGACTCTATATTAGAACTTTCTACACCTACTAAACTTTAGAACGACGTGCACAGGGAACAAGCAGAGTGTTCTTCAACAATAATATACGTAATTATTTAGTAGCCCCGAGATTATGAAATAGGTTTTAGTAAGTATAGTGTGCGTGTTATAAGATGTGTTTGGACCATGAAGCTTCTCTAAAGAACAACACAGAAAGAAGCAATAAGACATTTCAAAGCAAATTAACTTACTTCTTTTGTACTGTACATAAATAAAAATAATTATAAAGTAAATAGCATAGTAAACATGTATGAATCTTTATGATTTTTTTACGAACACTCGGTTATAACGCGCAAATATCGCGGTCACTTCGTGCTCGTTATAAGCGAGTTCAACTGTACTACAAAACATAAACATAAAGAAATCTGTCAAAAAACAGAAGATGTAATTCTGAAGGAAGAAAACCACGAGAAAATAATAGTGTGATTAGAAAAAGAACAAAACTATTAAGAGATTGGAGACGGAACATGGTTGGTATTTTGTCCACTTTTCTTGTAAAAAGTCCGGGAGACTGGATGAAATAGGATAAAATTAGACAAAATTCAAATTCACTTTATTAGAATAACAGTACTGTTATGATGTTGTAATATTGCGTTTTCACATTTTAGCAAAATTAAATAATTTACAAAAATAGTCATTAAAAAGTCTTTAAAAGATCTACAAAGAAAATATTAATTACATTCTAAAACAATTAATTTTTCGGCAGACTTTGCATAAAAATTAAACAAAAAGTATCAAATTTATTACATTAAGCAATCATATAAATAGAATAGATACATTTCATGCTGTAACCGAAATCTTCTGTAATTTTATTGAAAAAAGAAAAGGGAAACAATTTTTTTATACTTTAATTCCAATTAACCATTAGTAATTCAATTCCCGGAAAATAGTAAACAATTCCACAATTATATTTTAAATTGACTTTATTTTAAAAGACTAGGAGCCAAGGCACTAGACGCGCTACGCTCGCTTTTCGTAGAGGCACTCTGCTCCTAAAGAGGCTTATTCCTGAAAAAGGCATAATTTCAACAAGCAAAACCCAAAGGTTGGATCTGATAGAATGTTACTGAGCAACACATTGCTTGGTTCTTGCATGTTCCTTGAAACATAAAAATTTAAACTTCGCACGATTTTTAATTGTGTGAAACCCATGGAACACCTTGCGTATTAGCCAATTATGGCAATTTTTCATAATTTGGCGACTTTTGCGTATATGTATCAGGGTTGGCTTTTTACCGGTAAAAACTGTTTTTTACCAGGGCATGGTAAAAACTAGGTTTTTACCGGTAAAAACCTGGGGAAAAGGGGGTAAAAACCTAATGATACAATTAACTCTCCGAGTCATAAATTGCATATTAATGCTATTTATAAAACTGTATTCTCATGTAATTGATGTGGATATATCATCATCAGGACATCATGATGATGCAAACTACATTATATGTGATTGTGCAAACTACATTATGTAACAAATAATATTTGTAAGCATTTAGTTTTCATTAAAATGATTAAGATAAGTTAAGTGTAGTAAAAGTGTATTTGCAATTTTCCTTTAAGTAAAAATTATTAAACTAGCCTGCATTACATAATTGTAATAAATATTGTAATGTGCTTTCTCATAATAATAGTTTTAATAAGTTTAATAATGATAAATGTACATTATCTATAAATTTGAATTTCTTGTAAGATGAAAACATGGATGAAAGTTTTCTGTGTTTATTATATTCCTTAAAATGAACTATTTTCGTATAGCATTCTTTTACTTACCAAATCAGACACTGAATTAGGTGAATATTGTTATATAGAAATGGAAATAGTGATATTAAATGTCCTGAACTTTTATTCCAGAGAAAATGAAAAAATAGCAGATAAATCTTCATTGGTTGCTTGTGGATTAAGGCCGATTCACTGCACTAGGATTCTAATCCTATTGGGGAATACCTTCCTATTCTTAAGGGATCCTAGCCAGTATTTATATGCAATTTCTGAAAAAAAAAAATCCACGGAAAACTCCGAACAGCTAGATCAACAGGCACGACCAGGGTATGAACCTGGCACCTCCCACCATCCAGTTTCGATAGCAGAACCTCTCAGCCATTGATGGAGAGATAAATCTTCAAAAAAGTGACAAAAAATAGTCAAATTATTAAGTTTTTCTCAAAGGTTGTAAAAACCCTGGTAAAAACATGTTTTTCCAAAGACGGTAAAAACCGTAGTAAAAACCGGTAAATACCATCAGACGGTAAATACCGTCCAACCCTGATATGTATAGTTAATAATTAGCTCTAAAAAAAAAACAGTACTTTATAACTTGTGGCGGCTTGCGTATATGTATAGTTAATCCCCATGCAAAAACCCTTAACTGGTTAAAAATTTGTGACGCAGCATTTTACTTTATAGCTCTACGAATTTTAAATATAGGTCTTAAAAATAACGATGTCAAATTTTGAGTGACGCCCTGATGGGAATTTTAAAGATTTGTTTTTAAATTCCATTACAGTTACTTTCCTTTTATTTTTAAAGAAGATTTACGCATTTAAGCAATGCTTTTAATTATGAAATGCACTGTCAAATATATCACATTTTCACTGAGTCTATATAATGTATTCAAATGAATTTATTTCAATAATTTAATTTATCTTTTGCGTCACCCTATCTGTTGAGTCCTAAACGGTTTATGTATCCCTAACCACGCATTTGGCGTGAATTTATTTGGAACCGTCCTTGGCGCAGTTTGTGTGAGCGCCTCTTTAATGTAACCCGATCATTCTTGAGTTTTTGAGTTCTCCCACGCATCTCCCACGCATTTTTGAGTAATTAAAAATTTATTGAAACGCATCAACTTTACTCTCATTTGTTTTGAAAACCAAACGCCCGCACCCGCATTGTCATCATACCCAACATTTATTGGACACTATCCAAAAGGGCAAGCAAAATTTTCATATACATTTCACTTAGTTTGGTTACTATGACGCTAACTAAATATTTACGTAAATTTTACTTCCCCTTTTGGATAGCGTGACGCAAAAGATAAATTAAATTATTGAAATAAATTCATTTGAATACATTATATAGACTCAGTGAAAGTGTGATATATTTGACAGTGTATTTCATAATTAAAAGCCTTGCTTAAATGCGTAAATCTTCTTTAGAAAATAAAACGAAAGTAACTGTAATGGAATTTAAAAACAAATCTTTAAAATTCCCAGCAGGGCGTCACTCAAAATTTGATATCATTATTTTTAAGACCCATATTTAAAATTCATAGAGCTATAAAGTAAAATGCTGCGTCACAAATTTTTAACCAGTTAAGGGTTTTTGCATGGGGATATCATTACTTTTTAGGGGTATGGTCAGAAGATAATAAATTAGTTTCACGGGCGAATTTCAGAAGTTTGCTTGACACTAATTTATGTAAATAAATATACAAACCTCTTTTCATGCAGTATCAGATTATTTGATTAAAAAAGTCACAGCAAGTTCTTTTGTAACATGTAACAGAAAATTGACATATTTTTGTTAGAATTTTATAATAAGAGGCATAATACTGATTATAATCAATAATTTTTTGAGTAATTTTCTATTTATAATTTGGGTCGAGTACAGATTAGTATCCCTGCCGCCATCTTTGATTTTATTTCATAAATTTGCATTCAGTTTAATGCAAAACGTAAGTTAACTTTTTACTATAATTATATAACTATTGGGCAACATCAGTGGCCGAGCGCATAGCGCTCTGAACTGGGAGACGGAAGGTGCTTGGTTCGAAACAGGTTGCGTCCGTCGCAGGGTTTCGGACCCGCCCACGAACCCAAAAAAACCCGGGTGGGTTTTTAAAAAAAAAAACCACTTAAAAAACCCAATAAAACCCACACAGAAGTGGGTTTTTTGGGTTTTATTAAAAATTATCAAAATTTTTTCCTTCTTTCATTTAAATCATTTGTTATTTGACATTAAATATATATAATATTACCTACATAACTTAGTGCATTATATTAGATAAATATAAATATGCCAGTTTAATTTTTTATAATTATTTTTCCAACTTCAAAATAAAGAATAATAACCTTTTTAAAAATAATACCTTGAGTCAATTCTATCTGCAATATTTGTTTACAAATGAACAGGTGCAGAATGCAGGCAGGGATAACTTAGTAATTTATCTCTTTAATGAATAAGTTTTTAAATACGAATAAAATATGTAATAATCAGTATAGTGACCAAAAAAAAATCCTTTCCCAGATAAGAGAAAAATGGGACATGTCTCTCTCTTACAGCTTACAAGCATGCATCTCAAGAATGAATTCAGGTTCAGGAAACCATCCTGCTGCATTACTTTAGTACTGAGAAATATAAATCTGATTCATTGCACATTGTGTATGTGGGATTTAATATCAGACATATTCTAGATTTTTTAAAGTAAAAAGGAATATATGTTCAAAGCAAAAATGAATAACTATAAAGAAAATTATTGAATAAATAGTAGTTCTGCAGTAAGTTGGCCTGCAAAGGCTTTACTGACTTATATTCTAACTAGAAAATATAACTATGACTTAAATATAAGGGGTAAAAACATAAAGGTAAAAAAAAATAAAAAAAATTTAAAAGTAATAGAAAACAGCCAATCAAAAACAACATATTTTTCTATGTGAATAATAATATACTTTTATCTATGGTCATTAAACAAATTAGGAGCCCTTTATAAACATCAGCAGAAAAAGATAGTACTGCATTAAAGTTGAAGTTATTTTTACATTTTAATTAATTAATTATTATTTTGTAATGAAAGTTTTCTTTTACACTAAAACTATTCTGTTTTGAAATAAAACCAAAAAATTTAAATCCAAAAAGTGTTATACTATAAAAAAATTCTTAATAAAACCCAAAAATACCCAATAAAACCCACCCGGGTTGGGTTTAAAAAAAAAAAAAAAAAAAAAAAAAAACGGGTTTTTTAAAACCTAACGCCGACCTAATCGCCTCCGCCGACCTAATCGTTCGGAGTTTTCCGTGGCTTAAAATGGTAAGAAAAAGAAGTTTAAAATAAATTTCCTTAAGGCTGTCGGTCCAAAAATCGAAACCTACTTCACATCCCTTGAGTAGAAACCAAAATAAACTAATTTAGTAAAGGTTCACCCTCACCCACCCTCATTAAAAAAAAAAAAAAACCTTGGTGTCAATGATTCCCATAAATTAGAGGCTTTAAAATACTAAGTTAATTGAGCTGTTTTGATAGATTTAAAAGGCAGCCACATTTTTGATAAATTTACGTACTGCATGTTGTCTTTCACCAAGTAAGTAATTAATAGAATATTGATATCTGCTTTTGTGTGTTTTATAAATTTAAGAAATACATTATGTTATTAATTTAATTTCAGTTTTTTCTAACATACACTAAAAGCATATAACTATTTCTGAAAAGGATGTATTGTATTGTGTTATGGTAAACCTCACGAGGAGTATTTCGTATTGCTTATGTAAGGGGGGGGGTCTTGCGCGGCTGACTTTCTTAGTGCTTCGGAAGCGTATTTACGTTACATCGTGTGAAAAACCGTCCAAAATTCTGAATTTTTAGATTATCTGCCATCCGGTAGACAAGAACCCTGGACCTTTATAATTCAGTTATCTACCAACTTCAGTATCTTATCAACTCGGCTCGGGTGGGCACACATCTTGTTTTAGATGCCATCTCCGGCATTTAAATGTCTAATACAAAATATACTGCATGTATAAATTTAGATTAATGAATCAAATTTCTATCTGAAAAGTATTGAACAAAATTTTAAATCTGGTTTTTAAAGGAATACAAAATAAAAGTAAGAAAACCCAAGATTTGGAAAAAATATTGGTCATAATTATAATTCAATAATTTCAATAAATTTTATTTATACATGAAGAGTAAAAGAATTATTATTAAAACTAGTTAGTATACACTGCAAAAAATAATCTTAAAAATACAGAACTATTCTGTCATTTTTCAACAGAAAAAAAATGTTAACAGAATTTAACCATGCTTTCCACGTAAACTTGCTATATTTTATGTTATAAAACGGGTTTTGGAATAACTTTGTATTTTAACGACGTTTATCTGTAGCTGTGGCAGCCGGTCCGGTGCGGCGAACCAAACACAAACAACCATTTACGACGTGAATGTGAAACGCTTGAGGATCCGTAAAGAATTGCAGGTGATTTTAAAGGTAATGTTTTTTAATTTTTACTTATATTTTCTGAAATCTTTCTGCTAAGAAATATTACTTTTTCAAAAAAAAACTCATGCTTTAAAACATAACGACGTGTATTTTAAAGCCGTTAAGCCTAATGTTTACACGTAACCTATTTCTCTTATAAAACAATTAGTAAAGCCTGGATAAATTTAATTTTCTCGGTTTCTAATCATTACTCTCATTTTATTGAAGTATTGTACAGAAACAGTTAAATAGATATTAGACGTATGAAGTTTAAGAACGGCACTGTTCAACAAAACCACTGTCGTTGGTTTATTTGTGAAATGCATTGTTTACGTTTTTTTCCGTATCGGTGTATGGGGAATTACGATTGCAAAGTTAAAATAATTTGTGATTATATTCAATTCCTGCTACTCTAGTCATATTTTTTATATATACCTGTAAAAAACAAACAGAAAAACACTAATTTTCAATTTTAAAATTAAAGTAATGATACGATTTGAGATTCATACGCCACCGGGATTAAAAATTAGCTCATAAATTGCCAGAGAAATCTCATGGCAAGTTTAGTTTTTCTTTAAAAACCTGAAAAATAGAGCTTTAAGTTGGAATATTTTACATTTTCCCACTTATATTTTCTGTTTTCTAGCATTCATCACTGAATAATAATAACAATAAAAAGCTTTAACGAGTTTTGCTTTTATTATAAGCTTAGTACTTTTAAGACAAATATTCCATTGTTGGGATAAATTCCGTAAGCGGGGGCAGTGTAGAGCTAAGTGTTTTGGTTATGTTCAATTTGTTTTATATTGCATTTGAAATATGTTTAGAAATGTTTTAAGAAGGTCCTTAGATAAGTGTATTGTAGTTTTGGTTTTATATTTTCTTATATATAGATGTTGAAGACAAAAATAATGTTGCCAATTAAACCTACCTCCGCTTACGGAATTATTCCCCCATTGTTTATGCTTAATATTGCTCGGTTTTACTCGTATTAATACTGTTTAGTAAATGGAGTTGTTTACCATTAACTTTGTGTACAGACAATCAGTATAACCTTGTTTTACTAACAAAAGTTGTCCCCAATTTCATAGGTGCACTATGAAAAGTTCTACAGACCTTTTACAAGTCAGGGGTTGATGCAGGAATTTTTTTCCAGTAAAATACATTTTGTTAAAATAATTGATAAAACAGGTTAAGTGACAGTGAAGTGCTGTTATAATTTATTGCATTTTTATAAAGGGCCATGTTAATCGTTTGCAATTTTGTGATGAGGCTGCAATACAAACCCAATTATCGTATGCATTGAACCCTGCAATTGGTGTATTGATATCAAGAGATGTATTACCTATGTAATTAAATTTGAAATTTTGAAAAAAAAAGCCATTTAAGTTTTTCAGTTGGGATTTTTTGGGTTGAACAAAATCCTGTCAATCGATAAAGTGTTTTTGGTACTTACGTATTACCCCGCGGTCTGCCAAGACGAGCAATTTTTTTTTCGCCAAGAGAAATGCCGGGTATGAAATTATCAATGGTTTTGAATACGATTGGCAACTCATTTGACGGAAAAATACTTTGGCAGGATAATACGTTAGTACCGTGTTTTTTTAAAAACTCATTTCACCCTTGAAATAATTTTTGACTTTTTATATGCAGAATTTAATATGGAACTGTGTTCGATTTAATGAATTAACATTATTTATGCTAGAAGCATTGCTGCCAACATGTAAGGTTTAATGTAAGAAATTGATTACATTGTAAGATTATTATAAATCTAATTGGCATTATTGTAAGATTTTTAGAAAGAAGTGTTTTTATTCAACAAAATTTTTAAAAACATAATTTTTTAAACTTTGGTACCTCAGTCACTAATGTTCAGCTAAATTATGCTTGTAAATTTATTAAATTGAAAACCGTATGAGATAAAGATATGATTGATTTTTTGCTTATACAGCAGAAACTCCATTTTCTCTCTAACTTGTCATAGATACCACCATTTATTAATAGCTTAAATGTTGTAAAATGTGTAAATTTAACTAATGTTTTTTATAAATGTATGCTTTTGATACAGAGAAATCTAAGTAATAATAAGAATGAAACTGTGTTTGTGGGTTTAGACCATATACAAATCCACAAAAACGGACCAATCAGCCTGAAATTTTGCACAGATGTGTAAAATAATATAGAGTAAATGATAGTCCACTTTAAAACTTTGAAAGTCCACCCGTTCCCAGAGTTTGAGATTTTTTTATGATTTCCACATAGAAAGCTTTCCGTAATTGTAACCCCCATTCCCATAGTGAAAAACGTGTGAAATGAGCATCGTGGTTGTCATGTGTTGCAATTTTGTCGAATAAAATGTTTTCAATTCTTAAATAAGTAAAAATAAAAGAATAATAATGATTTTTTTGTTAGTTTATTTTTGTAAAGTTATTTTTTTTTAATTATAATATCATGTGCATGGGAAATCAGAGCAGGAATGACATGTTTTGTATGCAAAATAATAAGGATTGAAGATTTCCGAGGCTATTATGTAAAATTTGTTAGTTTGGCAAAAGATAAAATTGCTGATATGCCGATTTTGAGAAAGTAAGTTCTAGTGGTTTGCACAGTTTTAGGATTGTCGCAATGTACTGAGAGCTTAAGGAAATAGCATTTTTGAAAATAAGTGTATAGGTTTTAGTAGAATACAGCGTTAAATTTTAATTATCTGATCAGAAATAATGCAGTTATTAAGGGATTTCAAGCGATCTATCTTCAGAATTCTCACCAAATTCAGTAAATTGATTTAAGTTGGGGGAATTCCGCCAAATTTCAGAGAATTGAAATCTTTGCATTTAGTACATCAGAGTTAATGATAAAACTCGTTATAGTTTATAATTTTTAAAATGCTGCTACTTTTCAAATGAATGCCTGCTTTACTTTATGGTGATCGAACCATATAAGTGACAGATATATCTCATTTTGATTGCTGTTAAGTCGATGCTTCGAATGATTCCCTGATAAAAATCTTGCAAAATGGTGTATGTTGGCACTTTGGCGAGCCTTAGATTTGAAATTGGATATTATTTGAGACTGATATATATAACACTGGTTGCATGTCCCCACTTGCTAGCGGGGTGTATCATATATATTTTCCTCTCACATTTGAACACTCTCATAAATAATAACAATCTGTCTTATGACAAATTTAGGTATGTTGATCATTTCTGACTTTCTTTTACAGATGTTGATATAAATTTGTATTTCCATTAATCAGCATATAAAAATCATAACTGATTTTCATACTATGAAAAAAGATTTCTAAATAACTTGCTTTGATTTTTATTTAATAAAATTGATATTTATAATTAACTGTATTGTAAGGATGAACATTTAATCTTTAGTTGATTTTTATTGTGTTCTGTAAGATTTTCAATAACGGAATGTTGGTAGGTATGTAGGAGGAAGAAACAAATAATTTTGATTGTTGTAATGCTTTAGACACTTAATAATTATTTTTTTCTTGTGATTACCTGGAAATTCTTGAAAAATCATCCTAAGGAATTCTTTTCTTTTAAGAAACAAATATAATCCCAGAAATTGTTATTAATACCAAAATAACAGCCCCAAGTGTAAAAAACTGATCGTTTATGATATCACTGCTTGATTTGCTCTTGTGCAATACCTTTAAATTTTTTGTGGCCTACTGTCTGCAAGTGATTTTTATACCTGTGTTTTAACATGCATAGGGGGAAGTGTCCTGCGATTTGATGGCTCAATCAGATAAAGCTTCTTTCTAGTAATGCAACGTCAACTGTAATTGACACAGGACATCTCTACACTGGTGAATTTGGTAGGCCGAATTGTGAACAGATATTTGGCCATATTCAGCTAAATAATTTCAGAACGAAGAGAAAAAAGGTATTTTTAACAGATTTTTAAATGTATTTACAAATAATATTGCTTAGTTATACTTTAATATGTTAATTTCATATTATAAAATATCCTAAGTCATTGAATTTTAAGGTGAGTGAAAAATAATCTAATATATTTAATAATATTACAGAAATGCAGACTTTTCTACTGGGTAACACTACTTGACATGGTTTTCTACTTTTCTTTATCGGGTGGGTGGGGTGGGGATAGGAGGATTTTTTTCTGATCCTCAATTAGAAACATAATTTCGAAAAACTGCTAAATATGTTTTGTAAAACTCAAAGCATGATGCGATTAAGCATAGTTACCAGATTAATTACATTTATCATAGCATATTTATTAAATTATTAATATTGCAAAATATAAGTATGCTGCTATTAGTGTTTAACTTTGTAAAAGGTATATTTTCATGACCAAGATTTTTTAGTTTTACATATAATATGCTGTTGTGTGTTTTACCTATGAATATTATAAAATGAATTTTAATTAATCTTTATTTAGTATTTAATTACAAATTTGAAAAGTTATATTTTATTTACAATTAAAATGACAATTAAGGAGAGTATTGATTATGTGTGCATTTTATGCTGAAAGCTTTATATTAGCTTATACATAGTATGATCCAAAAATTCCGGGACTGTGGTTATTCCTGATGATGTGGGCAAGGTAAAGCAAGTACCTAAAGTTAAATTGCTTGGAAAGGATTCGCCCAACCTACCCCTACCTGACTGAGTTGATTTATCCCATGGCATGCGGACGAACAGCACTCGCAGCTGTTACCTTCCGAAGTCAGTTGTCTTAGCTTGGTGACATAAGAAAATTGGCTTTTCTTGAGCAGTGCTGTATCATTAAATTCTGTCAACAGTTAGGTAAGACGCCAATAGAGACTTTGGAAATGCTAAGAAATGTGTATGATGAATCTACCATAACGAGATCCAAGGTTTATGAATGGCATCTGCATTTTAAAGAGGGCCGAGAATCATTGGACAATGTTGGCCGACTTTCGACTTAATGGAATACAGAAAATGTTTCATTGGTGTCTTGAATGTGTTTGAAAAGATCGTCGTCAAACACTTGTAGAAATCGCAGAGTCAAGACACTTATATACAAGTTGCCAGTGCATTCCAATGGAAGATCTCAACATACACCAAGTGTCCCAGCACATTGTCCCTCGATTGTTGATTACTGAACAAAAAGAATAACTAATGACAATATTGGGTGATTTAATTGACAAAGTCTATAAGTACCCAGGTTATTCCCATTCCCCAATTCACCCGACTAGCCCTATGTGATTTTTACCTGTTCCCATTAATTAAAAAAAAATAATACAGGGATGCCGTTTGTTTCATCAGAAGAGATGAAATGCCTTTGTGTCATCTGAAGAGATGAAAACAGCTTTGCAAAAAACCTTATGGGAGGTTGGGGAAAATGGCTTCCAGAAATTATACGAAAGTTGGCAGAAGTGTATCGTCGCCCAAGGTGACTACTTTGAAGGTGGATGTAGTACTTCGGTGATGTGAACTATTCAGGGTAAAGAATTTTACACGTTGTCCCCAAACTTTTGGATCATACCTCATATTAAGCTTTTGGTAATTTCGTATGCAGAGATCGTGCTGAAGTGCTATAGCGTATATTGTAAACTTTTTTTTTTCTTCTGAATCGCTGGGTTCCAGAACCGCCTTTTTTAAATCCTTAATCATACTTGTGAACCCCTCTTTATGCCTATGTTAGACTTGTAAATGCTTTCATTATTTTGTTACATTATCTAAAAAGAAAAAATGTCAGCGAAAGACTCCGTAAGTCCCTAGAACTTATACACAGAGAATGCTGTGGCTTTTTTAATTAATATGTACAGTCAACTCCGGATATAGAGAACTTTCAGCTATAGTGAACACATTTCCTTAGTCCTGACTCACATACATTAGAAATGCACATAGCATTTTTCAGTTTTAATGAACCACGACTTCCGTTATAGTGAACTTAAAAATTTTTGGACAGTAGGGGTAATGTTGTTCTATTCCCACGAAGAGTGTCTCTTTAGTGTTCAAGTAGAGAGAAAGATTATCAAGCTCCTGTTCCGAAATACAGTGGTCCTCACTTATTCCAGTTACATCGAAACGGATTGAAACTGGCTGGAATATCCGAAATAAACGGCGGGACCAATGTAAAAGTAAGAGACACAAAGTATGAAATATTTAAGATAAAAAAAATTGTGAATTAAATCAAAATATATAAACTATATTATTCAATAGTTTGACATATGAACATATTTATTTAAGAATAAAGAAAAAAAAAATAACTATTACAACTTCTTGGGGGGGGATCTGAGATTAAAGGCTGTTTTAAGGGTATATTGTATTTTAGCGCAAACTGAATTTAACTTAGTGGTGAAAAGAGGTAACCATTTACGTTGTTCTCCTCAAATGCTCTACATAAAATGTCTGTAGTGTTCAGCGAATCTACTCATGTGGTTCAGGTGCACACCATTGTCATCATCATCGGGTGCCTGATTCGTTCAGGGTGTCAGATTGATCATTATTTTTATTAAAATTCTATTAAGTGTATTCGCAATTGTTTTGATTGAATTATTGTAACACCTCCACACAAATATGAGTCATCTTTGACTGTCTGACCCTAAAAGCTAATTGCGTCGAAATTTTACCTAATCTCCAGATTACTTAACTGGATAAAGCAGCACTCACTACCGATGTAAACGGTGGACAGTGCTGTTTGGCCATTTTGTTCTGTTCATAACAATTTTGACCAGAATAAGCGGCTCACAAGATAAACCACTAACCTAAATAAGTGGTGACCACTGTACAGGTGAATTCCTAGTGTTTAGACTAAGTTGATTATATTAAACAAGGGGGGGAGGGGGTTATAACTTTTTCAATGCTGCAATCCATCCTATCCTTTAAAAGCATTCATTAACAAAAGTGAACTAAAAGTTGAAATTTCGTCTTGACTTAAGACGATTTCATTTTCCATCCTCAATGAATATATGTTAAAAGCGACAGCTCTTTTCCAACTGAATAGAATATACATTATTTCCATAAATGCGATTAATTGTGTTTATTTTACTTAACTAGTTCTAGACTTGTAAATGCAATCCATTATGTTTGATTTACTTAATAAACATTCAGTACTTGTATAAAATTCTATTTTCTAGTTAAGTATTGTTTTATTGTTACTGGACATCAGAACTTTGGATATAGTGAACGAACTCCAGAACAAGTGAGATAACGGCTCTTCGCCTTAAATCTCCAAAATCTCGCCCTCCCTGCAGGGGTGACTTCAAATCAAATCAAATTAGTGAACAAAATTTGCTGCTCCCCAGAGGCTCACTATAACCAAAGACATAATCATACGGTCGGGAACCTATAGTGTCATAGAGTATAAAAATGAATTTTTTTTTTTTTTTTAATTTAGGAGTTTGCTGAGCAGGACAGTTCCAATGTCTGTGTGTTACCCATAAGTTTTCACACATGTTACAAATTTTATAAAATTAATAATTAAATATAAAATGTTGCAGATAATTATATTTATTGTGTATATGTTCATTTTATAAAAGGATGTAAAGCAAGATAATATTGATACTTGATTTTTCAATGCTTAGTGATGAAAAAGGAGTTAAAGAAAAGCAGTTTACAGATGTCGCACACATAACGGTGGAATCGTCCAGCAAATTTATCAAATATATTTTTAAATGTATCTGATTTTACTTTTTCTTTTTTTCAGGAAATGTATCAATTTACTTGCAGAGAGAAGTCCTGTGTATCTGTATTGCCTTACTTATGAATGTTTAGAAAAGATAATTTGTAATGTATATACTACTTTTCTAAAATAAAATACTTTATGGCATATATAATTTGTTGAAAACTTTTACTAAGAAATTTTTTTTCATCTTTTCTAGCATGTATCTGTGTGTGTATGAGTGAACACGATAGCTCCTAAATGGTGCATTCGATTGAGCTCAAATTTGGTATGCATATTATAGACCATCGCCATGCAAAAGTTATTGATTTTGGTGTCTATATGACTTAAAATTTTTTACAGGGCTACAAAAAAAAATTTATGGCCTATGGATAGAAATTCTTCATTTCTATCTATAGGCCTAAGTGTGTTAGTGTCTGAAGTGTGCTGGTGTCTAAGTGTGCTAGTGTCTGAATGATGCATTCAATTGAGTGCTAATTGGTTATGTATGTTATAGGTTTCGATCACATGACCTGCATAGATTTTGATGTGCATAGAGCTGATAATTTGTTCATGGGCAGTGATCCATCTAGGATTTTTTCAGATGAGTAAAAATACTCCTTCACCTTTTGAGAAGTATTTTCTGTTCCAAACAAGTAATTAAAACAACGAACATGCTAAATTTTCAAATACATAATTAAATAGCATTTGACACATAAATAATAACTGATTTTATATCTAGGTACATAAATGTCAGTTCAACAAAAACTAGTACAAAAATTGATTTTTTAAATTTAAAATCAGCAAATCATAATTATTTATCAAAATATACCTAATTTTATATGGAAAAACAATGCGTAAAAACACACATTCCGAAATTTCTAAGGTGTGAAATATTCACATCTAGAGGTGTTGTTGCGATCACTGTTCACGGGGTTGAAAAAAAAAAAAAAAAATTCTCATACATAACGGCCTACAGATGCAAATCATTTATAGTGCATTAGTGCCTAAATGGTGCATTTTAATAAAAGTTCATAGGTCACAGTCACACAAGCTGTATAGATTTTGATGTGGGTAGAGCACAGATGTTTTGTACAGTGCTACGAAATATTCTTATACATTATGGCACAAATTCTTGAAAGTGTAGTAGCATCTAAAGAGTGCTCAATTAGGTACGCATATTATTGGTCACTGTATAGATTTTAGTATGCGGAGTTTTTTTTTTTTTTTTTTTTTTTTTATAGGGCTACAAAAAATTATTCTTATACATTGCGGCCTATACACTCAAATTATTTGAAGTACACTAGTGTCTGAATACTACATTTGATTGAGCTGATTAAATTTATTTAAATGCTTGGTAAGGATCAAGAGTTCGCAAAGTCAGTGGAGTTATTCCAGTTTTTTTCTTAAGTATAAACTGAACTGCTGAAAGTAAGCTAATAATATTTTTTCACCCTCTCTGAAAACTGTCTCAAACAAATAAAAGGTTCTATAAAGAACCTTTTATTTTGTTTGAGATTCATAGAGAGGGAAAAGAAATCCAATGTACAATTTTAGTATGACAAATTTCAGGGAACCAAGAATTTATTAAGATTTTTTTTTTTATGACTTTATGATAGTAAAAATTACTTTTTCATATTTTAAGATTTTCTTTTGCAAAAAAAGCAGTCATAAGTTAAACACTTATTTTAAAACTCATTAAAATTAATAAAATTCAATTTATTAATAGGAATATTGCATATTAATTCGCAAACCTTTGTGAAATAAAAAGAGGGGTTACTGAATATTTTCCCCGAAATATACTGAATGTTACACATCTATTCACCTTTTATCTGGAAACCTTTGCAAAAAAAAAAAAAAAATTGGAAAATATTTAAATATTTTTCCAAAATATGCAGAAACATTTATAAATACTGTACCCGCCTAGTGCAGAAACGTTCCTGCAATTTTAAAATACAAGAGCTGCCCCATATTTTAAGGTAACACTTCCGATTCTTTTTTTTTTTTTTTTTTTACAGTGTAGCTAATAATTTTAGTTAACTAATTTTGTAACTTTTAAGTCTAAATGGTTTGGATTTTTCCGAGAATACCAGGCGTCACTACCTATGCTAGTAGTAAAGTGTATGTGTGGTTCCAGATAATTTTGAAAACTCTGTTGCTACACATTTGGAAAAAAAAAAAAATGCAAAATAGCTACAATAGCATTCAAAATCGGATTTTTTAATGCACCATTTAATGCTCTATTTGTTTTATATTTATGCATTTTCATTTATTTTCAAGAGTTTTTCTAGAAGTGAATTTCATTTAATGGTTCAATTTAACAACTTATGGCAACAATGCATTCTTGTAACTGTAGTGTTTAAAATAGAATCTGAAATGAGTTATTTTTAATTTAAGAGAACAAGATTAAAAGTATTGAGTGTAGTTTTCATTAATACAGCAAAACTTGGATAACTCGAGCATGATCAATTCAAAATTTCAACTTTGAATTTATTCAAGTTTGACTATATAAATAAGAATTATTATTATTATTATTTTTGAAAGAAGATCGCTTTTGTGTCACTTTCTAAAATGTGTAGTTCAAAAATGAACCCTAGCAGAGCAGAGAAAATGCTCTCTGATGTTGGATAATTCCTCATTTGTTTTTCACTATTATGATACCTATGCTTAAATTTTTATCCCGCAATTTAGTGCCAACTATTTATAAAACAATTATTTAGTTGCCAGATTCTAACCAAAGAAAAAAAAACAGTAAATAAATAAAATAAGCGTGAACTAAAGGAAAATAAAAAGTGAAATTTTCAGAATTTGTTTTCTCCCCCCATATTTTTCTTTTGATCTGCTGCCGAGTTCAACAATGTTTCATTATACTGGAAATCGAATACTTTGTGTATTTCTAAAATGATAGGAAAAGTGTAAAATTCCCTCATTTTCTTTCTCCTTTTTATCTAAGGAGACAGACTGCAGGTTGTCAAGCTCTGCTATAGATAATTTTTTGCTTTAGAGCTCTAATGGCATGTTTATAAATAATATGTAAAAATTTTCATTACAAATACACTCATCCTCCTATCTTTTCATGGGAAAAAGAATGCTTATTTCTCTTGCTGAAGTAAGTGGGGTACATGATGCGGGTGCTGTGCTAAAGGGGGTGCCAAGATCAATTATCGCTCCTTGGGAGGGGAACCCTAATTAAGGTTTGCCCCAGGTGTCGTATACAGTAGTTGCGGCTCCGGTAAGTACTCGTGTTCTTGAAACGGCTCTCAATTATTACTCACACAGAATGTTTAATTCAGACCTTTAATATTTTAATTTACTGTTGAACTGAAGAGTTATTTGTGTCTATTAAGATTATTTTAAAGTATGAGTATACTTATATCTCTAGGTACAGATTTTGAACACAAAAAGTTCAGATTCAGTGATTAAAAAAAGAAAAATCAATTTTTATTCTTGTCAGAAATATTTCTAATTTTGTTTATCAGTAGTTTAATATACACAAAAAGTTAAGTAAATGAACTAAGCACTTTTACCTGTCATCATAAGGCCACCAACAGTTATGCTGGTAACGTTACTTATTTATAAAATATGGCTACGTTTACAGAAAGATTTTACATTCTGGGAACATTTTTCTGCCAGTTTATCTCTTAATTTACAAAAATAGAATTTTTAGTTATTTCCTATATTACTATTATATTTCTCTAAATGTTTAAATGTTTTTATACATATATTTAAAAATTTTAATACATTTACAAAAATATAATAGTAATAATAAAATAAATAATACCAGACTACTTACTGGTATTATATTTATTTTATGTATTACTATTATATTTTTGTAAATTTATTAATTTTTTTTAAGAATCTGTATAAAAAATTTAAATATTTGGAGAAATATGATAGTAATATATGAAATAACTAAAAATACTATTTCTGTAAATTAACAGAAAAACTGCAGCAAAATGTTGCCAGAATGTAACATCTTTCTGTGTACAGAAAGTTTCTGTATACAGAAGAATTACTGGCAGCAAAAAGTTGCCAGAAAATTTCTGTATACAGGAATTTTCTGTATACAGAAGAATTACTGGCAGCAAAAAGTTGCCAGAAAATTTCTGTATACAGAAATTTTCTGTCGACAGAAATAAATGTTATTCAACAGAATGATTCTGTAACCCTTACAGATAGTTTCTGTATACAGAAATCAACTGTAAAACGCTGTTTGGAAACGACTTTTATATGTATACGGAAAATTTCTGTAGGGAACAGAATTTTTCTGTCATATAACATACAGCTCCTGGCAACAGAAAATTTCTGCCTACAGAATATTTCTGGCAACTTTTTGCTGCCAGACTTTTTCTGTTGATTTACAGGAATATTTTTTGCAGTGTATAAAACCACTATTTATTTTCCTTTGAATACTAAATAATAATTATTATTAATTAATTATGTGAGCTTTCTGAAGAAAAAAAATTCATTGAAATATTAATTACATATTGAATTTTCCAAATAGAGTTAATAATATTAGAAAAATAAAGACTTAATTTAATTAGAAATAGCTATCAAAATACTAGAGAAACGAAATACTTATAGAAAAAGTTAGGAAGAAGTTTTACTAAAAAATACTTAAATTGATCATTTTTTAATTCAAAGTCTTAACTATTTTTAATTATTAATTATAGCAAAATAAATTACAGAAAAAATAAGTAAAGTATATAATAATCTGTTATTATTTTTTAAAATGAAATAAAACAAACACGACAATAACACAAAGCTCATCTAGCAAAAATGCGACGTCGGGGACAGAACTGAAGTCAACGGGTCAGAAATCGGAAGCGAAACGCAGTAGCTGTCTAAGACCAAACTGGTTTACGATATAAGTTAACTTGTACAAATCTTGTCACGGATCTACTGACATCTGGGATAGTTGAGAGCGCAAAGCAAAAGGAAACAGAAATATTATTAAAAGAGTGACTAATTTAAAATATAAAGGATAACATATTCAAAAGGAAGAATGAACAGAATTATTATGTGTGTATGAAATCATGGATTGAGATTGAGCGCCGAGTCATTTCCCTTTAGATTTTTTAGGTCAATTCTTTGCATCAATTTTGTCCAGAGCATACTTATAACAATTTGGAATACTGTGATGAAAATTGATGATTAATTGAACCCCCCCCCCCGAAAAAAAAATATTAAGATCCTACTTATCCTTAAAAAAATATTTTCTTTTCGCGTCCGGCAACAGCACTGTATTCATACTCCCTGCCTTGTTTACCGCCACTGAAACAAGATCATTTTCCGTATTCTCTTACGCGGGTTAAATAGTTCCCTCTTTGAACTGGATTAAATAAAAAAAACGAGTTTTCCTAGCTTAACCGGCGATGTCACTCATCGAATTTGGCACGGATTAAAATCATACATTAATTGTAAAAAATTCGTTAGAGCGGATTCCGAGATCCAGAAGAGAACTTTTAAAAATGGAAAAGTTAGCTGTAATATATAAGTGCCGCGAAATTTTACGGCTGGTTGGTTGGGTCTGGCTGCGTCACTAGTAGAACTGTCGTTCTACATGATAATTAGCTCTAGGAAAACAGTACTTCAAACGGTTTCCTTGATAAAAACTACGGAACAGCTAGGATAGCTTGCCACTAATGGCGACTTTTCATTATTTGGCGATTTACACATGATCACAACCTATACTTACTGCTCATGTCAGGTTCCCAGAAAACCGTTATCCATATTTTCATATACATAATCCTTTGGAGATTGGCGTACTTAGCACCACGTATAATATCATCTCGTCGCGCTGGCAAATATCCCAAGTGTACTATAACTGCTATAATGGCATAGTTAACGCCACAAAATATTTCTACTGCTAGCAAATACTCCAGCTGGACCGAAACAGCTTTAAAATAATCTACATTTTAATTATTTTTCATTTTCAAGATACTGGGTTCTAACATTTCGGAATTCGCGGTTTAGATTCACCCTCCTTGGAAAGATACCATTTTGCCAGATCGTACCTAATGCCAAGATGGCACTTTTAAAATCAGTTGCAATTATTCTGTTTTGGAAAGACGAATAATCGCTAATTCTAAACTCTGTTGTCTAAGCGAACTTACTATTTGCAAATTGTCAACTTTGTGTAACACACTTTGAGTTATTTATTTCGCATACTTTAAAATTTGGCGTAAAATGGGTGTCATTCTACTTCATGTTTGTCCATTTCACACGATTCTACATATTTGGAATTGCTTTGTTGCAAAGGAATGAATGAATGATTTTATGCCAAATCTGGCAACCATCATGTTTATTTTTTCAGTTTTTTATTAATATCTTCTAAAATAATTCGATTTTCGAAATTTAAGTCAGCTTATCAAGTTCCTCGGATAGGAACTTGATAGCCGAGCGCGGAGATAGCCGAACAAGCTCTTGACGGCGCCGGCGGCGGCGACAGCGGCCGTTACTTTTATTTTAGAATAGAGAGAAACAAAAGTTTTCTTCCCCCTTACGAGCAGATGATTAATTTTAGATCAAGCCGAACCTCGTAAGAGCAGATCATTCCGAAACACGAAAAATGTTAAGTATTGGTGAAATTTTCAAACGACATTCTTTGCTCACACGTTTTTTTTGTTGTTTTTTTTTTTTTTCTTCTGCGCGATGTAATTCTTAACTGGTTACCTCAACCATCCTTTACAGTTGTGCCAGATATTTCACAAGCTCCTGTATAATTTAAGGAGTGACGTACGCAAGGGGAGCTTTGTTCTTAAAAACAATTCAGAATAGACAGTTTTTTGTTGAAGGGCTTAATTGTTAAGTGTCGGAGGTCCCCTTCCCCTTTAAAGAAAACTTGTGAAAGGTACTGAAAGTAGGCATGATTCATGAATTTCATTGTTTCAATCAGCAAAATTTCATGCTCTATTTTCATATTCTTGTTTGTACAAGATCACAAAAACTTTAAGCATAACTAGGCTAGGACTGGGTTGCGACGTACCTTCAGCGGTTTAGCCAGTCGAAAAGCACTATCGGAAGAGATTTGGCTGTCTTGGGGCGAAACCAGATTCTGCTGTAATATTTACGATAGGAATCATTCGTATTTCCATCCAAAAGCTCCTAAATCAATAGCTACATATTTTCAATGTAGAATAAAACAATTTCATTGTAATCAAGATACGATTGATTGCAATGCATAAAAATAGGTCTATAATTAAACTGAAATAATTATACTTTTAAATAAAATAGTATTAATGAAAAATAATACATATAATTCAACAAAACCAAGAAAATCATGGTCTCCCCCACCCCTCTCCTCTCCTTCAAGAAATTTTTGCTCAGAGCAAAGCATTTTCCACAGCTCGTAAATGTACCGAAAAAGAAAACAAATACAGGTGTTCTAGAGGAAGAAGCATACACAGAAAAATGTATTTTTAACGCATTATGCAAGAACAATCACACAGAGTGATGGCATGTCTCCATGAAAGAACACAAGCCAGACGCCTTTTATCAGCGTTATTTATTTTTATCAAATAAAATTTCATTTCACTTTTTAATCTGTAAAGAAAACAAATACCCACATAAGTGATGTGCTTATTCAAGATAACATAAAAAGGGAATTATAGCCGAACAAATAAAACGGACTCAACTTAAGTATCTTATCTTAATATGAGATCATAGCTTTGAAGCTAATTTTAGAGAACATAGATTTATATAGTAGCATTTTATGTTGTTGTTGTTTACTCAGTTAATTACTTAATTACTCAAAAATTTTCATTTTTGATTCATAAAAATAATAAAACTTTCCATATTATAGAAACTAAAATTGATAGTCAAAACCAATCAATAACCTTTAATATTACCTTCAAATGAGTATTTAATTCGCAATTGAGTTTCTAACTTCATTATAGTATTTTCTAATACATACAAAAATTATTTAGTTTTAATTATTTAGTTTTCACAAAAAAAGTAATTAATCTTATACTTACCGTTACTAACCTTATAAAGTTAATACGTTCTTTTAATTTAGTTTTTACTTATTATAGTAAAAAATTCGTTTCCTTCTCCCTAGAGTGGGGTGGGGGATCGAACAAAATTTAAAGAATTACACATTGCAATCGCAACATCAGTACATTCATAAATGACGTTCTTTTTGAAAAAAATAAAATTGTAAAGAAATGCATGAAAGATGGGACTCTAGAATTCAGGGGATTGTGGATTCTACGGATATTTTCTAAAAATATGCGTGACTCCCCCTCCATCCGTCTCCTAATGAACAGAAAAAAAAATTCAAATGTTTAACATTTTTACAAAATTCTATTTGCAATTTTAAGATACTTAAATTATATTCCTCAAGAATTTTACTTAGATAAAAATCAAATAACTATAGATACTTCAAAAATGACATAAAAGCCATTTTTAGACTAAACTGCAGAAAAATTTTTGGATAAAAGTGATTCAAATTTACGGAAATACTATAACTTCTATAATAATCTCACGTTTTAATTTATATACATTCAGGGGCGTAGCCAGAAATTTTTTATGGGGGGGGGGGTTACGACTACTACAACTCATATATATGTATACATGTGTGTAGAATGTACATTTTGTATGGGAAAAAATTCCTCATGGGGGGTTATGACCCCCCTAACCCCCCCCCTTGGCTACGCCCCTGTATGCATTACATATACTACTTTCATGCGTTGTTTTGTATGTTTGGAGGTGTGTATAAAATAATAAAAAAACTCGGCTGTTCGAGCCTCGTCAGGGGGAGATCCCCCTCAACCCCCCTAATTTTTTAGTTTCATTATTGCCATATTAAAACGATATTAATTGACTTGGTCATTTTATCGCTCATCTTTCGCGTATTTCGCCTGGTAACCCTATGTTGAAATTTTTAATAGTGTGCCCTATTTATAGAAAAATACATGTAATACATATTCTACAGCTTACGAAATATTGTAATAATAGATTAAAGCTCTTGTGAACTAATAGTATTTAAATATATGTAAAAAATACATGTGAAGCATATTCTGCAGCTTACGAAATATTGTAACACTAGATTAAAGCTGTTGTGAACTAATAGTATTTAAATACATGTAAAAAATACATGTGATGCATATTCTAGAGCTTACGAAATATTGTAACAATAGATTAAAGCTGTTGTGAACTAATAGTATTTAAATACATGTAAAAATACATGTGAAGCATATTCTACAGCTTACGAAATATGGTAACAATAGATTAAAGCTGTTGTGAACTAATAGTATTTAAATACATGTAAAATTATGTCGCAATTTTGGGACACATTTTTCAATAAAGGGTGTTGAGAGATAAAATGATATAGTCATTAATTACGGATCACACACACAAGAATAAACGTTCAACTTCTGACTACTAATACTTTGTTGGGGGGGGGGATGTTAATGATGCAATAATTGCCCCATAATGTAATTTTGCATGCACAACTTCTACCAGTTTTTTATTCGATCTTTCCCATTTTTCATTAAAAAATGTGTTGTCGGAAAAGCATTCAAATCTGGGATATCTTTGATACCACATAATAACAAAACATAAGAGAAGATTTGGTGGGATTACTTTTAATATTATATTTATTCAAATAGGTGTGCATTTTTAGGGAGTGGGTGGTAGGTGGGCATATTTTGCAATCGGACAAATTACATTGAGTGTAGTAAGTAAAGTTACCGACTGAAAAGATCTGTTATAAAATTTACACCAGATTTTGCAAAGTGTAAATTTTATTACAGATCTGAAAAGATCTGTAATAAAATTTACACCATTTTGCAAGCATATTTTTTTTTTCAAAAAATCTGATAAAAAGGCTGGAAATACCCAAGACTGATATACAGTTTTACCAAACTACATGATGCTTTTTATAACAGCGCCGATTTGTAATAAAGAGTGAGCTTTTCTCTTTCTTTACGTTATTAAATAACCTGGACTTTTTATGTTAATAATAACAATTACTAAAGAAAACTGTCCGAAGGGCACGACAACCTGAAAGTAAAACAAAATATCTTTACAATGACTAAAAAATATGCTATCAAGCTAACAGAAATGGGAACTTTGGATCTTGCGTGAAAAAATCACTATAATTAAGCTCCAGCTACAATATAACTATTCTGCATACTATTGCTATTAACCTAAATTTTAAAATTACCTAACTTTTTTTCCCCTCAAGACTGACATTGTACTGGACTACTTTAAAAACTATGAAAATCAGTCTTGGGGTTCCTCAGAGCGTGGAAGTTCACTGTTCCTCACACGTTAGACCATCAGCGGAAAACAGTTCCTAGATCCATGCCTCTCTTCCATATTTACATACGGACCCTCACCCTTAAAGTGCAATTTCTTTACATGTACACGGTGGTCTTTGATCAGCCAGGATTCGAACCCGAGTCCTTTGACCCAGAATTCACCATCCTGCAAACAGAGCAATCAAGATCCAGAACTAAGTTTTATTATTAGTAGTAGTTTTTTGCTCTGAATAGTTGGCTGAAAATGTTACACCTACGTCAGAAAAAAAAATAGTTATGATATGATAAGCGTATGAGTAGTTAAAAATTATTTACTTTACATTCTTCAACTTACTCTTCCATACTTTCAACTACTTGAAAAAGATTGGTTTTCACAAAAATATTTTTTACTAGTTGCTTGCCAGATTCTTTCCTAGCTGTGTAAACTTATATAAGTTATACACAACGATGAAAACTATACCTGATGTTTGATCTGGAGTGCATTTTTTAATAAAAATTTGTTTTAATCTTTGATGATGACCCTAGATACAAGAAATTCTAACAATAATGAAATCCAACTTTGAAAAAGTCATTCACAAAAACTAAACAAATAAATGTAATATTTACAGAGTTACTTTACAGGTTTTAGCAACTATCGTCAATAATTCTCAAATTGCGAAAATTAAATTAAGTACAACACGAACAAGATATTCCACTATATTTCAAACATCATGTGCCCTTTTAGTAAGAGAGGTAAAGCTACTTTAGAACAAATCATTTCAACAAAGCTGATTTTTAAATTACGAATTGTTTGGATAGCCAATTCGCGTTGAAACTCGTGTGAAGTATTTCGAATAAAAATTAATATGTACCGTAATTTTTATTGTACACTTGTTATTTTATATTATTTATTTATTTTGTTTTGTTTTAACTCGAAAAGTTAATCCAAAAATGTTATTTAGAAAAACTCACTGCCGACAAACATTCAAAACTAGGAAAGCTGAAAGATGATCAGTACCTTGTTAATTTGACTGTTGAAACTGCACTTTGTGTATATTTACAATTTTTTTCCTGTAGAACAGAAATCAGGGTTGGGTTTCTTCCGGAAGAAACTGATTTCTTCCAGAACAGTGGAAGAAACTGGAAAAAACAACTGGAAGAAACCAACAGAAAATAAAACAGGCGATCAAATTCTAAATGTATAAACTATATAAAGTAATTAAGTATATTGAATATGATTATATGAAATCTAAAATGAAAAAAATTAATACTAAAATCTTATTTTCGAAGAATAAGTTATTAAAAAAAAATCAGATTCAATAAGTATTTACAAGTGATGGGTTTCATAACATTAGGGGTGAGTGTGTGCTTGTGTGTGTGTGCTTGCGGGTGGGGGGTGGGGGTTGTATTTTTCTAAGGGGTGGGCATACTTTCAAAAAAAAATTAGAGGGGGGCAAATTTCGAATTTGTGACAATTTTAGTTCCGATTTTGCTTTCTAATGCAATTTTATTTACATCATAAGACAATATGCTAAACTCTAAGGGGGGCTAGTGCCCTGCCTTGCTTCCTTATGGGCACCCATGGCTATTTTTGGAAAAATTCCAATTTTTTTTTCACATAAAAATGCATTATTTTAAAGATTCTCTTGAACAACACATCAAAATTTGTAATTGTTTATTCTAACATGCATACCTCACTGTCGATTTTAAACATTTTGTTTTGTTACATTACTGTTCAGTAACAAGTAAAATGATGATTTCGATGAAATTGTTTAATACAGAAATCATTATAAATTAGTTCCTTTAATAAAATGGGTGTTAAAAAGCAGTCTTTTATGAAAAAAAATTCATTCTATAATAGGTAAATGATTTTTCAATACTATTTAATCCTGCGATAAAAGTTTAATTAACAAAAAATATGCTGATAAGCTTGAAGTGAATAACTTTTAATTGATTTTGTGCTTTTTGGATTCCCCCCCCCCCAGTTACCCAGTAATTGGAAAGCTTTAGTCAAATGAGTAATCTTGGCTAAAAATATATAATAATTAATTTAGTAAATATAATTAAATGCTTATACGTCTAATGGCATTTTCTTGGGGTTTTCTATACGAAGTTTTTAAGCATTTATTGCATCTTCCAAAGTTGGAGCTTATCTCTCTATTCTAAAAAAAAGTAAAGGCCGCTGGTGCTGTCAAAGCTTGTCAGCTTATCTCCTCCTAAACCGTGGGGATTTGAGTTTCGACTAATCGATGGGTGCCCACAGATTCGAAAAATTCCGAGGAACCTGCTAAGCTGTGTTCTAAAATCGAATTATTTTAGAAGATATTAATAAAAAACTAAACATAATGGTTGCCAGATTGGGCATAAAATGATTCATTCCTTTGCAACAAAGCGTTTCCAAGTATCTAGAATCGCGTGAAATTTACAAACATGAGTTAGAATTACGCCCATTTTACGCCAAAATAAAAACTATCTTTCTTCTATATTAATAAAACAATGCGTAAGTTTGTTTGAATGTGTCTCGCGGTGATCGTAGACCTACCAAATTTTGTACGGAAATTTTCCATGACAGTTCCCGACACACCTCGAAGCAATTTTTTCAAAATTCGAATTATTTTAGGAGATATCGATAAAAAACGTATCGCAAAGGCTAATTTTTGCTTTCCGCCATTTCGTAATTTTAACCCCACAGTGGGAAAAAAAGCGACATTTAAGCTTATCTAGGTTGCCACATTCGGCAAGTTTATTAAATGATTCAGACTCTTGAAGAAAAAGTAAAAGAATAACGATTTTTTTTTGTCTAGATTATTTGTAAGGCTGTTTTTAAATTAAAATATCGTGTGCATGGGAAATCAGAGCAGGAATGAAATGTTTTATACTCAAAAGAAACATATTTAGAAATTTTCTGAGACTAAAATGTGCAACTTTTTAATTTGGCTAAAAATTAAACGGTTTTGTGCGATTTTGAGGAGATGATTCTAATGCTTGGCGCAATTTATCGTAATTTATCGTCTGCTGAATACACCTGAGAATAAGGTTTTGAAATTTTCATTCAGTTGGAATTGTGCATTTTTCTGTGCAGATTTTCTCCATCTATTAATGACTATGTCATTTTATCTCACACCCCCTTTATTGAAAATTGTATGAAAAACGTGTCCCAAAAATGCGACATAAAAGTATGCCACATAATTTTACATATATTTAAATACCATTAGTTCACAACAGCTTTAATCTATTGTTACACTATTTCGTAAGCTACAGAATATGCTTCACATTAGTGCTGTAAAAGTAACGACAAAATGAGTATTCGTATGTATTTGTTACTTAGATGTTCGCTATTCGTTACTAAGTATTCGTTACTCGTTACTTTCGTTACTACTAATAGAATCGGTAATAGGGTGTTATATGTGCCCCATAACAACACATCCCGGACAGTGTTGTTATGGGTATATGCCGCCCATACATAAACCCATAACAAAACCTAACCCAAAAGAATTTTTTTTAGCGAAGTTGTACAAAGTTGTATTTAGAGCTTATTTTCTCTGATTTACAGATTGTTTTTATACACATTTATGGTTTTATACAATGCTAAATTATCCGAATTACGGAGTTACATAGAAATCTTCCAAAGACATATGCCATTCTTTTTTTTTCTCAACCCCCCCCCCCCTTTTTTAAATTCTGAACGCTGGTTTAACCTGTTCATTCTTATCATAAAAAGTGTAAAGGAAAACTTGTGACTCGTGTTTTTTCTGGGAGCGGGTTCTCGAATACTGAGATCCAGGGATTGTCCCACATATATTAAATTCACAGGGCAGGGGATCTCAGTATGATATCAACTACTTTGCGTCTCTACAAGCATAATATCTTTATTATTTGTGAGTTCTTATTTCATATCAAAAACTTCTTTTGCTGGACGATTTTTCTAAGTAAATTAAAATTTACCATATTTTAAATTAAAATTGTTTAATTCAGTGAGAATTATCTATTTTTAAGATATTTCCAGTTCTATTTCTGCACTTTTGGGATGAAAGGGTCCTCATATATGCACCCCTTCTGTGGGTGCATATATGAGAGCATTCTTTAAACAAAAATTATCACTCCTTTCATACAGAAAGAATGGTTGCATCGGACTATGCGTATTCCATGAGTTCATGGAATAAAATGTACCATAAAATAGGGCAGATGGCCCCCTAAACGCCGACATTTTAGAAACATACTGAACTTTATTGAATTATTTTAATACCAGTGGCTTACGCAGGAGTGGGCATAGAAATCCCGGGTAGCTCCCATTTTTTTATATATTTTTTAAAAAATTACTTAAAAAATGTGTTTAGGTTTCCATGCTAAATATTTTTTTTAGTTCCAAATAATATTTCAAATAATAAAAATGTGTGAATTCGTTTACTTTATAAAAATATATTTTTTTAAAAGGTGTATTTAAATAATTTGTTATTTATTACTCATATTTCGATTCTAGCTAAAAAAAAAAGAAAAAGTTAATTTCGCAATCCTGCTTCGGAGCCACCCTGAAAGAAAGAATTCTGATTGCACCACTATTTAGTACTAAAATGTTAGAAAGCCCGAAATTAGCACCCCTTACCAGGGTTCATACACCTCCTGGAAATCCTTAAAAACTCCTGGATTTTGGTTTAAAACATTAAGGGCCCTGGAAAACTCCTGGATTTTACTAATTTTTCTGTAGACTCCTGAAATTTTAGTATCGACTCCTGGAAATATTGTTTATTTTAGTTTTTTTTCTAGAATTTAAAGTGCAAAAAAAAATTTTTGCAAGTGCGATCTGCCGAAATTTTTTTTTGACTCGTGTTTCAAGTGTAACAATTCACCGCCATGCTTATTGACGTTCCTGCCACAGACTAGGAGACAAGGATTGTACTAATGACTTCAGTGGGCCGAAAGCTTACCCCAAAAAGTTCAAATGATGGCGCGATTCGTGGTAGACATTCGTCCCTGCTCTCCTCATATCCAATAATTTTGTTCCTGAACTGAGCCCGTTGGCATTCTCAAACTCTTTTATTGCTAACTGCTAGCTCTTACGTCACTGCGAAAGTATCTCGTGATGGGTATATGAGCTGTATGCTCTTATCTCTTCTTTGGTACACGGGGTACATGTTTACAAAGCTTGCCATTTGCGACAGTGTGTTGGAAATAATCTGTACGCCTGTGACAGTAGTAAAAGTTTAAACCATCCTGAGATTTTCATCCTTTTCAATTTGCCTAAAGATGCCGGGTGGAAAAAGCATTTTTGATGATGCTTGGTTAGAAAAGGTATTTATGTATACTCCTGGAAAAATTATATTTTCTCCTGGAAAACTCCTTAAAAACTCCTGGAATTCATACTGCAAAAAAGTGTGGGAACCCTGCCTTACTAACATGCTTCTCTTATATGTATTGCTCCTCTACAATTATAAGAACACCCCCTCCCCCCCCCCCCGCAAAAAAAGTTCAACTGCGCATAAGAACATACTATACACCATATCCTATCCCCCCATTGTACGACCCATATCAATAGAGCAGCAGATAGTATATCCATCTCCATAACTGTAACGAAACATACGGATTCTTCCAAACCTCATCAAAACGATACCATTCGGCTCGGCACAACAATTGCAACCAGAACATACTACTACTCACATACCGAAACTGATTTTTCCCTTCAAACAGCGAGAATCCATAATACTTCCGGTATCTAGTAACGGAACGGAACATACTATTACTCAAATACCGAAATTCATTTTCTCCCTCCGGCAGTCTTGTATTCGAAGTTCGAACCTGGTCGATCCGAAATGCACACTCAAAAGTCATTTTCTCCCTTGGAACCGCGATCCGATATCCAGTAACAAATAACAGAAGATATTAGTACCCGATTACTGGAACCCGTTTCCCCCCTAGTTCGATTCGCCTGGCAGTCTGTATTCGAAGTTCGAAGCTGCTCGATCCGAAACAGCTTCGGATCGAGTAACGAGTAACGATATCAACCGAAAAGTAGCAATTCGTTACTTCGAGTCTGAGTGATTATCCGTATCTTAGTACCGAATACATGCGGTTTGCTTCAGCTCTACTTCACATGTATTTTTTACATATATTTAAATACTATTAGTTCACAACAGCTTTAATCTATTGTTACAATATTTCGTAAGCAGTAGAATAGGCATCACCTATTTTTTTCTATAAATAGGTTACAATAATATGAAATAAGTAACTCAAAATGTGTTACACAAAGTTGACAATTTTCAAATAGTAAGTTCGCTTAGACAACAGGAGTTTAGAATGAGCGATTATTCGTTTTTCCAAAACAGAATAACTAATATCTTGAAAATGAAAAATAATTAAAATGCAGATTATTTTAAAGCCGGTTCGGTCCAGCTGGATTATTTGCTACCAGTAGAAATATTTGGCGGCGTTAACTATGCCATTACAGCAGTTATAGTACACTTTGGATATTTGCTGGCACGACGAAATGGTATAATTCGTGGTCCTAAGTACGCCAATCTGCAAACGATTATATAAATGAAAATATGAATAACGGTTTTCCGGTAACCTTAAATGAAGAGTAATTATAGGTTGTGAGCATGTGTAAATCGCCAAATAATGAAAAGTCGCCATTGGTGGCAAGCTATCCTATCTGTTCCGTAGCTTTTATTAACTTTACATGTACGCAAGTCGCCAAATAATGAAAAATCGCCATGGGTGGCAAATTTGCAAGGTGTCCAATAGGTTTTATATTATTAAAAATACAGCTGAAACAGATTTTCTGATTTTATTATGCTTTAGCTCCTAATTAATATAACTTTTGAATGGCAATACTAAATATCATTGTGTTTCTGAGGAGTGCACATAATTTTTCCAGTGATTATAAGCGGAGTCCGCACTCCAGGTGGAGTATAGCTCAAGACCCATACAACACGGATTCCCATAACAAAATATCTTTCGTGTTATGAGGGGGAGGGGGTCTACTGTAGTGTGAAGTTTAAATTTTTATGTATCATTGAACATGCAAGAACCATGAAATGTGTAGCTCAGTAACATTCTATCTGATCCAATCTTCGGGTTTTGTCTGTTGAAATTATGTCTTTTTTACGAATAAGCCTTATTAGGGGCCGAATGCCTCATACGAAAAGCGAGCGTAGCGAGTCTGGGGGCCTTGGCCCCTAGTATGGTAAATTCTTATAAAATAACAGTTTCTTCCATTTCTTCTACTTGGATGAAACCTATTTCTTCCAACAGGTTCTTGACATGGTTTTTTTCCAGTTTGGAAGAAACTTGTCCACCCTGACAGAAATTTGAATTTATGTTTCAACTTTTTCTAGTTCACAGACAAAAAACTATTTTTAACATTAGTGTTTTTAAGCATTACCATTCAATAGCGAAAATAAAGCCAGTATAAATATTTGGCAAGTGCTTTGCAGGCTTTCATTAATACAAGACACCTCATTCTGTTCACACAGTTTTTAAAAGATGCGTTTGATTATACATGTGACAGTAAGATTAACACTTATACTGAAAAAGAAAAATTCATTGCTAGTCAGCGTGCAGTCAGCGCGTGTTTATTTTCATTGCGTAAAACCTTCAATTACAGATTTTTCATCGAAATAATACGTGTCAAACAGAAATAATTTGCCAAGAGTTGATTTTTGAATTTTCTATAACTTATTAAATATTATGTTTAAATTTTTTCGTGCCTTTTTAGTCCGACAATTTTAGGGACATTCATCCGTTTCAAGCACAATACCGTCCTACCAAGTTAGGTAATCATCCAACCACGGTCACGTGCTTCTCTCAAAAATTATACCGATTTGGTGTACGTGTGTATGTATTTAACTTCCATATCTAAAAACTATTAGTAGTAGAATGTTGAAATTTCATGTATAAGATTGCTGTGACATCTAGTTCTGCATATCGATTTTTGGTTCCAATCTATCGAAGAGTTTATTTACTGGACCACTCAAAAGAATTTCAATACATTAATGTCTACGGACATGCCGACCAGATTGTATGGTGGATGTACTACGGCTTCCGGCTCAACTCCCGTCGGTCGGGGTTCGATCCCCGACTGGGCATGGATATCATTGTTTCCGTTCCTTCATAGGGGGCAACGTTGTTCCACCTACTAGGTGCCCCCATAATTAAGTGACCAACAACTCTAGCCTTAGTAGGGGCCACTGCTTCCAAAGCAGAGGCCTGCCATTTTGAAAAAAAAAAAAAAAAGTCTACGGACATCTTCAATATATTACATCTGTAGTCAGTTACTATTGCTACATGCCCAAATTCTCGCCATTTGTCATCGACTTTTAACTATAGAATGTTGAAATTTTGTATTTAGAAATATTGTTAACATCTAACTGTGCATCTCTTTTTTGATTGCAATCGACTGGGTAATTTATTTACAGGATCTATCTTTTATTATTCAATAGTTTCAAATTAAACAGAATCACAATAGATCCGTGGAATAGGCCTACCGGGGAAACCACATTAAAAAAAAAATAAAATAAATAAATAAAAAACGCGCTAAGTACACTACCTCAAATGTGGCGTGGAAACGTGTGCATATTATGACGATTACAACTCTTCCAACTTTTTGAATCGTTATATCTCAAAAACGGTGGCTCTTAGGAAAAAAAGTATTTAGACATTATTTATAGATAATTATCTGAACTAATTTTATGATAAAACTAACCGTTTTGCTGAAAATCGCGAAAAACCCGTTTTGTGACCTTTGACCCCGAGTAAATTTTTTTCCAGGTGTCGGATCGATGAGAACTTTACAGATTTCATTTATGATGGTGTTTTGAACAATCCTACCAACTTTCAGCTGGGTGCGAATTTTTGTAACCTCGGATGTCTAATTTGACCGGACTATTTCAAAGGTTAGACTTCATTTTTATAATTAAGTTTTTTTTAATTTAAGAGAATAAGGTCCCTTATAAAATGCGGTGAATAAAATTTAATTGCATGCTATTAAAATATTTTCTCAATGGAAGTAGGGGAAGTTGAGGTACAATGAAACATGCTATCAAAAATCAATAGAATTTGTCACAGAAAATAAAAACTGACACACATATTATACAAATATATGTTCCAGTTACTGATGTGATTTGGAGACAATCGCATTTTTACAAGGTATATAGAAAATTAGAGGACTTTCACTACTGAAAGTAAATTTCATTACTAAAAGTAATTTTGCTTTATCTCCGTGTTTTCATGTGTATAATTATTTATTTTTCAAATATCGTGATTACTATGGTGTGGTCTTCAACAGGGGCGGGGCCAGGGTGGGGATATCGGGATATATCCCCCTCCCCGAAATTTTTGGATTAGTGATGAAATTCCGTCTATTTATACACATATAAGTTCATATCGCCCCCCCCGAAAAACTTGAACACATTCACTTAAATTAAAGATGTTACTATTGAATATTTAGATTGAGATCCCCATAGAGCACATAAAGTTAACTAAGAACTGGTTTTAAATTGTTCTCCACCATCTTCAGACTCTGAAGATGGTGACAATCCAGACTGCCTTACAACTAAAATTCAAACAGTGCAGATTATGAGCTAGTCTCACATAACATGTATGACGCAAGCAGTATCGCTGTAAATGATTTTGTTTTAATCAAGGAAGGTGAACTTAAATGTAAAGAAATTGTTGGGGATATAATAAACTTAAATCAAACGGAATACGAAGTTCTGTACGTAAAACTAGTAAGTCCAAGCTTCAAATTTGTGCATTTTTCGGAAATATTATTTCTGAAAAAACTCTTAATTGTATCAAAACTACCACCTTCTGTTCCCTAACTGTGCTACAGAGAGGGAAGCATAAATGGTAATTTTTAGTTTTATTTTAGTAAATTTAATATAAAATAAAAAATAATAGACTAACCTCTAATAAAAGTATTATGTTTTCATCTTAAGCTATAACAGCTTGATTAAATTTGTTTTTTCCATTTAAATTTCATATTTATGTCTATTAATATTTATTATAAATGTACATAAGACATATATGCTGAAATCACCTTTTGCAATTTTTTAAATATGAAAATGCTATTTAAAACCTAATAAAAATTCATTCAGATGGGGAAAAGAGTTGGTTAAAAGTGCCCATTAATTTTATTTTTGTGGATGCAAATTTGTGAACTTGAAAAAATAAATAGTAAATTTTGTTTTATTGTACCCCAACTTCCCCTATATAGGGCTAAATTTAAAATTTAGAAAAATGCTGCACTGATTATAGCACATACAGTTTGAGACACCCGCTTTGTATTAGGTGTTTCAAACTTTTCCCCCTTGGTTAACTACATAAGTCAATAGTTTATATAGTTTTTAAACTGTATAAACTATTGACTTTACGGGGAAAAAAAAGAATCGAATTTTTTTAAAGAAAGGTTTACACTTTCATGAATACGTATGCTCTATAGCTACAAAAATACAAATAGGTTAAACATTTAGTAAAAGTTACAAGTGATTCCTACCTTTTTTGTGCAAGAAGATGATCCAATCCAATGTAGATTGTTTTAATTTAATGTTTTGTTTGTTTCCAAACAGAATCATCCCTAAAAACTGTAGTTCAAAAATGTTCTTTGCATGTCGAAAGTTTCAAATTCGTCAAATATAAATATATTCAGGAATACGTTTAAAATACAAAGTGTCCAATTTCTTTTAGCAATACATTACAATTAATAAAATATGCTAAAAACAGAATCAATAATTAGCAGTTTAAATTTAATGCTACAAGGAACTTGGGGCTAATTTTTAGATTTTTTTTTTTTTTCCCCTTCTAACGCTATTGTGTTATTCTTGAAAAGATGAAAAAATAAAAAAAGCAGGAAAAATAAAAGCATGATAATTTCAATAGATAATCTAGTTCTTAAAATATCTTTCAATGAAATTCCTGGTATAAGAAACATTTTCTGACGTATATTCAGATGTTCCTCAACATTTATCCGAATATTTTCAATTTTCTAAATATATTATCCAGAACACTACATTTCTACGACAATTCTCATAGTGCTCGATTACTTTTATATAAAATAAAAATCTTATCTAGTAAAAAGAATTGCTAGAGCATCAATAGGTACAGTTTTAATGCACAAGCAGCATCTACAACGATTACATTTAATGTAGTAACAACGCACAGGAGAAATTACGTAAGGCAAAGGCACACATTTTACAGGGAATTTATAATATTAGAACAATGCAATATTATCATTGAATAAAATATTGAAACATTTTAGAATCTAATTCCAGTGTTACGTGGTCGCAGACTCATATGTAATACCTACAACGCGTGAGAGAGCAGAAAATAAATAGTGCAAGTTTACGAAATCTATTATCTCTACCATAATACGGTTGGAATAAGTTAAGAAATGTACTGTTTGAGGATATAAATAATGAGGAGGAAAAATATTTCGCAATAAAAAAAAATGTAATTGAATTTTTAATGGCATACTGAATGAAGAATGCGAATATATTTTTTAAAGGTTTAGTTTATGTATAAGTTTGGGAGTAAAACTCGAAAATTTAAACAGAATTTTTGTCAATCTTTTAAAAGTTTATAATACATTTAAATTTATTCTGTTTTGGAAATTAGCTGCAAAATTAAGAACCGAATAGTAGTTTTTATTGAAATATTTGAAACATTTTCCCGGTTACAAAGTTATAAAATTCTCTATCAGTTTCGTGTATTACCAGTGTTTTAGGTCTGTTTCCTTAAACGGAAAAAAAAAATTACATTTATTTCCCATGCGTTCCAAGTAGTCATTTTAAGTATTTACCTATTTCTACAACAGTCAACATTCGATGTACCGTTGGATTTTCAGGACAAGGGGAGGGGGGGGGGGAGACTAATCCCCTTGGAAAGCTTTCAACAACAATTAAAAAAAAAAAAAAAAAACCTCAAGTTATAGGTAACACTATTTTTTTTCTTAAAGGGAAAGAAACTAATTTCACAAATTATGTTTGTCACATTATTTTGTGACAAACTAATTTCACAAGTTCACTAATTTCACAAAACGTTGTTTTGGCCTAAGACAAACAACGATGATTGTGAATAAATACTACCCAAAAAATTTAGCGCCCAATTCCCGTCTTTTCACAAAAAATAAGCTGCTGTTGATGAGCACATAATAAGAAGGACAGGACAAAGCAAGGCTAAAATATCACTGATGGGACAGACGCTTTAGTTTTCGATGCGCCATGTTGACAAGTGAATGGATGTTGATCTACGAGAAATACCAAAAATAATGGCCGCACTGAAAACGGAGTATTAACGGACAATAAAATATGACGAAGAAAACAGAATGGATAACAAAAGACATTTAATCTTTAAGTCACGTTTCAAAAGATCTCGTGCGAATACATAGCTAAGAAAGAGTCTGATGTGATGTTCATCAAGGAATAGTTGCATCGTCAGAATGTTGGAATCCGCCCGAACCATTTTAAGACACGGTGGCGAGGAAAAGCTCCGATTTATTTTACAAATTGGGAAATATATTTTAAAAGTACACCATTGCTTTCAGAAAAAAGAATGTACACTGGTACCTTTAGACCAGGTATGGGCAACCTTTGGAAAGTTGCGAGCCAAACTTTAGGATGTTCGCGAAGACACGAGCCATATAATTGGATTTAGGGGTTTTTAATAGATTATATGGGTTTTATAAAGGATTTTGATTTGTTCCGCGGGGCGGAACCACATCCGGCCCGCGGGCCGGAAGTTGCCCATATGTGCTTTAGACAGTAGCGGATGCGAACGTATTTTGTGAGTGGGGCTAATTTTAAAGAAAAATTTATCTGGCCTAAATAAACTGTACAATAAAGCAAAATATTGACCTAAAACATTGTTATTTGTTTTGCGAAGGGCTAATTTAAAAAGAAAGCTTATTTGCTTATTTGACCCAAGAAAAATGTACATTATAGCAAAATGTTACCCTTAAGCAAATTCTTTTGGAGGGAGTGGGGGTCTGGAGACCCCCTAGAACCTTTCCTGGATACACCACTGCCTCTAGATAAGAGTTTTCGAGTTCAAAACAATCCTATCTCAAATCATTTTACACATTTAAAATACACTGAATTGCGATTAATATGTATCAGGCCTAAATAAACCATTCCAATTTTCATATAATACTAGCTGCGTACCCGTTCTCCGCACGGTGGGAAACGCATATTTTCCTTAAACATATATAATTCGAATTAAACCCAGTAATTCGGAATCTCAAAACGTGAAAAAATACTTTAATCGTGACTAAAAGTTGACGTCATGTGTGCAAATTTTAGACGATTGCAACATGACACAAAAACTACGTCAGTGTGACTGGCGATCAAAAAAGAAAGAACTTTATGGTATGCAGACAAAACTCTTTTCTCTTTCGAAAAATGCCCGATTTCTACATATAATTCTCTTTGTGAGGTTTAATTTATAGCATTAATATATAGTATATGCCACATAAATAACATTACATGATGTTAAGAATAATTTTATCGTGGACAATGCATTAGGGCAGTTATGTTACACACGACTTTATTAAATTTTACCTAAATTAAAAAACCTACATGAAACAATGTATGCATCATTTACGTTTAAAAGCCAAAAATGTACCCTACTCCGGTGAAAATCATGTCGCTTTTGTAAATGAAAACGTTCGTGATGTAACTTCTGAGAAAAAACTTATTACCCTTATTGAACTCTTAATGCAGTATCACACTTGTTACATAAAAGTGACGTTTATCTCACTGTCAATTCGCACTAAATAAGTAACTAATTTCATTTTTCATTTTTTACAGATTACAGTTGACCCCTTTATAACATGGGTCTACAACACGAATTCTTAGAACACGACGAAAACATTACCAGGGTGTCTACCACAAAAAGTAAGCTTGATTTCCTGACCTTTTCTTGACTTTTTCTTGACCTTTTCTTGACCATAACAAATACGAAACTCTAATATCAAAAATACATCGTGGCAGGGATGCAGAATATGTTCTATCCGGCGTTCTAGAATTGGTGGAAATTTTGCAGAAAAATATACAACTGATTTTGATTTTAACAATGAATTACAAAATTCTTCGAGTTTTTCTTTTCCCTGCCCATTTTTAAAGAGTTTTTTTTTTTCCAACTTTTTCACTGATCAGCCGTTTGCTTTCAGTTAACTTGGACCAATTGCTATTTTGTAAACATGTATGTAGCTTGTACATTGTAAATCTTTTTACATCTATGGTAACACAGAACTTATGAAAGTCTATAATATGTCATAAAACTTTTGGGAAATTGAAGTTATTAGCTATGAAACATGGGGATCAGCGATAATTATAATTTTAAGTGGAATCCAAGTTATTGTTTTTAAAAAAGAAAATGTGGAAAATAATCAAAACACTGAATTTGACAGGGAAAGAAGGGAGAAAAAAAAATTACTCTTAAATAATCTTAATTTTAACTTTTTTTTTTTTTGAGGCGAGAAGGTGGATTACTGATATACTTTTCTCAGGTTTGAAAACACATACTTGCCAACTTTTGAAATTCCCAAGGTGTAAAACAACACGCAATCGACATATTGAACTATTGTCAGTTCATTATACAACTATTTGGCAGACATCATTTTTGATGATTTCTGCTAAATAAGATGTAAATGACATTTTATATGAATTTTATATATATCAAACGAACAGTATTTTAATGCTTTCCTATAAAATAAACACATGAAAAACTGTTAAATTTTGTCTGTCACAAAAAATTAGAAACTAAGAATTTGAATGAAATGGAAAAAGCGTAGTTGAGTCGCAAACCGTGACCTAGTGCTTCATTTCTTGACCTTTTCTTGACTTTCGTGACCTTTTTCCCATTTCTTGACTTTTCCGTGACTTTCGTGACCTTTGCATGATGGTAGACACCCTGATTACGATCTTTTTCGTGTAACACGTTAAAAGAGACTCGTACAGCACGGTGAAATGAGACATATGTTCTGATATTATGACGCCTTAGCTCCTGTAATTAACATTCCTTTTGAATGGCAACACCAAACATCACTGCATTTTTACGGAGTGCGAATAAGTTTTGCCGCGATTATACCGCGCAGTTCGCACTCCAGGTGGAGTATAGGACCCGTACAACACCGTGTTATACGATTCCTATAACACGGAACGTATCTACCGTGTTAGGGAATCTACTGTAGTTACATAGTGTCAAATTCAATAGTTAAGAAAATTCTGGGTTGCCGTATTTAGTAATATTTCATCTCACCTTGGTGGCCGAAATCTATTAAAACCAAATATCCGAACTGTATCAAAAGTAAAATTTACTAAAAGAAAAATTTTTAATTTTGTATAACCCTCAGAACAACTTCGGAGTTTGCCATCTATGACGGTTTTTCATGACGTGACAACTTATGCTTGCGTACAGTGGCGTAGCCAAGGAGGGGATAGGGTGTCACAACCCCCCCCAAACGGAGTTTTTTGCCATACAAAATGTATATTCTTCACTCTCTTATCGCACACACGTGTACATATATGTGAGTTGCAGTAGTCGTAACCTTCCCATGAAAAATTTCTGGCTACTCCTGCTTAATCAATATACTTCAGGATCGGAATCTCTGCGGTAAAAAAAAATGGTCTAAAAAATGTGACACCAGAAAATTCTGATTAACACAATGGGGTTACACAAATACGCGCCGGACATACGCTCTTGCTTCCGGAGAAGCAGATACATTAGAGGGTATGTGCTGCTCCGGATAATCTGCCAGCAAAACAGCAAAAATGCCGTAAAAAATGACATCCACACTCGAAGGAAATAAAATTAAAGGTATGTAGAATTGCATAAAAACTTCGATTATTTTTAAGGTGCAAGTCTGTTACAGTTCTATTTGTTTCACAATTGATGCGTTTTCACTTTTTCGATTCTTAAAAGCTGTAGAAATGAGTGGTTTCACATAATTGTAAAATTTAACAACTTAGGTGGCAACAATGGATTCCGTTGCTACGGAAACTATAGCAATGTTAAAAATAGAACATGAAATGAGTTATTCATGTTTACTTTGCTAGAACTGCCCTATTGGCGAAAATAACACCGCCAGTCGATGGCAAATAGCTCAAACCACAAATTAAACTTGACACTAAAGGCAATACGCAATACTCTGTTTGGCGGAATTTAAAAAAAAAATCTATGCATACGCTAGTGACATCGGCTCATCTCAGTTGTGGAATGGAATTACTAATATGTACAGAGTTGCACTACATTTGAATATTTTTCGCGAACTTTGCTAAGAAATGTACTAAAGTAGGAATCAACAAACATTTCAATTCGTAAAACAAAAAATATATTAGACAGTATTAATTACGCCTTTCTAACAGCTTCTAGTAAACGAAACTTCCGTAGCGCAGCTTTAACAAATAAGAATCAATTATTTATTACACAGTACTTCGATCGCCAAAATGCCAACATACACCATTTTGCGAGATTTTTTTGTTTTCAGGGAATCATTAAGCATTGATTTAACAGCAATCAAAATGGGAAATAGTTATCTATCATTTATATAGTTCGCTCGCCAAAATTTAATCCAGACATCTAATTGATAAGTAGCAGTTATTTAAATTATTAACTATAACGGGTTTTAATCACCGTTAACTACCATGTACAAAATGCGAGAATTTCAATTTTCTGAAATTTGGCGGAATTCCTCTAACTTAAATCAGTTTACTTAATTTTTGGTGAAAATTCTATAGATCGTTTAAAATCGAGTTAATAACTGCATTATTTCTGTATGAAAAATCGAAGTATAGGGCCGCACAACTTATATTTGTTATTAAAAATACTGTTTCGTTACGCTGTTACCTTATGCCCAGGGTTCCCAAATCGACAAATCGGCTCCTGAAGAGGCCGCTTTTAAATCTCTAGCCGAGGGCCCTCAAGAGAGCCAGTCCGGGCCTGCTTAAACATATATAATTCGAATTAAACCCAGTAATTCGGAATCTCAAAACGTGAAAAAATACTTGAATCGTGACTAAAAGTTGACGTCATGAGTGCAAATTTTAGACGATTGCAACATGACACAAAAACTACGTCAATGTGACTGGCGATCAAAAAAGAAAGAACTTTACGATATGCAGACAAAACTTTTCTCTTTCGAAAAATGCCCGATTTCTACATCATATAATTCTCTTTGTGAGGTTTAATTTATAGCATTAATATATAGTATATACCACATAAATAACATTACATGATGTTGACAATAATTTTATCCTGCATTTTTCAAAGCGTGGACAATGCATTAACGCAGTTATGTTACACACGACTTTATTAAATTTAGCCTAAATTAAAAAACCTACATGAAACAATGGATGGCATCATTTACGTTTAAAAGCCAAAAATGTACCCTGCTCCGGTGAAAATCGTGTCGCTTTTGTAAATGAAAACGTTCGTGATGTAACTTCTGAGAAAAAGCTTATTGCCCTTATTTAACACTTAATGCAGTATCACACATGTTACATAAAACTGACGTTTATCGCACTGTCAATTCGCACTGAATAAATAACTAACTTCATTTTTTACAGATTACAGTTGACCCCTTTATAACATTGGTCTACACGAATTCTTAGAACACGACGAAAACATTACGATCGTTTTCGTGTAACACGTTAAAAGAGACTTGTACACCAAGGTAAAATGAGACATATGTTCTGATAATATGACACTTTAGCTCCTGTAATTAACATAATTTTTGAATGGCAACACCAAACATTATTGCATTTTTACGGAGCGCGAATAAGTTTTGCCGCGATTATACCGCGCAGTTCACACTCCAGGTAGAGTATAGCGCAGGACCGGTACAACACGGATTCCTATAACATGGAACGTATCTACCGTGTTATAGGGAATCTACTGTAGTTGCATAGTGTCAAATTCAATAGTTAAGAAAATTCTGGGTTGCCGTATTTAGTAATATTGTATCTCACCTTGGTGGCCGAAATGTATTAAAACAGAATATTCGAACTGTATCAAAAGTAAAATTTACTAAAAGTAAAATTTTTAATTTTGTATAACCCTCAGAACAACTTCGGAGTTTGCCATCTATGACGGTTTTTCATGACGTGACAACTTATGCTTGCGTACAGTGGCGTAGCCAAGGAGGGGATAGGGGGTCACAACCCCCCAATCGGAGTTTTTTGCCGTACAAAATGTATATTCTTCACTCCCTTATCGCAAACACGTGTACCTATGTGTGAGTTGCGGTAGTCGTAACATTCCCATGAAAAATTTCTGGCTACTCCTGCTTAATCAATATACTTCAGGATCGGAATCTCCGCGGTAAAAAAATGGTCTAAAAAATGTGACCCCAGAAACTTCTGATTAACACAATGGGGTTACACAAATACGCGCCGGACATACGCTCTTGCTTCCGGAGCAGCAAATACATTAGAGGGTATGTGCTGCTCCGGATAATCTGCCAGCAAAACAGCAAAAATGACGTAAAAAATGACATCGACACTCGAAGGAAATAAAATTAAAGGTATGTAGAATTGCATAAAAACTTCGATTATTTTTAAGGTGCAAGTCTGTTACAGCGTTTTCACTTTTTCGATTCTTAAAAGCTGTAGAAATGAGTGGTTTCACATAATTGTAAAATTTAACAACTTAAGTGGCAACAATGGATTCCGTTGCTACGGAAACTATAGCAATGTTAAAAATAGAACATGAAATGAGTTATTCATGTTTACTTTGCTAGAACTGCCATATTGGCGAAATTAGCACCGCCAGTCAATGGCAAGTAGCTCAAACCACAAATTAAACTTGACACTAAAGGCAATACGCAATACTCTGTTTGGCGGATTTAAAAAAAAAATCTATGCATACGCTAGTGACATCGGCTCATCTGAGTTGTGGAATGGAATTAATAATATGTACAGAGTTGCACTACATTTGAATATTTTTCGCCAATTTTGCTAAGAAATGTACTAAAGTAGGAGCAACAAACATTTCAATTCGTAAAACAAAAAATATATTAGATAGTATTAATTACGCCTTTCTAACAGCTTCTAGTAAAAGAAACTTCCGTAGCGCTGCTTTAACAAATAAGAATCAATTATTTATTACACAGTACTTCGATCGCCAAAATGCCAACATACACCATTTTGCGAGATTTTTTTTGTTTTTAGGGAATCATTCGAAGCATTGATTTAACAGCAATCAAAATGGGGAATTAGTTATCTATCATTTATATGGTCGATCGCCAAAATTTAATGCATATGATAAAACATATTATTGATAAGTAGCAGTTATTTAAATTATTGTTAACTATAACGGGCTTTAATCACCGTTAACTACCATGTACAAAATGAGAGAATTTCAATTTTCTGAAATTTGGCGGAATTCCTCTTACTTAAATCAGTTTACTTAATTTGGTGAAAATTCTATAGATCGTTTAAAATCGCTTTAATAACTCCATTATTTCTATATGAAACATCGAAGTAAAGCGCCGTAAAACTTATACTTGTTATTAAAAATACTATTTCGTTACGCTCTCAGTAATTTGCGCCAAGCCCAAAACTGTACAAATCGGTAGAACCTATTACTTTCTCAAAATCGTCAAATGAGCCATTTTTATTTCGCCAAACTAAAAAATACATATTAGTTTCGGAAATCTCTCAATCCCTTATTCTTTTACACATAAAAAACATTGAATTCCTGCTCTGATTTAACATGAACGCAATATTTTAATTAAAAAATAACTTTGTAAATAATCTAAACAGAAAAGAATCATTATTCTTTTATTTTTACTGCAGGAGTCTAAATAATTTAATAAAATAGCCAAACATGGCAACCTCGATGCTTATTTCTCACTTTTTTGACTACAGGGGTTACAATCACGGAATTGCGGAGAGCAAAAATTAGCGTTTTTGATGGGGTTTTTTATCAATATCTCCTAAACTAATTCGAATTTCGAAATTTAAATTAGCGGAGGTTCTTTCTCGAATTTTTCCGAATTCGTGGATACCTCGGTCAAAACTCAACTCCCAGCCGTTTAGGAGGAGATGATGCTACACACAGACAGACGCGCACAGATTTTAATAATATAGACTAGCTGGATACCCGTTCTCCGCACGGTGGGAAATGAATATTTTCCTTACACATATAATTTGAATTAAACCCAGTAATGCGGAATCTCAAAACGTGAAAAAAATACTTGAATCGTGACTAAAAGTTAACGTCATGAGTGCAAATCTGAGATGATTGCAACCTGATGACACAAAAATTTAGTCAGTGTCACTGGCGATCAAAGAAGAAGATCTTTACGGTATGCAGATGAAACTTCTCTCTTTCGAAAAATTCCTGATTTCTACATCATATAATTTTGTTTTTTAAGCTTAATTATAGTATTTAATATATACCAGATGAATAAATTACATGATGTTGACAACTATTTTATTTTATCTTGTATTTCCTAAAGCGTGGAACTCCCTGAAATGGGGGTATTGTCAAAATTCTATATCCCTTTCCCAAGAGAGTACTTTCTTGATAGTTAGCCCTATAAACAAACAAACAAAAAATAACGTAAAATGCATCCAAACTGCTTCATTCTAACCTTCATATTCATATTGCTTTAAAGGAAATCTGCCGCGAAAGTTTTTAGCCTGACAAGGGTGCCGCGAAATGTTTTTAGCCTGACAAGGGTGTCGCGAAATGCTTTTAGCCTGACAAGGGTGCCGCGGGTAAAAAAGTTTGGGAACCCCTGGCGTTAAGGGATTGATATTACTTTTTAGTAAAATTTTTGTAATTAGCGATATATATAAATTTAAAGAATAAATTACAATGAATTAAAAATATAAATAAATGTTTGGTATTGTGTTATTTTTATATTCCAGCATCGTTCACAGCGTTCCATGCCTCTTTCACTCATATACCACATCCTCACACACTTACAATAAGTAAGTCATTTCTTTCTACTAAAATAATCCTAGGAATAATTTATATGGCAGAACAATGTTTGCCGGGTCAGCTAGTATATATATATATATATATATATATATATATATATATATATATATATATACCTTAAAAAGTCAAAACCCAAACATACATATATTGGGAGAGACTTCAGGAATTAGAAAGAAAGTTAATGGCCACTTACGGTTAGCTTAAAATGTAGTAAATGCAGAAGACAATAATTTTGCATGATTATTTTCAATATTAACGCGCAAAAAGTTGGAGAAGAGGGACAGAAAACATACCATTAGTAAAAATTAATTGGAGTAGAGTCCATTTAATTTACAAAAGAGAGAGAAAGGAAGCAACTGACTGTCGTCTAGAAGAATTTCTCCTTCCCTAGAGTAAGAATATTCTTATCGACGACTGTTATGGCAGTTGTTTCGCCCACAGATTACGTGTAGCTAAATGCTTATCCTAATAACATAATTTAAAAAATCTGGAGTAACTCCACTCGACTTTCCGAACACTTACGATTAAGATCATTACCAAGCATTTAAATAAATTTTAATCGATGAATAATTCAAACATATATACCAAATTGAAGCGCGATCGAATGTACCGTTTAAATGCTAGCGCACTTTCAAGAATTTCTCCCCATAGGCCATAATGTAAAAGAAATCTTTGTCGTAGCCCTGTAGAAAAACTATAAGTCCTATACACATCAAAATCAATACAGATCTTGCGACGGTGGTTTATAACATGTATACCCAATTTGAGCTCAATCGAATGTACCGTTTAAACGCTAGCGCACTTTCCAGAATTTTCCTCCATAGGCCATAATGTAAAAGAAATCTTTGTCGTAGCCCTGTAGAAAAACTGTAAGTCCTATACACACCAAAATCAATACCGGTCTTGCGACGGTGGTTTATAACATATATACCCAATTTGAGCTCAATCGCATGCCCTGTTCAGGAGCTATCGTGTTCACTCACATACACACATACACACACATACACATACACACATACATCTCGTAAAAATAGCATAAATGAATTCAGAAGACCTCAAAACGTGTAAATACACCAAAATCTCGAATTTTTTCATGATTACAATACTTTCCTTACATGGTACATGTTCGGAAAGTAAAAAAGAGACTTATCTATGTCAATTTATGCAACAGTAATATCTTGGCAGTTTCTTTTCTTTTTCTTTTTTTCTTTTTTTTTTTTAAATGGGTGATATTGTATAAATTAATACAGCCATTCACAAAAATATTCGAGTAGAAGCGAAATTTCCTATATCAGTTTTGTGAATAATTTGCCGTTAAACAAATGAAGATAAGCATATTACGTGTTAAAAAAAAAAAAAAAAAAAAAAAAGAGAGAGAGAGAGAGAGAGAGAGAGAGAGAGAGAGAGAGAAAGAGAGAGAAAGAGAATAGGGGATCTAAACTATTTCGATTCATAAAGTCATCGAGTGTTTGAAAGCTATAAGTTTACATTAGTGCATAAAATTTCAGATATAAGCATTGTAATTTATCAGAGAAATAAAATTGACGCTCGTTACCTTTTATTTATTAAAAACTAATTATCAAAAACTTTAGCAGTTTCATCTGGTTTAACGAATGATTCACCTAGCGACGGATTAATGCAATTTTGTAGCGGCAGTTAATAGGAAGATTCGCATACACATTAGAGATGAGACGGGCTCAGCCCGAGCCCGGGCTCGTGAAAAATTTCTTATTGAACAAACTCCTTGAAACAGATTTTTAAGTGGTGACTCATGTGGAAGATAAAAGTACTTATAAAAAAAAAGTAGCGGCACAGGTGCCTAGAAGGCGCGTGAAGCTCTTTGGGTATTTCAGAACGGAGGCTTATATTGTTTAGTTAGTCATGAGATCGAACATTATTTCATAAACATAGATATAAAGATGCAGTGGAAAGTGCATTAAAAATTTGCAACTATATTTGTCTTTAATTTGCACAAACGGCAAAATTTATTGTATTCTATCAAAGAATCACTTCTTTGAATTTTATGGTATTTTATTTAGCTTTAGCTGAAATTTCGGGCTCGGGCTTCAGAAAATGAGCCCGAACTCATCTCTAATACACATCCAACATCCATTTTATGGAAGTAAAATAGGATCTTTTACATTAATTTCTTCCGGGAGGGCGGTCGCCCCCTTTGCCCCCACCCCCACCCTCAATGCGTCTTTGGATTCACCAGTTCGCATGGCAGTAACCTGGCATGGGTCTTGTTAAAAAATTTCTATTTACTTTTTCATTTTTGCCATTATTATGGCACAGGCGTTTCCTAACACATGCATGCATGTTGCGAGTTTAGCTTTATTATTTTAGCGTTGGATTACGTTCCTCCAGTGCGGTTCTATATAATGTTTTAATATGATACCGTTTGAAAACTACTACGCAAAATATCGAAATTAACTCCCTCAACCAACCGGGGTATATTTTTTGAGGAAAATTTTCGTTTCCTACTGTGTGAAAAACGGGCACGCAGCTAGTTAAAAATAAATAAATGAATGAAAAATCAGTATATAATTCAGATGAAGTAAGTAAATTTAGTACAACGACACTATAAAACTAAAGCTGTTTTTATAACCACAGGAATAAACCAGTTTATACATGGTAATATACTAACCTTCGGGGAAACAATGCTTAACCGAGTAGAACAGCAACGAAATGGAACAAACATGTGCCCCTCAGTAGACACATGGCTAGACTTTTTCCCGCTTGGTGGAAGGGGGGGGGGAAAGGAAGGAAGGCTTTTTTGAAATTCATTAGCAGTTTGCTCATCCCAGCAATTTAAATGGCATTGAACTTTTTGAAATGCAGAAATGATTAAAAAAATACGAAAAAATAATTATGTTGATTTGTGAAATGAAGTCAACGGTAATAAGTGAACTACATAGATAACGGATTTTAAAAATTCAAAATCTTTAAAATCACGAAACCCTTAATAGTGTATTTTATTTATATTAGAAACTAGCTGAAGTACCCGTTCTTCGCACGGGAATGAATGGACTTTTTGATATTACGATTTGTGGTGATTATTCATTGTAATAAACAGATATAGTAAAGTGGATATCGCGTTATATTGTGTCCAATAATCATGCATACCGAATTGCAAGGCAATCGTTTGTACGGTGCAGAAGGCCATGCGGCGTAGCGCAATCTAGTGGCGAGTTTTAGCAAAACGGATACGGCGAAAATATTTTTCGAATTCAGATATCGATGTATACGAATTTTCATGACTATCGGCTGGACAGTCCTGAAGTTCATGTGTTGACGCGACATCTAGTGGCAAGTTATAGGAAAATGGAAAGCGCCAAACTCTTCCCCATGTTCAAATATCTATGTATACCTATTTTCATAGCGATCATTTGCACAGTCAAGAAGTGATACACTGCAGGGCCATCTAGTGGTTCAATAAAGTAATAATTTGCTACAGCGCCGTCAAGTGGCGAGTTATAGCAAAATGGATAACGCCAAAATATTCTCATTGTTCAAATAGCTATGTATACTGATTTTCATAGCGACCGTTTGAATGGTCAAGAATTTGGCCTGCTGCAGCGTCATCTAGTGACGAGATAAAATAATAATGCATTGCAGTGTCATCTAGTGGTGAGTAACATCAAAAGGAACGCAGTTAGAATATATTCTTCGTGCTCAAATGTGTAAGTATAAAAATTTTTATGCCGCTCGGTCGAACGGTATAGAAGTTGATGCTTTTCAGCGCCATTTAGCGGCAAGTTACAGCAAAATGGATAGTGAAAAATATTCTCCGTGTTCTAATATTCGCGTGTACCAAATTTCATCGGAATCGGTTGGACGATATTCGCATAGCAAACGGCTAAACAGAATAGAATTAGACGTTCTGCTGCGCCACCTGGTGGCAAGTTAGAGGAAAACGGATAGCATAAAAAGCTTCTCCATGATAAAAGACTTAGGTGAACCAAATTTCATGGTGCAACGGTGCTCAACGGTGCTGGAGTTTTTCAACTTCATACACTCATACCAACATTCATTTTTATCTATAACCAGTGTCATTATATATCCCAGTCTCAAATAAAATCCAGTTTCAAATAAGCCTCGCCAAAGTGCCAACATACGCCATTTTGCAAGCGTTTTTTCAGGAAATCATTCGAAGCATTGACTTAGCAGCAATAATATATGGGAAATGGTTCGACCGCGAAAAAGTAAAGCAACCCTTTATTTGAAAAGTTGAATCCCTTAATACAGCCGAATTTTTTAAAATTATCAACTATAACGTGTTTTATTCATCATTACTCCGATGTACTAAATGAGAAGATTTCAATTTTCTGAAATTTGGCGGAATTCCCCCAACTTAAATCAATGTACTCATTTGGCGAGAATTCTGGAGATAAATCAATTGAAATCCCTTAATAACTGCATTATTTCTTCACGGATCATTCAAATTTAACGCTGTATTCTAATAAAACCTTTGCACTTGTTTTCAAAAATCTATTTCCTTAAGCTCTCAATAAATTGCGCCAAGCCGAAATCTGTGCAAACCGCTAGAACTCACTTTCACAAAATCGGCATTTGAGCCATTTTATTTTTTCGCCAAACTAAAATAATTTACCTATTAGCCTCGGAAATCTTCAATTCTTATAGTTTTGCGTGTAAAGCATTACATTCCTGCTCTGATTTCCCATGCACACGATATTATAATTAAAAAAAATAACCTTATGAATATAAACTAACAAAAAAAAAATCATTATTATTCTTTTATTTTTACTTTGAGAATTTAAAACATTTTATTCGGCAAAATCGCCACACATGGCAACCACGATCCTTATTTCACACTTTTTTCACTACAGGGGTTACAATTACGGAAAGCTTTTTGCGTGAATAGCATAAAAAATCTCTTAAATTCCGGGAACGGGTGGACTTTCAAAGTTTTAAAGTGGACTACGATTTATTCTATATTATTTTACATATCTGTGCTAAATTTCAGGCCGATAGGTTCATTTTTGTGGATTTGTATACGAACGACATTTTATTCGGCAAAATCGCCACACATGGCAACCATGATCCTTATTTCACACTTTTTTCACTACAGGGGTTACAATTACGGAAAGATTTTTGCGTGAAGAGCATAAAAAATCTCTTCCGGGAACGGGTGGACTTTCAAAGTTTTAAAGTGGACTATGAGTTATTCTATATTATTTTACATATCTGTACTAAATTTCAGGCCGATAGGTCCATTTTTGTGGATTTGTATACGAATCAAATCCACAAACAAACAAACAAACAAACAGAATTTCATTTTTATTTATAAGATAACAACAAATACTGATGGTTGTTTCCAGTGGCGTAGTGAGAAATTTTTCATGCATTCTTTTATATATATGAAGTTTAAAAAAAAAAAAAAAGAGTTATATGTATAAAAACACTCTGGATGTGTGTAAGCATGCATATATATATATATATATATATAATTATATCTGGGGGGAGGGGGGGGGTCCTCTATTGTGATTATTCTGTCCTACTTTTATTTTATAACTAGCTGAAGTACCCGTCCTCGACGGGTTAGTGAATGAAAATTTCCAAAAAGCAAGAACTTTCGTCAGCATTGTAGGAGTACACAGAATGGATGTAGTATGTTGCCAAAGTAAAGAAAGCGAAGTTATAATTTTCATGTATTGTTAAAATATTACAGGTTAGAGAGTAACTAACTAGTATCATTTCATTCGCTTTAGTCGTAATTATGTGATGCGCGAACGAATATTTATGCGTATTGAAATAATTTTCACAAAATCTCAAAATTTAATCAACATTTTTGAAAAATTTGAAGCCTAGAATTTAAGTTGAGTGACAACCTATCATGTCACCCAAATTCGTTTCATTCCCTGCAGTCTTTATTTCATGATGCTGGAACAAATTTTCAGCATTTTAAAACGATTTTCGAAAAATCTCAAAATGTAAGCAAAATATTTTTAAAATTCAACGCCTATAAATTAAGATTAACAACTACCTATCATATCACTCAATTTCGTATCATTCGTATTAGTCGTTATTACGTGATGTTTGAAGAAATATAAACGTATTTTGAGAGAATTTTCACAAAATCTCAAAATCTAATAAAAATGTTTAAAAAATTGGACTCCTATAGTTTATGTTGAGCAACCATCTATCGTGTGACCAAATTTCATATCATTCGCTTTAGTCGTTATTACGTAATACGAGAACAAAGATTCACTCAGTTTTAAACGATTTTCACAAAATCTCGAAATCTGATGGATTTTTTTTAATTAGATGCTTATAGTTTAAGGTGAGTGACCACCTATCATTTCACCAAATATCATTTTTTCACCTTTGCAATTATTACGTGATGTGCGAACACAAATTTACGCAGTTTGAAATGATTTTCGCAAAATTTCAAAATCTAATCAAGATTTTTTTTTAATTCGACGCCTATGTTTTAAGTTGAATGACCACCTATCATGACACCCAATTTCATATCATTCGCTTCAGTCGTTTTTACGTGACTCTTGAACACAAATTTACGCAGTTTGAAAGGATTTTCGCAAAATCTCAAAATCCAATCAGGGTTTTTTAAAAATTGGACGCCTATGTTTTAAGGTAAGTGACCACCTATCATGACACCCAATTTCATATCATTCGCTTCAGTCGTTTTTGCGTGATGCTTGAACACAAATTTACGCAGTTTGAAACGATTTTCGCAAAATCTAAAAATCTAATCAAGATTTTTTAAAAATTCGACGCCTATGTTTTAAGTTGAGTGACCACCTATCATGACACCCAATTTCATATCGTTCGCTTCAGTCGTTTTTACGTGATGCTTAAACAAAAAAAGCGTCACGGACAGAATGACAGACAGACAAACTTTTTTTTGAGGGTCCATCGGATTCCCGGGTGCTTGAAACGGATAGAAATCGCAAAATTTTTGAATTCCAAGAAATGTACAGACAAAAGTCTAATTTTATTTATATAGATAAAAAAACATTTTTCTTTCATTATTAGATTAATCGTCTGATATAAACTAAATTATTATTCATACTTTGTTATTATTACTAATCATTATAGTTTTTAAAAACTATATGTTATATTTAATTGGCTATACTATCTATTTTATTCAATAATTTTAAATTCAGTATTATTCTATTTATCTTTAATTTAATTAATATACCTGGATACTTATAAAGTATAATAGTATTGCCCTTTAGTATTTGGCAACACCTTTATATTCTTCTTTCCACTGGTACACTTTTATTTTGTAGCAACACCAGTTTTCACTTACTACAATTTTTAACTTTGGCAACTCGTTGCACTCGCCTTCCATGTGCTTTCCACCACTCCAGACTGATATGTCGATTTTTCAATGCTTTTTCTATTATTTTGATATCTTTTTGTTTTCCTTTTTTCCTTATTTATAGTAGGGTAGAGCCAGAACGTGTGGAGTGAATATCTCTTTTGATAAGCCAAACAACCGAAACCTTACTATTTTGTTTGTTTTAAATTATAATCTACTGGTTGTGGCTCCTGACGATGGTGCCAGTGGTTATAATCTCCGTTCCGTTCCGTGTGTGTGTGTGTGTGTTAAGAAAATAAAAATACATTTTGTATAACAAAAAAAATCCTCATGGAGGGGGGGGGTAAAAGCCCCTATCCCCCCTTTTTCGTAGCTACGCCACTAGTTGTTTCCTTTAAGAACGAACGTTAAAATCGTATGCATCTCTTACTCTCGTTCTAGCTTATTAATACCTTATTTATTGCTGAAGTCGATTGTTCGATCAATAAAAGCATTTTAAGCCTTTATGTCGGTCCAAATGCCACACAACATTTATATAAATGCGCGTGTGCGCGGTCCAATATCTTCTTTGTCTATTGTGTTTTTGTTATAGGTGTTTTATTGTATTTGTGTGGTCGTGTGGTTCATTTAGTGTTCCTACTCCTACTTCCTTCCAGCTTCTTTTTTACCCCTTGAGTGTACTACTTTAGTAGTTAGACTATATTTTATTATGCACACTCAGGGGCGTAGCCAAGGTTGGTGCTAAGGGGGTCACAACCCCCCCCCCCCACGAGGAATTTTTTGCCGTATAAAATGTATATTCTTCACTCACTTATCACACACACATATACCATATATGTGAGTTGCAGTAGTCGTAACCCCCCCCCCTCTCATGAAAAATTTCTGGCTACGCCACTGGTATACATACATATATATATATACATCGCTATTATTTTAACGCCCGTAAAAATAGAATGTAACTTATCGGATAAAAATATTTATATTCTTTATTTAAAACTAGTTGCGTAGTCCGCCGTTTTACGGGTGTATTACAGGTTTTAAAGCGTAAAATGAGTTGAAAAAAAATGGAAGCTGGTGGTTGCTGGTTTTGTCAGCAAAAAGGCCGGAGACTGAATATCTGTGCGGAAAGGCATCACAACAACCTGATGCAAAAAAAATGAGTGTTTTCGTTGGACGTCCAATATTCGTTGAAATGATAAATTTCAAGGCGTTTCCAGCTATCTATAGAAAACTCACGAACATTCAGTTGTCATTTAGCAACTCAGATGAGAAAGAAAAAGAACGAACCTCTCAAACTCCTTGACGCGATTAAAATTAAAATAGTCAATGTACGTTAACTCGATATTATTAAGGTAACCAGCCGTAATCCTTCAGGAAGTTCATTACTCTTTTTCAGGGTGGCTACAGAAATTTAGAGAAAAAATTCCCTTATTTTTCCCTGATCGTTACACACCCAACAACCAACAACAATCAAAATTACAGTGACGGTAGAAAACTACAGAGTTTAGTAAGGAAACAAGGGGTCACAATAACAATGAAATTCCACCCTCTTGGTGTAAAGGGCAATTGCCAATCGACCGGGATAACGAATCGTCACTTTTCAATGACTCGTCACTGGATCGCCCAGAAGTTTCGACCCAAAAAGAGTGTTTCATATGTCTGATTGATACATATGTCAATATGTATTGGCGTAAACTGACATGGCATGGGATATTTGTTGGAGGGGAAAATGTTTCCTAGCATAGAAAATAACATTTTCAAATAGGTTTCGGCTGAATTTTCTTAAATTTTAGGGGGACAATTGCCCTCTCTTGCCCTTAGTAAGTAACGCCTATATCTATATGATTTTTATGTCTGATTTCTTGTATGATCCGTATCTTAATACGAGTCCGAATAACAGCTCATAGTACATTTTGGACTCATAGTACCCAGATCAATTGAGTCTTGAATTCGTAGAGTGTCTGCATCAGTTGAGTAGCGTATAATATGGAACAAACCTATGACCCACGAGTTAGATGCTGATCCACAACTAAAAATGAAGGTCTCGATCACAAGGCAAAAATGAAAGTTCCCTGACTTTTGGATATTTTTTACTAAATTCCCCGATTTTTCCATATATATAAAGTACCCTGATTTTTCCATGATTTCCAGGATCTGTCGCCACCCTGTTTTTTCGTGAGAGAACCCTTTTAAAATTTTTACTCCAAAAATACTACTCTGCATCTTTCTCCTCCCCCCCCCCCTTTTAAGAGCTGGTATTGACCTGGAGAGAGGCTTTCGCTGACGTCCAAAGCGTTGGCCTTTTTAATATCGGGGTGGCCAGTAGACGGACCAGCATCACCCTCTATGAACGACAAAGAAAGAGGCGGGAATCAAACCAGGACCAATGTCATAGCGTGGTACGCTAACCACCATACAATCTCGGCTATCCTTTCATACACCTAAAAATGTAAAAACTTCAACAGTTGTTTTTTGCAATTCTTTAAACGTTTATTGTCTATGGTGAATAGTTTACATATGAATGAGACTGTATGTACCCTGTAGTGTTGAAACAAAGAGAGTTGGCAGAATTTCAAAATTTTCCCTAAAATCGCCATATCTAATGAGAAATTCTAGTCATACACCCAACTCCTCAAAAAGGTATTCGAGTGTCAGTCAATTTTACTTTCGTGAATAAGTAATTAGAATTTCGCAAAACGCACAACCCCCCCCCCCAAAAAAAAAAGTTATTATTTACTGCATGTTTCATTCTTTATGAATAACACTACTTCTGAAACCTACAGGAAATTTGTTACATTTATTTTGTAGAAGAAATAGTTGGTCACTTGCATATTAATGATTGAGATGTGTTTGCCTTTTTACTGAGATGACCATCGAAACAGATTTAACTTTTTCATCTCATTTCTAAATATTTTTTTGAAATTTAGTATAGGACCAAATCATTATTCTTCACATCCCTAATTCAAACCTGGATTTCGTTTCGAACTCAGGAAAATTTTACCTTTCAGGCAGGGCCGCATTTTCGCTTAGGGACGCTAAGCACGCGTCTAGGGCGCAAAAAGAGAAAAAAATGAAATTGCAGAAAATTACTATGATTTCCTTACGGCTGCCAGTTGTCAGTCCGGACCTGGCGGGTCCATTGATACTGGATAATGGATAGATTATCCCAAGAGCACCAAAACTGGAAGGAGGAGGTGCTCTGGAAGAAATAGTGTGGGGGAGGGGTAATAATTTGAAGTGCCTCGGCCGCCGGGGAGATTAAAAACGGCCCTGCTTTCAGGTTTTACAGCTTTTAAAAGGGTTTTTTTTTCTTTTCTTTTTTTTTTACATGTATTTCTTGAAATTAAATTTTTTTTGCCAACATTACTATGAAACATTTCAAAAGTAAGTTTTAGAAAGGCGAATGGTGAAAGTTTTTTTTTTTCTTTATGTATTACATATTAACCGATTATTGCAAAAAGATAACTTCTTTTTTATATTTTTTTTTTTTTTTTTTTTGCAAAACTGACAAAGAGACATGCTTAATATTCTTAACTAAATAAAATTAAATGGCTTAGTTGCTATCGTATAGCTAATAAATAATGGCCTCTTATAATATAAGTACACTATTTCTAATTAATTTTATATTTATTTGAATAATAATCTTCTTATGTTATTAATCATAATATTTATCGTCTTACAGTTTATCTTAAGTGTAGAAACTAAATTAACTCTATTTTCGAACTTTAAACTATTGCCTAAACGTTTCTTAAGTGGGGTAACAAGTGAAGCTAACCGAGAGTGAGAATTCAGTGTTACAATGGTGCAGGAACCTCAGAAATTTTCGAGGATCTTTATAAAGATGATTAATGAGAAATTAGTGAAAATACTCTAACTTGATATTTTAACAACATATGATGTGACCTGTTAATTTATCTATAAAGAATTTGAACAAACGCATTAAAATATTAATTGATACAGCAATACAAACGGATGATACTTTTAAATTTTAGCATCCTCTATTATCTAAAACATAGCATAAGGGAACTAAAAAGAAACAAATTCTCTGTCCTGTTATGCTTTCTATGCGAACTCTTACCTGACTTTCAAACATAAAATGTAGATACCCCACACAATAAATTAATAAATTCCTTCCATTAATTATTCAACGCAGAGGAAATAGCTTAAGTTTCTATTTATCTCCTCAAAAGAAAGTTTTCTAAACATATCTTTTACAGTAGAAATAGTGGCAATGGAAGAAACGAAGTAGAAAACTTTCCACACCACAGAACCATATTTACATTATCTTACTCACGAATGAAAAACTTCCAATCTAATTTTGACAGAAGGTGACAGCGCATGAGAGTCAGTAGGCCAATAACCTCCCTCGACCAGCCAAGTGTTGCATAATGAATGAACAAGTCGGTAGGAAGCTTTAACGCTAGTTCAAAGAAGAGTAATTTAGAGATTAAGTGAAAAGAGTAAATAAATTACAAACAATAATGAATAATCAATGAAAATCGTTTAAAGCTATCAACATGTAAAAATGCTGAAATATAATTACACAACAGGTCTCTAAAACTTGTACCATTTCAAAACAGACACTTTGCGCAAGCGGACAAGATTAATTGTAACAGTATAGAAGGAAAAGAAATGCTAAAGTCATAAAGGAATACATGTGTATATTTTTTGCATTTTAAACGATTACTTAGTATGCGAGCGATGTCTTTTTAAATCGAGTTAAATTCAAAATGTCGTACATTCAATGCAATTAACTTTGGTTTCACTAAGAGTTGATAATTTATATTTTTAGTTTCGTTCCATTAATTACTAATGTCTGGGTACTTTTTTATCTAGTATCTATTTTAGTTCACTTCTATTTATCATACCTGCCAACCTGGGAAAATTAACACCAGTAAAATCTTGTGCTCATTTCAGTAATTTTCCACCTCACATCAGTAAAACTAAGTTCATTTTTTGTTAATGACTAGTGCTCTTGTTACTACTTGTCAAAACTAAGTTTATTTATTGTCAAAATGCTCTTTAATTTAATTTTTAATATCATTTTCATTCACAACTGAACCTGCTCTACTTAGTGAAGTTTCCACCCCCCTTCCTCACTGATTTCCTAGGGGGGGGGGGTTGAAAATTTAAAATAGGAATAACTTTTTATTCTTACGGAATTGGAGCTTTAAATGAGAGAGTACTAAAGCAAAATATTTACTCTCAAGAGAGATGGAAAAGGATTGAACTGAAAATCTGAACCTGCCCAATTCAATGCTGCTTTTTTTTTTTCTTTGTTGGTTTCTTCGAGAGAGGAGGTGGAGGGGAGCTAAAATATTACATTTAAAATCAAAATAGGAATCAATTTTTATTCTTACGGCATTGGACATTTAAATAAACGAGTGTTTAAGGCAAAGTATATATTCTCTGGACGGATGGAAAAAGATTACACTGAAAAAAATTGAGACCTTCGAAAATCGCCAAACAATCCGTAAAATGACTCGTCATATCCGTACATCAGTAAATTAACACTAAAATAAGTATATTTTACGGATAATCCGTAAAAGTTGGCAGGTATGATTTATTATACCTTTTGAACTTCGTCCCTTTTTTTAATGCAAATTCTCTGTATTATTACAAATGTAAAGAAATAGTTCAAGTTAATATTAGTATTATTACAAGTTGTAAATGGTAGTTCACTGTTTGATTTGTAAACAGTGAACTATATACAACTTGCAATAATTCACTGTTCTAATTAACACTTGCATCAGAAAATTAAACTCAAAAAGAAGAAACTTCACTTTGCTTTTCAGAGTTTGAGAAGTTTGCTTGAACTGTTTACAGATTCATGTAAACGATAAAAACAACTGTTCAGGCACCAGATTATATGTAAGGGGAGGAGGGGGATATACAAAAGGAAAATTTCAGCATTTTATTTCCTACATAATATATTTTGAACTGCGGAGAAAATAACTATTCGGCAGGCTTTTTTCACACCAAAAAATTTCGGCGGGTGCAAAATGAGAATTTGTGGACTTGTTTTACATATGGCATAATTTTTATGCCTAAGCCTGCTACAATAATGGTTTCTAATTTAATTTTCTTAAACGCATGACATCAATCTCACTTACGATACCTACTTTTTTACTCTATAGGATGTTGGGGGAACTTTCAGGAGAAAAAAATCACGAAAAGTCAGCGAATGAGCGGATTTTCAGAATCTTTCAACCAAAAGCACCCCCCCCCCCACCACCACATGTATATAAAACGCATCGGTGTATATTTACAAGTCGATCTGTGGATTCGCATACCAAGCAAACGACAAACGTTTCATTTCTATAAGAGATAAGCAGCAGCAAAGGTCAATCTAAATAAAAATTACATTTGTGTAACATTTGATATAATAAATAAGACTTATATCGTTCTTTATTTTTAGCTGACGCTGGTCCGGGAAATATTTTACATACTTACGGCCATCCTGATATAAAAGGTTCAGAAATACTGACCAATGGGAATATTCCCAGCAAATCGAAATCCGGGCATTTGCGAAATTTTATCGACATTGCGACCATGTGAAGAACAAATACACTTGCAAATATCACACTTTCTACTACCATAATGTTTAAGGTATCTATCGGATTCCGAATTCCGATTTACTGGAAATATCTCCGATTATCTAGATTCTTCTACGAAAATAATTTTGCGATTCGTTGCCAAGGTAAAACTGCGCAGATTTCTCTTACACGACGTTGTTCCTTTTCGGCACTGTTTTAGTATGTCCAGATGGACAGAAAAGGAATATGTGCGTTGCATTTTTACAACAATGTGAACACTTATTTGTGTTGCAGTATACACAACGAACGAAGTTCCGAACACTTTTGTCTGATTTGTATATAGCAGATAAAGGAGGGGGGGGGGGGTCACTGCGGGACGACAGATATTTTTCTATGATTCAAAATCTCAAAAATTAGAAAATATAATTTAGTTAACCCGTATGGCAAAACTGTGGAAACTAGTCACTGTCACATTTAGGAAAGTTACTGCCACTTTTGTTATTCATAAATTTTGTACAACTTCTGAGTTTTTTGTTTAAAAAGATTTCGTCGGGGGGGGGGGGGGGGGGTACAATGGGAGATTCTGACTGAGGTGCAGTGGGACGGTGCCCCACTGTATATAAGCTTACGCTTGTGGAGGTATAGAAAAAACAACGACACAACGAGCCGGATTTAGGGGAGGGTAAGCGGGGCTGTAGCTCCGGGTCGCCCACAATACATATTTTTACTTAAAATTTCTACGAACACCGAATAATTAAAAAGTAACGTCACGATTTTTATCCCCAAAGGTTTCAGATACAAAGAAATTAATTATTGCGCACATTTCGCATACTACTGGCACTGAATGTGATCCGTTGCGAGCCATATCGAATTAATATTAAAGAGTCCAACACCACAGAAGAGCAAGAAATAGCGAAATAGACATTTTTTGAGTAAATAAAATCTACCTCCACCAAAAATCTAACCCTGGACCACTAGGCGGTGTTAACGCTGTACCCATTTTACCACATAAGTAGTTAAACAAATTCTTTTAACTTTTGTTGGAAATATATAAGGGAGCGCCACTTCTTTGTTGTCCCACGGCGTCTACACCAATAAATCTGGCATTGACTGTCACAGTTTTCATTTCCGGTAGACTTTCGATCTGATTCGATGATAAAATGAATTTTTGCAAACATTTTGTGACCATTTGCTGTTTAATTTGATGTTATTTAACTATTTTCAATACATCAAACATTGTTGAGCAAAGTATTTTGCAACTTTTAAATGTGTTTCATCATTATAACTATATTTAAGGCTTGTCAGTGGCGTAGGCCGAAATTTTTCATGTGGAGGGGGGGGGGTTACGACTACTGCAACTCATATATATGTATACGTGTGTGTAATAATGGACTGAAGAATATACATTTTGTATGGCAAAAAGTTCCGCATGGGGGGGGGTATGACCCCCTAACCCCCCCCCCCTTTGAGGCTTGTCATTTAAGAACTGCTTTTATATCTTCTTCGTTTGTGTTGACTATCTCAACCTGTATTTAACTGTAATAATAGTAATGCATGGCAAAATATATCTGATTTCGTATGTCTTACTATTGTTCCACTGCCCCCACTGGCTCACAATATGACAACTTGCGTACGTTTTGAAAATTAACTTTTTAAAAATAAGGATAATTTCTGAAAAAAATTACAATGAAAGTTAAGAGTAGTCAAAATATTGTTCTGCATTTAATATTTTAGTTAAAAGAAAGGAAATTATTTTAAAACAAATAAAAATTGTTCCACTGTGCCCCTTCTCCCCTACCCCTTAATGCGATCCCAGTTATTGTTATCAATCGTTTATTGTTGTCGAAGTCAGTTTAATACTTCAGGGCACAGCCAAGTCCCGATCATCAAATATACATACACATACTACATAAAAATAACTTCTTTCAAGTATAAATGAAAAGAATTGCAAAACTTATCGCACGTATCTTTAAGCCCATGAGATATTTTTTATAGTACACCTTGCAAGGAGAAACTCACGGCGTTGGGCCCACTAATTTTGACCAAATGCTGCTGGGTTTTAGAGGACCCTTAGTAGTGGAGAAAAATGGCAGACAATTAGCTGCCAACTTTTGAATATTTACTAGAAAATGGCAATTAAACTTTCGATACAAAGTTTATTTAAGAGACAACAATTTGTTGAAAAATACAAAAGTTTTGGGTCCTTGAAATTGGTGGACCCAGGGCAAGTGCCCCGGTTGCCCTGCCGATAAACAGACTCTGGGCACAGCTCACCGTAAAGGTTTAGAGGTGAATGAATGTGCCCGAAACGTTTTATTCAACAATTAAATTTTTACAATACACATTTTACATACTTTTTACTTTACAATAGTTCATTACGTTCTTTAGAAAAAAAAAAAGAAAGGAAAGGGAAAACAAAGTATTAATATTACAACAAATTAATAGGTAAAATACATAGTAAAGTGATGTTTGGTTTTGTATCTTAATTTTGATGTGTTAAAAAAAATCACTAAAACAAACCAATTGGTAAAATACATAGTGATTTTCTTTTATACTATACTATATAATTTAGATGTAAGTTATAACATATATGTATATTATAGAATTTAGAATTAGGTGACTGTTATCAAAATCAGCTGGCATTGACTGCCTGTATTCTATTTCATGCAAAATCAAACGCTTTGTGTGATCAATTTTTCGTTTAATGTTATGACTTTTTTCGCTGACCAATTCCTAAAAAATATACTAGAAACAGGGTTTTGACGAGAAGCCTATTAAAAGCATGACTTCTAAGAAAAATTGTGTATTATTTGTTGACAGGTGTTAAGCACGTGTCAATGATCACGTGTATTAGAAGATCAGTGGAAAAAACTATTCAGACGATGTCAATGATCACGTGTATTAGAAGATCAGTGGAAAAAACTATTCAGACGATGGGGCTGTAGCATGTTTACTAACACTACGTCACGTAGAGCAAGCCTATTGGTTACGTTCCAGTTTTGCCTACCAGACATCGTGTAGAACAAGCCTGCCTATTGGTTAGTCTGCCTTTTTTTTGCCAACCAGTGACGTCATCGGTGGGACAATTTTAGAAAGTAGCCACCCCAGACAGGGCCCGATCATCACAATATTGGGCCCAGGGCAAAAAAAAAAAAAAAATTGGGGCCTTTGCACCGGACTATAAATATTTTACGGGAAATTGCAGGAACACAGTATTATACATCTAACTTATTTTAGATACATATAGCTACTTAATATACTGTTTGTTTAAACACTAAATATAAATACAGTGCGCACCGGTTATAACAGACGTGGGATATAACGTACTATCGGTTATAACGTACCTAGAAGCTAGGTCCCGATTGAAGTCCTATATTTATAATGTTATTTAACTTCGCATAAAACGTACTTAACAAAAGTACATACTACGGCTATAACGTACTTTTTATACCAAAGCCAAAAATAAAATTTTGCTTTACTTAAGAATTTTATTTCCTTGTTCTCGGAAATTTCAGTACCTTCAAAAACGCTCATTGCCAGTTTTCAGATTATCTAGCGAGATGAATAGTGTATGAATGAAGGGAGCGATCTTATCTTTTTCGCCTGCTAGGTAGGGCTAAGAACAAGACCATGCTTTTTATTTGTCATTCATCAATGTAAATGCCTCCTGAAAAGCCTTATCTGTTATGATTCTGATAATAGTGAAGAAGAAACAGAGGAGACTATACCACGCATACTAGAGATGAGTTCGGGCTCATTTTTTGAAGCCCGAGCCCGCCCGAGCCCGAGGACTTTTAATCCGAGCCCGCCCGAGCCCGAAATTTCAGCTAAAGACAAATAAATTTAACTACTTCATTAATAGGATACAATAAATTTTGGAGCTTCACACATCTTCTGTCCCCCGTGCCGCTATTTTTTAAAATAAGTACGTCTATTTATCCCATGAATCACTTTTTAAAATCTGTTTCAAGGAGTATGTTCAACAAAGGAGAAATTTTTCACGAGCCCGAGCCCGCCCGAGCCCGAACGCAATCGTGAATTACAGAGCCCGAGCCCGAGTCGGGGCCGGGCTCGGGCTGAGCCCGTCTCATCTCTAACGCATACCCGACGCATTAAATGCTGCAAAAACATTATCACGATTTTTTGAATGCCGCAGTGATGATGCTGAGACTCTACAAAGGTCTATTATGGATATCCAAAATAGTATTTTTAAAGTAGCATCTGCCCATTTAAAACAAAAGAAAATGACAGATTATTTATCTCAATAAAAATTCTAAGTAATAAAGAATTTTCTCTGTCTAATTTAAATTTTAAAATATCAGACCTGTTTAAAACCCATTTTAGAATGAAATTATGAGCCCACCTTTTTTTAATGTAGTATTAAATCTTACCGCGGTACTTTTTATAACGTACTTTGGCTATAACGTACTACTTTTTTAGGTCTCGTGAGAGTACGTTATAACTGGTGTCTATTGTACATAGCAATAAATATTAAATAATTTTTGTATACATAAATAGCATGTATTTATGAAAGGAAATGCAAAACTTGCCTAACATTATAGGGGGGCTTCAAAATACTGTCACTTCTGCATATCAATATTTGTATAGACGAGTTATCATTACCTAGCTGAAGTTAATAGGGAGTTAAAGCAGCCCAGTTTCATTCACGATTATGTTAATATGTTAAATGTCACCAGATATTACAGTGCATGCTTGCATAAACAGAAATTTTTAAATGTACATTTGCAGGATGATGTCGAGTGATTAAGTTAATTTTTTAAAGAATATAAATTTTTTAACAAATGAAAATTTTTTATCAAACATAAATTTGTTGAAAAATACAACATTTTGGGGCCCTTGAAATTGGTGGGCGCAGGGCAAATGCCCCGGTTGCCCTGCCGATAAACGGGCCCTGGTCTAGATTGTATGGTGGTTATCCCATCCACGATTATAGGCTCGGGTTCGATTTCGGACAGATCAGTTTCTATTTTATCATAAGTAAGTTTCATTTTATCATAAGTAATTAGTTATCCGAATAATGCTAAGTACCATCATCCAGTTTTTATTCAGTCGCTTATTGTTATCAAAAATCTGTGGTCCCAAGAGGATCACATTAAGCAGCATCTACTGCTTTAATGTGCAAATCAGACAAATACGTTCGAAAAAGTTTGATACATCTGGCTTGATTTATCAGTCAGTCCTTTTTGCTTTTAACCTTTACAACGGCAAGGCATCAATTAATTCAATGAAGAGAGCCCAACCATGAAATGAAAATTACAACAATAATTCAGTAAGAGAGCTAGTTTTCATAAATCTCAATCCCTGGTGTAAAACGTTGTGTAACAATAAAAAAAAGTTCCTTGCGAGTTATGGCCGAGTATAACTAATGCAGGATGTCTGCGAGCTCTGTAATAATCGGTAGCATCCTGTGTAGATATAAAAGCTAATATCATGTTAGCTTATGCGATTTAAATTGGAAATATCAAGTATCTGATAATTAATCTTCCATATCGGCAGTGTCGGGTGTTTAAAAAATTTATCTGCTGGTCCAGTGAATGGGTACCAAGAAATTTAAATCTTTAAGTCAGCAAGTCGTCAGTTTATAATTTGTTTGTTATTTATAAGAATGTTCACATCACCAGAAAAGTTTCAATATTAGAAAATAAATAAATGAATAATTATTTAAAAAATAGGTTAAACCAATAATGCAATAACTCTATGACATTTGTGTTGTGATTTGACATTCAAGATCCGACCATCCATAACTAAAAATACCAGTAATGAGAATTCTTTGTTGAAAAGGGGGGGGGGGGATGAAGGTAAAATTATGACAAAATTGTGCTTTACGAAATAACAATATTAATTTTCTTGATTTAAAAATATTAATGAATGATGATAGACATCTTAACTTTAATATATACAATACGAGAGACGAATTTACTTTTAATGTAATTAGTTTCACTGATTTTACATCATGTATGCATATGCATATATGTGTCTAGAAATATTATAGCTAATCATCTATATAGAGTAATGTCTCTTTGTACCAGTAATTATAAATCAGATAATATATCTTCTTTGTATGATACTGCATTAAGATATAATTACCCTAGTAGATTTCTAAAATCTATTTTATTTCCTAGTTGTAATAAGAAATACTATAAAAATGTGCCCTCTTCGGAATTCTTGGTTGGAGAGGTTGGGGTTTGGACGTTTTTTTTTTTTTTTTTTTTTTGTTTGCCATGGGTATTTTATTAATACTTGTGTGTTGATTTCTAAAAAAAAAAAAAAAAAGTATATATAAGTGAATGAATGCTCACTGATATTCGCTTTATTTTTCTTTTTTCTTTATGGAAATATCAGACATACTCTTAGTTACTTTTACGATAATAGTGATCTATAGGCGTAGTTAGATGTATACCTATTTAAGTATTATATACCTAATAGATCATACAATTATTTATTTTTATTTATTCATTTATTTATTTTAATTTTTGTCATTATTTAACTATTTAACTTGCGAAATTTAGCATCTGATACTTATGTTTATTGAATATATTGGACTATCATAACCGCTGTTGAATGATTCCTTGATTCATAAGTTTAGATATTTTACTATACATATAACACTGTTAGTTAATTTTTTTGTCTTGTACCCTTTTAAAAGTGATGAAAATCGAAAAAAGTGTTTTCATATGTATAATCCCATGTTTATATAAACAATTTATTTGCATGAAAGAAATTGTGCATATCAATACAATGGCCTTTTCTGTTCGCGATAACGTCTTCAAAAGTTTTCCAAGTTTATTAGGAAATTAAATGAATTAACAAATTAAAAGTAATTATTTTCCATAAGCGGTTCACGGCAAGCAGCTTAACACACGTAAAAATAAATTTACAGATTCAATATATTTTCTACGCCCACCAGATTGTATTGTGGGTAACGCACTGTACTATGGTATCGGGTTCAACTCCTGGCGATCGGGGTTCGATACCCGACTGTGCGTGTCCGTTCCTTCATAGGGGGCAACGTTGGTTCACCTACTAGGTGCCCCCTTAATAAAGAGACTAGTGATACAACAGACATCAATTAGGCCGGATACCGAATATCCTGCGAGGCTTTCAGCCAGATATCCGGTAGCAGTACGTTTTCTTCTTTTTTGTTTTATTTTTACTAGTTTTCTTAGATCATTGAGCTATTACTTTTTTCTTTAAATTTTCTCAATTGTTTGAAATCATTTTGGGATTGTTTCCAAGAATTTAGTACCAGTTTTACTGCAATTAAAGTCATACAAATAACAATGTCATGGATGTTCTCCTTCATGAGTTAGATAAATATCTTAAAAGGTCAGTTCTTGAAAGAAAGTCATCTCCATTCAACTGTTGGAAAATCAGTGTAACAAATTTCCTTACTTTACCAAAATTAGTGGGGGAGTGACATTTTCTCACCAGCTAGCAGTAATACAGCAAGTAAACTATTCTCATAAACAGGATCAATATATGGGGGGGGGCGGGGGACGGTAACCGAATAATTACAAAGACTGAAAAACAGCGTTTTTGTTCAATAATTTTCTCCAATGAAAGATAGAAGTACTTTTTTTTTCCCCATTTCCTATACATGATAATACATTCTAAAAAGTATTAAAAACAAAATATTTTCACAAAATGTTGTTTTTTCGCATTTTTTATTATTGCAATTTTTAGAATGTATTCATATAAATAATAAAAGTCCTGCCCGTAACGCCGCCGGGTTCGACTCATCGCCCCGGTGCGTACTCATGAACTTAGAATTTCTTTCTGTTGAATTTACAGAGTTCAGAACTGAGTTATTGAAACACGACTCCAATTTTGAAAAAATGAAATTATAGACCATTTTTTTTTTCATTGCTCTCACCGAAGTGTTTTTAAATGTTAACAGTGTGACATTTATGAAATCGTATTTTAAAAGATTTTGAGTGTTTTAGATTGTTTATTTTGAAACCGTTTATTTGGAATTCGTGTAAGCGGATGGATTTTGATTTGAACGTTGTTGGATCATAACTTTTATTTCGATTGTTGTGGGACACTGTCATAAGCATTTGTTTAATTTTGAATTCGTTTAACCGGAGTGATTTTGATTTCAACGTTGTTGGATCGTAACTTTTATTTAGATTGTTTTGGGACATTTATTTTTGTCGTAAATCCAGAAGTATTTGTTTCATTTTGAATTCATTGTTGCGGGAAGCTTTTTTTTTAAACTTCTTAAAAAGTTGCCATTGGCTCTCTTCAATTCAAAAACCGCAGTGTTTTTAATAGTTAAAAGTGTTTAAATGTAGTGTTTTTGTGAAAACTTATTTTAATGGATTTTGATTTCAACGTTGTTGGATTATAGCTTTTATTTAGGTTAATTTGGCGTCGGTTATTTAGTTTTTGTCTTAAATCTATAATTACTAGCCGACAAGCCGTTCAGTAAGGTAGACTTCGTGCCTCTGTTAACTGTGTCAGTCAGTCTTACGAGTACGCGTCTATGCAGTAGCGTAGCCAGGGTTTAATTTCGGAGGGGGGGGGGCATCAAATTGTAAGCTGTAAGCTAAAGTTGAATCTAAATAATAAAAGTCCTGAATATAACGGTGCCGGTATCGACTCATCGCTCCCGGTGCATCAGGCGGCCATGTTGAAATTTGATAAAAACGACATTTTTATCTCTAATTAAAAGGAAAAGCTTTTTGTACAGTTCGAAAGATCTCTAAAAGATGAACCTTTTTTCAAAGTTACAGGTAATTTCAACCCTAAATATCTAGCCAGATATCAGGCCTTGAAAAAGTAAGCACAAGCGAAGCGAAGATCGATGAACGAGATCGACGAGAGGTGGCGGCACCTTTGAATAATATTGTGAACTCGGCGCGAAGCGGCACGTGTGGAATCATTCCTTGAATCAAACAAAAAATCGCGGAACATAATCCCTGACGTAGATTGATTAGATGACGTGATATACTGGCGAAAATACTCCTTTGCGTGAAGTTCTTCGAGGACAGTCCAAAATTGCTTTTTTTTGCGATTTGTCCCCACAATGTAAAAAAGCAATTGGGGACAACTTTTAATTATGACATTGTTTTTTAATTAGATTACTGTTAATTATTTCATTAATTAGGAAATGTTCCCAATTGTGTTTCAAATTTAAATTTGGGGACATGTACTCAATTTTACGTTCAAAAATATGGTCACCTTAATTTAACTGAAAAATTTGACAGATTTTGGGCAAATTTATTGAGAATGTGTAAAATTTTGTTTGCACAACTTAAACACCTATTTATAGGAATTCTTTTTTAGAAATTGGCAACACTCTTTGAGATGAGAAAAACGAATTCGTTGTTGTTTATAGACGTTGTTTGATCGTAACTTTTATTTCGATTGTTTTGGGACATTTGTTTTATTGTTTTGTTGTAGAATAGAGCAAATGGGCGGTAAAAAATTCTGCAAAGAGCTTTCGGCTGACGATTAGAAAAATGAGTTATTTACCAGATTTTAAGAAGTTTCTTTACGCCGGACTCGAACGCCATGCCTTATGGGGACATCCAGGAAAAAAACAACAACCAGACAATATGTTTTCAGACATGCGACAAGATGCTCGGCAGCAAGCATCCAAAAGAATCCTAGAAGCAGAGGTGAAGCAAAGTAAACCGCTAAGGAAAGCGATACGGAAGTTTACACCACTAAAGATAAATTTCAATGCTGAAGAATACATCGATTTAGTAATTTGAGAGAAAGAGAAGATAACGTCACCTTCAACTGTTGATAGGCTTACCAAAGAGGATCTAAATAATATCATTGCCAGAATTGAGAATTCAGTTTTTAAGAAACTGCAGTTTTTCTTCGAATTTATTGAAAAGTAACTAAATAAAAGCACGTGCCGATTTAACACGTCAAGCCCAAAATTGGTAAAAATTTAGTTATATTTGGTGATTTTTGTTGAATTTTCAGAGTCGTTGGAGGAACTCAGACATACCAAACAGGCAATAGTATGTTATACAGCCCTTTCCAAGCACTTCCGACCATGGAATAATTTTGTTTATGTCTAAGAACGCCTTTTTTTTCCCCACCATTTTTAAGAAAAAACTCAAAACTTTAGAGTTGAATGTGCAGGCTGAAGACTTTCTCTGAGAGTCCGTTTTCTTTTTGGTTAATAATGATCACTAACCACATACTTTGCACAATAGCGGTATAGCATTTTCGAAAAAAAATTTGATTTTTGGCCCACCTTAATGTACACACAAAGATGCGAGTGCATTAACATTGTAAATTGAAAATTAGAATTATGTGCAAGCGGTCTGCAGCACATTTTTCAACTCTGTTGAAGGCAATTTGTCTGCAGAGGATCGTTCTGTTTCTACGATAGTGTCACCATGTCGCCCTGTTTCTGCCACGGGGCTTACCGATGAATTTCAGTTCAAAGCGAGATTTCAGGTAAAAGAGGAAAAATTGCTCAATAATATATATCGGTTAACAGTACCAGCACCAGTCCGCAGTACCTACAAATTAATAAACGATAAAAGCGAGTTTGAAGCAGCAAAGAAAGAAAAAAAAAAAACGACCAAAATTCAGTCCGGTCCATACTTTAAGAAAGCGAGGGGGGGCCGAGGAATAAGTTTTTGGCCAGGTCCGTGCAGTGCATACCTTGCACGTGCGTCATATGGTTAATCCCTGCATACTTCCATTTCCATAAATCACTTACAACCCTCCTCATTACTTTATGAGGGCGTAAAAAAAAAAAAAAAAAAACCTCGCTTTATCACATTTTTTTCCTTTAAACATATTACAAGCATGATAATGAGATTATCCATCATAATCCCAGTTAATTAAGTTAAGGCACCAGAAATTTACTTTTGTCGATCATCCATAACAATCCACTTCCAACTGGCACGTGCAATATTTGATCAAGGTCGAAAGAACACTTTTCCGAGTACGACAAAACGTTTAGAGCTATTTTTCCTGTAATTTATGAGAAATACGAAAATAAATAGAAAAATTAAAACAGTAAATAAAAATTGCATATAGCAAATTTGCTTTTTATTATTTAAAAAAAAAAATAGTTCCCATATCCAACTTATGTTTTTCCGCAAATACTTACATTTTTCTTTTAATCAAACAGGACGTGGTATGCGATTTATTTTAAAACAGCTTAGGAAAGAAGTAAAAAATAACAACAAGGAAATGCGATTGAATTTCTATTAAACACGTATCATTGTCTATCACAAAGCCTTTGTAAACTGGTGTAACTATGAGCCCTAAAAGTTTCAAGTGTACGCTTTATTATTATTATTAGTAGTAGTAGTAGTACTGTGAGATTATATTGCAACAAATTGCGTTTTAGACATTCTATCTTCTTTTGTTTTGTTTTTCCCTTTCACAAATGAGCGCTATATGCAACGTCAATAATCAGAGAAGATGAGAAAACTATAGAATAGAGAAACTATATAATTTAAAAATAAATAAACTAGATTTGTTTGTCGATGAAATAACGCATAATGCCATCAGACATCTTTCGAGCTTTTTCGTGATTCAAAGATGAATCACAAGAACAAATAATTCCGAATTTTTTTTAACGACCTTTTTTCGAGGGGTAAAGATTTAACAATCATCCCTTCCATGAAAGAAAAAATGTTTGGATGATATCATATGAAAATCATAATGAAATCATATTGGGTAGACCAGATGAATTTGCTGTCATTGTATTTGCCCCCTTTAGAACAAAAATAGCATCTCAATATAAGAATTCTGAAACAGTTAATTTTGAAAACTTTAACTTGCAATAAAATTTTAAATGATAAATTATACTTTAATTTCAAATTTTCCCAGTTATTTTCAGTAAAATATATTTATCAAAAGGGATTGACAAAAGTTGTAAAATCTTAGGAGTCAGAAAAAAATTTTAGGAGACACGTATATATTGAATTATATTAATGAAAAAAAAAACTTAGTCGCCAAAGTATACTTAACTTTTTAATATCCTGGACCACCAGGTTTTGTCGAACCCTGAAGATGTGCATTACGTAACAGAACGATTACACCTTTGGCTTCTATTCGTCAACAAGTACACATTAAAAGAATAAAGTTCTGCAAAGTTTAGTTTTTATAATCAAGTCACTGACACACGAAAATATCAACCCAATTTTTCAAAAACACATAAATAAAACCAAACAAGTACTTACTGTATATGCTGGTTTCATAAACAATTACGAAATTTAACAGACTATAAAGTTATTTGTTGTAGACAACAGAAACAACGCACGCTTTCAAAAAGTGTTCAAACGGTATACTAACTGAAAACGAAATACGTATGCCAATTAAAAAGAAAAAGCACAAGACACGTGCGGTGAAAAAAAAAACAATTCTATTTAAGAAAACACACAAACAAAAAAACTCAGAAAACACTCACCCACATCAATACATACGTGCTGTATATTCTTCCAAGACAATGACGGAAATAAATCAAAATTCTTGTTTTAAAAAGTACAAAATAAATTTGAACGTCACTTTTCAGGGAACTCTGACATATCTCATTTTTCGCTTTTATTTCAAAAAATAAAGGGGAAAAAAATAATGTCATGCATAATCTAATAATTTATGGGGCATTTTTTCACTCACGCAGGCAACAAAATTATGCCATGAGACTCCACTTAACGTGCAGTGACCAGCTTACTTAACTGTGGGAAATCGTGTTGTACTTTGACAGTTTACAGTACTAAGTTATTCCGCACTGTGAAATACTGCTTGAGAATGGAGAGGAAACAAAGCTCAGAGTGTTACTTTATATACTGGAGGATGAGAATAATTTCGTTCATTAATTCATTGGACACTAGACTTGGAGATGCGAGAAAAGAACTAAAATTATTCGGTTACACAGAACAGGGAAATTTTTACTACTAAATCCAGACAATTTATGCTTCATTTATCATCAGAATTTGAGGTAAAGAAAACATGTTATACAGACAAAACTTTTGTAAATTAAATTAATGATTAGTGCAATACAGTAGAACCTCTCTTATCCAACCTCTGATAATCCGCCACTGCAGTTGGTCCGACCATGCTGGAGCAAACATTTTTTTCTAGTATTTTACTGTAGGCTGCCTTCAATTTTTCCGTTATGTATGTATGTACTACAGAAAATACATACAGTACTGATCTTTTCCAATAATAATAACAAATTCTCTGAAGTTCATTGCAATATTTTTACTGTAGCGAACGTGATTGTAGCGCGTTTATACTGTCGCGTAGTATCAAAAACGTGATTCAAATTAGTGATACAACGAATAGCAATTTGGCCGGATACCGAATATTCGACCAAGCTTTCAGGAGGATATCCGTTATCCGGCAGCAGTATGTTTCCTTCTTTTTTGTTTTATTTTCACAAGTTTTCTTAGATCATTGAGCTATAACTTTTTTCTTTAAATTTTCTCACTAGTTTGAAATCATTTAATTTAAAAATCAGAAATCCTTTTGGGATTGTTTCTACGAATATAGTATCAGTTTTACTGCAATTAAAGTCATACAGATAACAATGACATGGATGTTCTCCCTCAAGAGTTAGATAAATATCTTAAGACATCTCCATTCAACTATTAGAAAATCAATGTAACAAATTTCCTTACTTTATCAAAATTAGGGGGGGGGGGAGTGACATTTTCTCACCTGTCAGCAGTAGTACGGCTAGTACACTATTCTCATAAACAGGTCCAATTGATGGTGGAAAAAAAGGTAACCGAATTCTTACAAAGATTGAAAAACAGTGTTTTTGTACAATAATTTCTTCCAATCTTAAAAAAGGATAGAAGTAACACCCCCCCCCCCCATTTTCTATACATGATAAAAATACATTCTAAAAAGTATTGAAAACAAAATATTTTCACAAAACGTTTTTTCGCATTTTTTATTATTGCAGTTTTTAGAGTTTATTCATTTATTATGCTGATTTATGTTATTTCGCTGTATATAACTTTAGGCCGGATATTTGTAATATCCGGCTGTTGCCAATTATCCAGCATATTAGCCACGGGCAGATTAAAGGGGGGCGGACGGGGCGACCGCCCCCCCCCCCGAGAAAAAAGAAATTAATGTAAAAGATCCTATTTTACTTCCATAAAATGGATGTATATGTCAATCTTCTAACTAACCGCCCCCACCGCAACCCCGACAAACTTGAATTAATTTTGAGTGTTTTTTCTGTATACACGATATTCTGCTAATTAGCATTAGTAGTATTGCTTAAATCTTTTGCAAGTAAAATTAATCTTTAAATACGGATTTTTTTTTTTTTTTTTTTTTTTTTTTTTTAAGTACTGGAAGAAAAAAGGAGCTTAACCTGTACACCTGCATACACAAGAGCACTGTGGAATATTACCCAGATGACTTTTTAGGATATAGTAACTCTAAAATCTTAGAATGGCTGACTAAGATGCCAAAAACGTGATTCAGACAGTTCTTTATTTTTTCTAATTTTAAAAAATTTCTATATAATCAGATTATATTTAAACTTTTTCTTTTCGAAGCATTTCACAATTAAGATACTCAGAAAAGTGTGATGGCGCTGTTTTGTTTCGGGGGAGACATCTTGTACCATGAGCCTGGTGCACAAGCAGAACCATCAATGGTTCCAGTGATGGTTGAAAAGTACTGCAGTAAAACACCCTTTTAACATGAATGTATTATCAAAACACAATGACTGACTGGCTATAAATACCAACTTCGGAGTCTTCTTTAGCGTTTGGACACAGTGCAATATACAATATAATCAACCCCAAATTAAAAGGAGATACAGACATTTGTATATGTAAAGGATAGTCTCAAAAAATAGCTTTTATACTTCATTAGCTGAAGTACCCGTTCATCGTACGGGAGGAAGCAAGCATTTTTTTTAACACATCTAATAAAAAGAAGTTTATTCGATGGAAGCAGAATTTTCGAAACTGCCATATTCTTTCACTCATAAAGTTAACATTTCCCACAATACCAGTTCGTAACAGAATTGGCAAAATTTAATCAAGTGTCAAATGAGGGGGTTTTTTTTATTAAAAGAAAAATAATTAAGGCCATTTTAGCATTTACAATAGAGTAAAATACGCAATTTTGTCTCTAAGCCTCGATCAGACTTCATCTGAAGTAGTCCGAAACGGCGCTTTTCAACTGAAGGCAGTCGTGCACTGCATAACAGATATGTAAGTAAATCCCAGCTTCAGTCGTAAAACCATCATAAATCACACAGCCAAAGACAGGTCTGTTTTTCACTTCGTCTGTGAGCAATAAAGGGTTTTTTTTTTTTTTTTTTTTTTTTAAATAATCAAGAAAATCATTCTTTTTATCCGATTTTTTTAAATTGAATTATGGAAAATTATGTATATACAGCGGAACTTTGAGATACGAGACATGATCAGGTCAATTTTTTAAATAATTCACTGTAGATTATACAATATGTACAATAATTATTTTGAATAATTAATTGTTTATTATAATGTGGAGAAAATTTTTAAGATAATATGAATTGGAAACAGTCCATATAATATAAAATAAAATGGTATTGACAAGCGAACAGTCATAATTGAACTGCAGGGCCGAATAATTATTGAAAAAGAGGTAATCATTCATTTTCTCTTTATCACAATTTGCTATTTCTTTAAATACGGGAAAAAATTATCCTATTTTTTTTCCATAAACAGAAAGCACTAGATTTTTACACGACAAACATAAATTAATCATGCTTGTTGTACATAGTTTACACATTAGAAGTTCCATCTCTCAGAGTGAATAACTAAGACGGGTGTAAAATAATATAACACAACTAAGATGTATTCGGAAAGTCAGTAGCGTTTTGAAAAGAAAAAAAAAAAGTAAAAGATTTTTTTAAGCCATTTTATTTTTACACGAAAGCGCAATGTTCAAACAATTGTCGTAGTGGGTTATCAGCTTTTCTATACCTTTTTTTATAGAATCTTCCCACCAATGACGATAACCACGAGTTTAAGAAAACTACAGCGTGCAATTCAAAAGAAACGGAGGGGAATGCTCAGAGGAATTGTGTTGCTTCATGAGAATGCTCGTCCCCATACTGCTGGTGACACGCAAACAACGATGATTAGACAGTTTCGATGGGAGCAGTTCGATTAACCCGCCATACAGCCCAGACTTGGGGCCGTCCTATTACCACTTGATCCTGCACATGAAGCGCGAGCTAGGTGTCAAGCAATTTTGGATTCCGACGATGAGATGAAAAATGCTGTGCCTGTGGAGTCGTGGGTATCGTCATTGGCAGGACGTTTCTATGAAGAAGGTTTAGAAAAGTTGGTATGATAACCTGTTGCGACAAGTGTTTAAACATATGCGGAAACTACGAAAAAAACATTCAAAATACAGGTGCTAAAAGATAAAATAAATAAAAACTTTGTAAAAAAGATATATGTACAAAAATATTAGGTATGCTCTTTCATGTAAAAATAAAATTGACTTGAACAAAAATTTATATATATATATATATTGTATATATAAAACTAATGAGTAAAACACAATATATACTGCAAATTATATTTCAAAACGGTACTTACTTTCCGAATACCCCTAATATTCATTTAAATCATTTTCCCCCTATCAACAGACTAAAATTTCAAAAAACTTAAAAGAAATAAGTTTTTAAATATTTTAAATGGTTTTACACTCCTTAAAATAGATACACCTTAGAATAAACAGACTAAAATTTCATACAATTTAAAAGAAATAGGTTTGATTAAATATTTTACTCCTTAAAATAGATTCTTATTCTTTTCTTTTGCTTCTCTTTCTTTTTTGTATTAGCCAGTTAAAATCTTCTTAAAAGCATTTCCACAATCACCGTAACTATTAATACCTTTCCCATCAATTTTTATCAATTGAATAAAATGATTAAGACCCTGACAGCAAGATACACTTCATGAATATTAAAACTTAACATAGGATTGCCAACAATGGCATTTTCCTGACTGCAATCAGCTTAAGGTTGTTGTAAATAGCCTTAAATAATCAATAGACCAAATGAAATGTACACGTGTACCCAATATATAGTATCCACATTGTCAGGGAGCAAAAACAGCAGCATGAACAGTTTTATTCTACAGTTTAGTTTTAAAAATATATTATTGACGTGCGTCGTAACGTTAATAAAACAATGCACAGAACGAAAAAGTAGTTTTTTGTTACCTGCTCATATTTCCTTGGTCTCTCTCACATGTACACTCACACATGCATCATACACTTATTGAATGCAAGTAACATTTTAAGTTTTCTATAAACATTATAAAATAATACAGATAAGACCGTGAAAAATTCCTTAATTAAAAAATCTTATTTACATCATAATTTCTAGTTCTATCACACAATACTCTTATTGAATACACAAATATGCCATGAAGATCGTTTCCTGTTTGGTGAATCACGTGCAAATAGACAGTTCTAGGATGGTTGCTTTGCAGCAAAGTTATACTAGGGCTATCCGCCAAAGGTGAGAAATGCCTGGAGCAGGGGACTTTTTAAAGGGTTCTAACGCGCATTCAAGTTACAGCTGGAGAAAACCGTCCAAAATTCCAGACCGTTTGTTCGACAGCTGCGCGGTACACTAGAACCCTGAACCTTCACACTTCCGTAATCTACCAATGTTACTACTCAATAATTCTAAGAAGGCGTCCATAATCAATCTGATACAAGATAAACCTAAGAAAGGTAAGAAAAAACACAAAACCCACCCCCCTTTTTTTTAACTGCCTGGAGTAAAAGAAAAGTCGCTGAATTTTTAGTATGGAAAATAGCATTTTTTAACCAAAAAGATATCCCAATTTGTTTGCTTTAATTCAATAAAAAGAAATCTGCTTTTTAATCGCCGTTGGATACCCTGAATTTATTTTAAAATAATACTTATAGTGCAATCCTACACATAAATAGTATGTTATCATTCAATGCATAATGCATAATTTAAACAGCTGCAACCAACTTGGTACATAAAATCAATCTTGATAAAAACGACTTACAGAATGCAATACCTGTACATTTCTTTTTTCTGTCTTTGCAAAGCTAATGCGGAAAAGCTATCGCACGAATAATAGGCAATTTCTACAACGGATGAAAAACAATATTCAACTGCGCATCAATACAACTGGTTTAATACTAATCCCTACTTAAGAGAACCGGTTTCTACATCCATCAGTTAAGCCTTGAAGGAATGCGATATCTATTTTTGTTCAAAATCTTAAATCGAAAAATAAATATACAACATGCATATATTCACAATTTTCTACAAGTCTGTACGTCTACGTAAAAAGGAGGATCCCCTTCTCTTCCTCATAAATATAATGCTGTTTCAAATTGAAATAAAATTTGGAGGCAAAATTTAACTAAATGCGCTTTTTACAAAAGGTGTCTTCAAACTAAAGATGAAACAGCTGTACAGACGCTGAAGTTTATTTCGTTTCATTCTGCACAGTGACAATTTAGGATTATTAAAATAAAGAGATACACAATAATTTTTTTTAATCCAAAAGTTTAAAAACATAAAATAGTTTTAATTACCCAAATAAAAATATTCAAATTTATTATTTATATAAAGAGAACAGGAAAGTAATAATACATTCAAGTAGCTAGCCAGAAAGAAAAATATTAAGTAGTGTTCCCCACCCCCAAAAAAGCGGGGGAGCATGCAAAATTTATTTATAAAAAAATAAGAGCTTATAATTATCATTTTATTAGCAAAATTCCAGAGAGCTTTGAGCTTCTGGATCCTTCCTTTGGCTAAGTCCCTAGATTTATGTATGTTAAGACCCCTTGCTTTTCTTAAATTCATTCTCTCTTTCTCTCTCAGGAAATTTCTTTGAAGTAACGACATTCTGTACCTCTCTTTCTCAATGTGAACCACTTTTTATAAGTCAGAATATTTTGCGGGCAATTTAATTTTACTTCTTTTCCTTTAAAGGCAAATTTATCTATCTCATTTAGCTGTTTATCATCATATAAAACTATGCTGAACCCCGACTTTTAGAAATCTCAATGTCCAATGGAGGGAAAGCTACTCGTGGACTACTTGTGGTTTTCTCGAACCGCAGTTGGCGATGCGAATAGTTTTAGAGCTTAGGCCATAACACTATCTTATTTTTTTTTTAGGCGTAGTACAAAGGATTATTTAAAATGGGGTATTTTAAAACTAAACTGCGGATGAAACTTTTTTTTTTTTTTTTTTTTTTTTTGCGTTAATGCAACATTTTAGCTTCTTTATATAACTATTCAGAGTTATATCTTGAGTTCTATGGTGTTTGAAAATTAATCAATTATGATTATAAAATGTTAGTTTCGTAAAATGGCTCGACGATTAAAGGTTTTAAGATTTTATTAAAAATAAATAACCTATAAACAATTTCAAGGCCTTTATTAGGTTATTTAAAAGCTTAAATTATGGAGAAAGCTTGCCTCCAATGCTTCCATGTTTTACAAGAAAAACGAAAACACTTACGTTGTTTTTTGTAACTTGAAAATTACAATGGCAAACCATTATTAAATTTAAGTTTTCACAAAACACTATCTTGATGAACAATGTTTTGATACTTTTAATGTAGAGGTTAATTTTATTCATATTTATTATGAAATATGTTTTTTTTTAAACTTGAGTTTAACAAAAGGATTTAAGTGGATTATGCTGAACGTTTTTTTAACCAAATAATTGTTGCTTTTAGCAGAAAGTTTGCTCACAATTCATAGTTTTTTTTTTTTTTTTTCAATTCTAAAACTTTGTAGCTTTTGAAAGAATATATAATGTTTAAAATTTTTTCTATAAGAGAGCATTCAATATTTTTAAAAACATAATTAAAAATGTAATCTCATTAATTTTTTTCCCTTAAGATAATTAAGTTTATAAGAAGCATAAGTCTACCGACGTTCTTTCTCTTTTTTTAATCACTGTTTGATGTTTCACCAAAGTACAATAACCTACTTTCATCCATTAAACGAAAAGATACGACAGTATTTAAAGTTATTGTTCACATAATCAATCTTTACTAAAACAGGATTAAGAAATTTAACCTCTTCGTTCCAGAGGTCCCCATATAGGTACCTTTTTAATTCCACTGTTAAAGCAATTCTTTAAGATTTTTTTGTAGTTCTGAATTGACGTACATATCCGTCGATGCTTTAATTTTGAATAAATGATTTTAATGCACGTGAATGTGTAAATCCTACACACTGACGCACAAATTTTATTTTTGTTTCCCGTTACACAAAAGAATATTTGAATGTTGTTCAAATTTCCTGAGTTGATTTTGTGAATATATATATATATATATATATATATATATTTAAATTCATATAGCTGAAAAGAATTTGTAGGTCATTATTTACCTTTAAAATTGTCTTGATAGTCTTCGTTTACGCATGTTAACACACTTTTTCTACTGAAACACAGATTGAGAATTGGGCTTTTATTCGAAAAATTATTTGAAAATACGCTTTCTTGTCGTTTTTAAGTGTAATACATTTTTTAAAAACAATTACGAAATTGCTCTTTAATTTGAGATGTGATATTCTCGTCGGGTCTAAAGAGGTTAAGTTACTTACTAATTTTTATAAAAACAGCATTAAGTAACTTAAAATAAAATTACCTTCTGAAAAAATGCTTTTTTTAATTTAGAAAACAATAAGTTTAAAAGTAAATTACTCAAGGATCGATCAGCAACAAACTAAACTATTAAATAGTTTTTACTCAAAAATATGTAATAATTATCATTATAAGATGGCAAACTGAGAAGAAAAAAACTTTCTTATATATTTCGAAATAATTGCCTTGTTTTCATTATAAAAATTAACAACTATAATGGTATTTAAAAAATTAACTACAATAAAATTTAATTATTTACTTTTCAATATTCAAAGTGTCCCCCAAAATTATATATATATATATATAATTTTGGGGGACCAAATATTATACACAATGGCGAAAATAATTTTATAAAAAACTGACTCTAGTAAAAAGTAGTAAGAAAGCGATGATTTTTTCGCAGTAAGATACGTTCTGAAGAAGGAATACGGAATCTTATGTGAGAAGATCTTAAATTACATAAACAACAAACACATGAAATTTCAAATTGCAACGCAAAATTTAAGCGAACATTTTTCTATTCAGAATGAAAATCTGTATCGGGCATTCGACATAAATACACTAAGAGTAACAGGCAAAACAAGATTCTAAATCACGAACGTTTTTTAAATGTAAATTTTATAAAAATAATTTTATAATATTTAGTAAGAAATTTCTTTTATAATTGTTATAAAAGACAATATTCTACAACAAAAAATATCTTACCGATTTCAGCCACAGACAACTTTCGGTATCATGTAGAAGTCGCTCGGTGAACAATTCAGTCTAATTTTGCATTAGCATATTCACGTTACCATCCCAAACCAGTATCAGCACTTCAGCACGCTCACTTTCTCCGAAAGACCGATCCGTCAAATAAAAAAATAAATAAAAATCCAATTGGTATTCGAGGTTCATCCGATTTTTCTTAAGTGTAACAGGCTACGGGAGAACACGCACTCTCCGGGCTCAGAATCCTCAGAATGTTTACAAACAGCCCAGCAGAGCGTGAATAATATGCAAATGCAAGAGCAGAAAATGACGGGCTAACCGGTTTGCTCGGAATTCGTTCCCAGCCCATTCTCTACTTTCCCTAAATTATCCCTTAGTCATTACACTTCTTTTTGTTTTGCTTTCCAGCATAAAAGTGTGCTAGAAGGGTTTCGAAGTCATGGGCGTACGCTCCTGGAGAGAGATGGCAATTTTCGGAGCCGACTGACTCGCAGGGCTTCTTCCAGGGAAACAATTTTATTTTTTGATCTTCATCGACTGGTTGCATCACGATGCATTTCCTGTTACCAATCTTCCTCCAGGTCAAGGTTGCATTTTCAGGTAGCTAGACGCTTGTCATAGAAGACAGTGAGAGGGAGGGAAAAAAAAAATGACAACTATGACATATTTTAACATCAAACTAGTCACAATTCTGACCCGATAAATAGCCTTATATTACGTAAATGAAGGAGAAATAACAGGATAAATCGCTTCAAATGCATCATTAATGAAACACTTTACAACATAGTCTATCGTTACAAAGACGCGACAGCGGAGCTTTTACCCTTTTCTGTCCTTCGTTACTTCCGACACGGAATTTTGAATGACTCCCTGTGGCACGTGGCACGTCGAGGCTTTGCAGCGATGAGAAAGTTGCAGTTCGAAAGAAGGTTAAACGGTTAAAGCGAATAAAACACTAACACATTCATTTTAATCCCCTGCAGTCCCTGCAGAATTGGGGAAAAAAAAAAAAAAAAAAAAGATTTTAAAAAACCCAAAAGTCGGTTTTGGGGGGTTTAAACCAAGGTTTTTTTTAAATCCTTTTATGATTGCATACTACATATTTACAAATAAAATTATTTATAAAATGTTCAAAGAACAATTAATATTCCTTCTGAAAATAAAAGTAAATAAGCAATTGTTGCTATACTTATGTGCACATTGAAATCATTCAATTTTAATATTTTATTTAGAGATACTATTTTTTATATTTAGTATATAACATAATACAATAGTAATTGTTTACTACATTTTACATGGAATATTGCTCTAGATTCATCAGTAATAATGGTGATAAGTTGTTTAAAATGATATTTTTAAGGTTCAGAAATAAATTGTTAAAGCACAAAACCTCTATTTTAGAAACAAATTAAAAATGCAGCCTATAATTTAAGTTTAATTAACAATTTTTAATAATTATAAAACAATAAGGTATCCATATAAAAACTTTTGTTGATACTTATAAGGATAATTTTAAAATATATCAGAATGTATTCTATTTGTAGTATTCGTAATTTTAAATTATTCTAAAAAAAAAAATTTTTTTTAATTGGTTTTTTGAGAAAAAACCGTTTGGTTTAAACAGAACCAGTTGGTTTAAACTGTGCCAACCCTGGTCCCTAGAGTAAATTTATGATAATTCTTCTGTTTCTCCCCTGCAAAAAAGTTATCAATGCTCTTTTACTGATTTATTTCTCTTTTTTACTTATTTATTATTATTGTTGATTATTATATTTTAAATTTATATTTTTAACTATATTTTCTTTTAGATAATTAGTTCTTCCCCATCCTCTTTCAACTTTTATTCTCTCTGATTTTTTATTTATTTTTTATTTTTTCCTTCTTTCGAACTGCAACTTGCCACGCATTTATTTTCAATTGTAACTTTCCTGCCGTTGTAGATGATGGAACTTATTGCAGCCGATGAAAGGTGGACCTTCTGTTCCATGTAAGATCATTCTGTGGTGCATTTTTTATTTGTGTGTGTTATTTCCAAAAATTCTTAATTAATCAAAACATATTAAACTTTTTTGTTCCGTGTAGATGAACATGGAAATTCACTTTTAACTGCATAAATCAGTAAACACTTCTGAATCTTCCTGTGCAGGCGTGACTTATTAAGGGCAAGGGAAAGGAGAGCATTGCCCTGAGCACTAAAATTCAAGAAAATTCAGATATCACCTATTTGAAAATACTATTTTGTACACATTTATTACACATTACACATTTTTTACACAGGAAACATTTTTGTCCCCTACCCCAAATGTTACACGCTAATTTATGCCAATGAGTTGATGTAGGGTATATGGAGTAGTTCATAGTAGAACGCATATAAATTTCACGGCAATCGAATAAATTTATGGTAGATTGGAAAGATCACGGACGGAAAAAGAAACCAAATATCTTTTCAACTTAGTTACAAAGTGTTAAAAAAGGACAACTATAACCTATTTTGACGTCAACTAAAGACAACAGTCTTATTACGCCAATGAAGGAGAAATAAAATGGACAGATGCCGTGTGACAGAAAAATGATGTTTGGCATCAATCCTCGAGGAGAAAAAATAAATAAATAAGGGAAAAATTAGAGAATACAAAACAACACTTAAGCATGAATATTATAGTATTCATTTATAGTCATAATATACAAAAAAGGAAAAGCTCTTTAGCTTTTAATAAAAACAGCCGTCACAAAAATACGTCAAGACATAAAAAGATTCCAAAGGATAAGCTAACACGCCTTTAACCTTACTTGAACTAAGCGACTCGCTGATGTGAAAACATTACGTAAGACACATAATTAAAACAAAATCGTGTTTGAAAAAAAAAAAAAAAGTCTCCATTTCTGTAGATGTAACTATAAAAGATGAGGAACGGGGAAAAGAGTGCAGGACACAAGAATGACTTCATACGTATACTAATCTCGAAGTTTAGGAGCAAAAGCTCTGTCTTTTTTAAGGCATTGCAAATGAAATTGCGAGGTTGCCAAAGTTCACAATAAATAAATTAATGTAATGCAAACTTTTTTTAAGAAACAGAAAAATAAATCATGAGGAACGTTTTGATTGTAAAACACTTTCCAGAGCAATCTTGTTAGAGATAACACTGCTATGGAAGGAATAGTTAACCAGTCCGCACCCTTCGTCATAAAGACACAGCGGCAGGGAATTTACTTTCTGCGACCATCGTTGCTTTCTAGCTTCAGTTTTTTTTTTTTTTTTTTTTTTTTTTTTTTTTTTTTTATGTCCGGCTGAAGCAAGTTGAGTTTTAATGATTCAGGAAGCAAACATGTTAAACGTTAAAGCATTTGTTTTAATCAATGCCTTAAGTGTCAAAATCACAGCTATTTTCTTTTCGTAAAAAAAAAAAAAAAAAAAAAAAATAAAATTTAAAGCTAGATACAATACGTTCTAGCTTTAATTCGCCTTCTAGATTTGACGAAAAGTATAATTTTATAAACTTCAGTAACATCTGTTATATTTGTTTCGTTTGAAATTAACAAAAATCTTTAAAATTCCCTTTCACTGATGAGTTTTCATAGACCTTAAGCATTAGAACAATAATAAAAATAAATTCAGAAGTATACAAAAGCTTTTTTACAAAAAAGCTAAATAGCTGTAAAATTGGCTCTCTCTCTCTCTCTCTCACACACACACACACACACAAAAAAAAAAAGCGACTTAGATAATGCAGAATTAAAAATAATGCAGAGAATAATTAATTCAAAATCATCATGCGTTGTTCACTCCAGTTTAAAATTAGACAAACTAATATTTTTCACAACTTTTTTTATTAAAAATTTAAATACTAAAAATAACTTTTGTCCACAAAATATACAGAAAATCTGAAAGAAGGCCAACAGAACAAATTAAATATTTATTTTTGTTAGAGCTTCTATAATCTGCATTGTTTCTTTATGAGCTATGCATCCAATAAGCAGATTATCTCACAGTCTGGTTTCATGAAGGCACAACTGAAATTTTTGAACAGAACAAAACATGAAACAAACAAATTATTTTTTTCTTTTTTAAATAAATATCACTTCCACAACGCACTTTTGACACTTCAAAATTATAGTATTACAACTACATTTTACAATATTTTATTGTAACTTATGCTGTTTCAACTGTAAGAATGACTAATTAGGAGTAGAAGAAATGGCTTTTTAATTGCGAGTAACAACAATGAATACTGAATTCTTATTCCAAATATTTTCAGCAAACGAAAGCAACTTCAGAGGGGTACCAATATTCAGAAATTTGTTGCCTTTGCTGGTGAGAAATCAAGAAGTGGAAAAAATAACCGTAAAGACGACATAAACTCCGGCAACAAACAGCATCATTTTCTTAAAAGAAAGAAGGAAAAAATAAAGCAAAAGGAAAGAAAGATAAGAGGGGGAAAGTAATTATTTTTAATAATCTTAAAAGTGTATCTGTTTAAATGACAATCAAAACTCTCAATACCTGAAATCGTAAATATTTCACAACGAAAGTATGCATTTTAACTCAATTTGATAAAATAAAAATACCTTTTTTATGTAGGAGTGAGCGATTTCATACGCACAACGAAATTTATTTTCAATTATTTTATAGGGTAAGAAACTACCTTTTTTTTTAATGACAGAAACTACTTAGTAGCATATACAACGTGAATCATCCAAGTCCATTTTATAAGGGTGGGGGAAACGACCACATCATATAAAATAATTTTATCTCCCTCCTGTGTTCTTATCACTATATTATCAACAAACAAAACGATAGGATTCACCCTGACCTTCAAATTTCCTTTCATCCTACATACAACACTCCTATATAATTTCAGCGTAGGTGCCAAAAGAAAGCAATCAATCAAGTAGCTACCCACGGAAGAAAAAATAGCCGGGAAGTCTTCACATGTATTAGGAAAAAAATCACATTCAAATTTCGATGTTGGAAGTTTTTAGCAGAAGCTGAGTCCAAGTCTTTCTTAAACTAAATAAGGCAAGTCCGTGTATTTTAAAAATGAAAACATTAAAAATTTAATGGCCATTACGATAGCGATCTTAAAATATTTTAGCATGAGTTTACTTTTGGTTATTCTATCAAATGCGGCACGTAAAAGAAAATCCAAAACATCTAACAACAATTTTTGAGTACTTCTGATTAAAAATAAACTTTTCCCCATACAACGAAAATTTATAAATAAGAAAAAATATTAAGACACAGCAAATTTTAGAGGTTCCCCCCCCCTACCCCCAAGAGGTGCTGAATCAATCTGCAAACCTCAAAATAATATGCAGTGCTCCAGCATCGGCATAACAAACAAACAACACAATAAAAAATACATCATTCATAATCATTAGAAACCGTATGTGGGTATAAAAAAGATATCATGGGCAGGCAGGTACGAGTCCCAGGATCATTTGATTTTTTTTTTTTTTTTTTTTTTTTTTTGAAAATTACAACGATTTAGAAAAGGAAAGGTATGATGTTAAAGGGTTACTTCCAGACTACCATCTGCAACTCGCCCAACATCCACAAGGTTTTTTTTTTTTTTTTGTTTTTTTTTTCCTGTTTAAATATTATGCAAAAGTCTTCTGAACAAATAAAACAGTCCACCTAGAATAATGGCTGGATATTGGGTCGGCCAAAGATTTCGTTGTTCTTTGAGAAATGCCCAGTTAAGTTATCTTTTCAACACTTTATTTGGAGGTACTGAGTATCATGATTATCTCGTGCAGTATAGCGTTGATTGTTTTCGCTTCCAATTATCCTTTTTTGATTTCATTCATTTCGAATTGAGGTGGTTCGAAAAAGGGTGCATTTTCCAATGAGAAACTTCCATGACGAAGCATCGCAAACTATTTCAGACAAGTTCGAGCAGTCACATCATCTTCTTTAAACTTTATTCTTCGTTTAGGTTGTTATATGTTATATGTTTTATGAAACAAAAAGTAATCATATGTGGAAAACGCTGCTTATTGATGTTGACCTTTAAAATCAACACAATTTGTCAAAATTTATTTAGAACAGAAGTTCATTTGCCTGTTGCCAATATCCATTTTCAATTTATTTTTCCTCTCATCTCAAGACCGTCTGTTTCCTTTAATTTATATCTTGAGACAAATAAAAAAATGGAAGAATTCTTTTTAGCCAACCTAATATATCAAGTTTCTTACACGAAAATGCGGTTCGAATCTTTCCAACATTAATAACAGTCTTGTCTTTCTGACATATTTTCGAGTTAGTATCACTACAATGAGATGTAACCAAATCACTAAGTCTCCCATCTTATTGGTTTTCCGTACTTTTTTTCTGGATACGGATGTGCAAGATAATCTAGAGTCTACAAGTTAAGGATTAAACGTACAAACTAAAACTTTTAAAGCATAAAAAAGACACAATTGCAAAGGGAAAGAAATATTTTATCAGATTCTAACGAAAGTTTTCCGCCATATCTGCCTGAAAAACTAACTTCTAACTCCTTAGATAACTGTTTTTGAACTTTCGGTACCAAACCTGCACAGTGTCACATGATACAACAATAGTACTTAAAACTGTACTCATAATTCGTTGATATTATATAGCTGACTTTTTGCAACACAACTGGAAGTAAATGATGGTTCTAATCCTCTAGAGTGATAGTTCCATTTGAGACACCTTATACTTAATGATAACTATATTTTTTACAGATTTCACAACACAGTGTTATAAAGTAAACCTCTTTCTTTCAAATGCCAAAAATCGTTTGACAAAATATGAGCAAATACGCCAACGAGAACTGTGTGCTGACAATGTTTGCGGTGGCGGGAAACTTTCGTTACAACCTAATAGATCAGGTATGGACAACCTTGGGAAAATTGCGAGCCAAACTTTAGAACAGCGTTTCTTAAACTTTTTGGTGTGGGGACCCCACAAGCATTGCGCAAATCCGATATATGCGTATGTGAGAAACTGTCAGTTTCTTCATTTGTACTATAATATACTATAGCAGTTTTAGGACGTTAAGTTTAATTTAAAGATATAGAACGATGTGAAAATTTTAAATAAGTAACAACCTTAAAAATATTATACAATTATAAAAATTCACTTGGGTGAATTCAAACATAAACTATAGTCTGTCCATTAAGAGTACCCACTTGGAAGGTCACTACTGAGCAGGGGCGTAGCCAAAAATTTTTAATGGGGGGGGGGTTACGACTACTGCAACCCATATATAGGTATACGTGTGTGTGATAATGGAGTGAAGAATATACATTTTGTATGGCGAAAGATTCATGGGGTGGGTTATGACCCCCCCTAACCCCCACCCCCTTGGCTACGCCACTGCTACTGAGAAAACCCATTTACAACTAACGTCGCACGTGTAAGGATTAAGTATCAACGGAAAGAGTGTGCCAGTTTATTTAGAATTATATTACAAAATCTTGGCAAAATAGTCGAAACCGCAGGACAAAACACTTCAATAGCCTTTAGATTTCATCGACACTTTAAGATAGTTAAAGATAAAAATGTCGTAAAATTATTATAGTAAGTTAAAGAAATATCAAAATTGCTAAAATTTTCGGCGACCCCTGCAGTAGGTCCCCTGATCATAAATGGGGTCGGGACCCACAGTTTAAGAAACTCTGCTTTAGGATATTAAAGAAGTTGCGAGCTAAACTTCAACATATTAGCGATGTCCCGGGCCGTATTGATTGGGACTTATATGGGATTTTGAATGGTTTATATGGGGTATTAATATGTTCCACGGGCCGGATCAGAAATAGGGGCAGGCCACACCCGGCCTGAGGGCTGGTGGTTGCCCATATGTGTTTTCGATCTTCCATGTTATACAAACCGCAGTTTTCCGCAACTGTTTCTGAGAAGCAGTCCTGTTTAAGCAGCCAAAAAAAAAAAAGACATCTTATTCCAACAGCTGCTGATAACAAACACAATGTGGTTGGGAGGAAAACGAAAAAAAAAAAAAAAAAGCAATAATTATACAAAAAATTATTCAATCTCAATTTTCATTTCCTGCTTTGGTTAGTGAATAGCTTGTTACATACACGCCACACAGGCAGGTGTAGGGGAAATGTACGTTCAGAAATCGTGGTTGTTTTAAAAAAAAACACCTGCACACAAAGACATGAACATAGGAGTACAAACTAAAAGATTATCAAATAATAAGTATTTTATATTTGGTAAATACAAAAGGTGAAGGGTTATTCACAAACATTTAGAACCAGAAAAAAATGGATTTCTATAAGTTACAGTGGTGGCTTAAGTTCATGAGGGGTAAATAGAATCAAAATTTGCCAAATTATTAAATTACTTATTCTATTCAATAAACGGGACATCAGGCGTCCTGCACACACTTTTCGCGGGACGTGTCTTCTAAAGCCTTAACAAGCGGGACGGTTGGCAACACTAGCGGAGTTTGTCTTTCTTACTTCATTTTGTTGGAAAGTCAAAGTTGTACCATAATTTATCTGCTGGCCCGGTTTGTCTTTCTTGTTTTATTATGTTAAAAAGGGTATCACAATTTATGCGTCGGTCGTATTTGTCTTGCGCCTGCTATATTTGAAAAGGGATTAAACGCAAATCCCGACTCGGAAACAAATAAAGCACATAAGTGCTAAAAAGGAAGATGGGACTTCAGAAATAAGTATTCAAACCTCGTTATTTGAATACTTACTAGCCTGTTCACACAAAAATATGACAGAAATGTGTGTGTGTGTGTGGGGGGGGGGGGGGTTAATAGTACCGTTGAGATAAAAATAAACATGAATTAAAAATGGTTTCATAAATTGCATGACTAGTCATGATGTCATTCGATTCGATTCCTGAAAATATTCGATTTTTCCCATTTCTATTTTTTAACATATTATTTACCTTTTAGTTTATTTTTAAAAAATGGAATATACTTATATATTGGAGTTTGTGGCACAGAAGGTTCAAACACAGGTTCAACAGATACACAGTTGACAATAAAGTAAACGATAACTTACTAAAAATAGTTAAAGGGTCAGCTATAATCAATGTTAATAAATATTTCAACTAATGAGTAAGGTGATTTTAATTTATTGCATAATTCAAAACAGGTTCATTCTCAGTAAATTAACAGCTTATTTTAAACGGCTAACGTTTATTGATTTCCTTTCCTTCTGATAAAATACGCAGGAAAATAGAACTCTGCCCCACCCTTCAAATGACCTAACATAAGAGTAGTGAGTTCACATTGAATATTTGTATTTTATAGGTCATAATTTAATAAATTGACTTTTAAGAAAATTACAGGTAAGCTACATATAATATGAAACAGGTAAAACGAAAAAAAATTTTGCTTTAAAAAACTGCATAAAATTTTGACTGAACTGAACTAGTGTTAATAAATTTTGTCACAACTGTAACTTTCTTTGAAAAGTTGCTAAATAATAAAATTAAATTTCTGCTTCTTGCATGTAACCCTGCATCTACTTTTTTAGCAAATAGATGATAAGGAAGAGAAATATAAATAAAAAGTAATAATTAATCAATATTTTTAACAGCTATCATAAATGTGGTAAACTAATTACAGGGTGTCCACCAATGTCAGGAGGCAAAAATAGTAAAATAGTGGCCAGTTTAGTAGCCATTTTTTAAATTTTAGTTGCCAAAATAGTAGCATTTTTGCATGATTTTGTGGTTAAGAAATAAACATACGTCATTTAGCTTCATTTAAGAAGGAAAGAATAAAATAAGTTAAAAACTTACAAAGTAAAAAAAATTACAAAAGTGTACAGAGCATAAAGTGCATTTATTTTTATATCACTATTAAAAAAACAGATTAGAATGTTTGATGAACGATTAATTGTAGCTTTGAAAAGAAAAGGGAGTTGACAAAAACCGAAACAGGGTGTCCACCAAAATTGTTAGTAAAAATTCAAGCACATTTCAAGGATTTCAAGGCTCATCTCTAAATTTTTCAAGGACCTTCGTATAAAAAATGATCACCATATTTTTCAAAAAACCCTTACCCCTAGCAAAGAAGAACAGTCATTCTTTCAGGCAGAAAAAGAAGATTGTGTGCAGAAGCGTAGCGTGCCTTGGCAGGGCCCCTTATAAAAATTTGTTTGGGGGCCCTTAGGTAGGGTAAAGATTTCTCACAAAAGAAAAAAAAATGTTTGCATGAAATTAAAAGAAATATTTATTCATCGTAATTATCTGTCACTTTTTCCAAAATTTTTACAAACAATTCAAATTAAGTATACTCTCCTTGTAGCGTTGCCAGGCGTCCGGATAAAGCCGGACATAGTTAGGCTTTTTGATTGCGTGTCCGTCCAAACTTAACGGTGTCCGGCTTTTTACTGGTGACTTTGGCTAATTAGTAATAAAGTACTTGAACTGATTTCGCATTCGATGTTATTTATATTTCATTAGAATTTAATAAGATTCATGGTAATAATCAAAAAAGCTTGATTTTACATACAATTTTTTTGTTCTACCTATTAATACTGAAACAAAATCCTCAATATTGTAGGCTGTCCGGCCTTTTTACCCAAATGTCCGGCTAAACTGGCTGATGTGTCCGGCTATTTGGTTGGGCGACCTGGCAACCCTATCTCCTTGCCTTTTTTTCGGCAAATTGATTTATTAAATCATTTATAGCTGATGATGACTTAAGTTTTTCTAAAGTTTCTGCCTCTATGGACAATAGTGACAGGTCTGACAGACGTTCCTGCTGTGACTTTTCATGGTCAAGTATAATTTGCGTAAAATTGCTTCTAATGGAAACACCGTTAACCCATGCAGAAGAAGGAGTAGGATTTGCTTTGACGATCTGCCTATAACCAACAGAAGTGGAAACTTTTTCCATTGCTGAAAAAAAAAAAAAAAAAAAATTGGGAAGTTTTTATTAATTTATGCTTACGCACGTTCGGGACCCCCCGTTGCCCGGGGGCCCCGTATAATTGATACGGCTGATACGGCGGTATGCTACGCCCCTGATTGTGTGTTTCAAACTTTACCATACTTACCATACATATTGAAGTTGGCATTTACAGACGCAATCTCCGTTTTTGTGAGAAAACACTATAAGGCATCTGCTACAGATTAAAACTCACCCTTCGAATGCCATATGAGCAAAAAACTGAAGTTCTAACTTTACATGCAATTCACGGTTTGAAAGTAATTATTTTTTTTTCCCCAATAGTAGGTCCTCTGCCCACAAGCCTTTGTCACTACTAAGGCCCGAACCACAAGCCATTTTATAATGGGGACACCCAATGGGCGGCCAGAGTTACTCCATATGAAGGGACGGACAATTTAACACTCAAGCCGGGAATTGATTCCGGACCCAAGGCGTGATAGAAAAGTTCTCAACCCACTAGACTACCTGGGTGGCTTTGAAAGTAATTATAAGTACAGTTCTTTTGAATATTAAACAGTCATATAAAAGTGATTTCAAATAATAATTTTGAAACTAATTTTGAACAAAATATAAATTTCTTTTAGTAAGTTGCTAATAAGTAAATAATAAAGCTGTCGTTGTTAAACAAACAAAAAAAAAATGTAAGTAAAAACAAGATAAGAGTAATACAAAAACACCAGGTACATCTATATGCCAATAAGTCCGTTTTAGAAGATGCCCAAAGCAAGCTTTTCTGTCTGGTTTTAGTTGGTATGAGCCTCCCCTAGAATTCCAGCTCATGGAAAGCCCATATACGGTTAAAATATATATATACATATACAGCGTGGGAGCAGGAATTTCATATTTTTCAACATACATGTGATTGTTTTTTTTTTTTTTTTTTTTCGGCAATTAAGTAATCTTAAAATAAACAATACCGCGGAAAAATTTCATGAATGATAAATTTTAAGAAATTATTTTTTAAAACAAAACATAAAATCACGACCTACTAAATTAAAAAGAACTTCAAACGCGTAAAATCGTAAAAATCGGTGAAAAGTGTAGAGTAGACCGAAAGCACACAAATTGGCAAGTATGAATTGTCAATCATTTTACTCGATGTGTTGAATATTCAAAAGTGAGGTGGAATATGTATTTTAAAATAATATACCAATTTTTTTCATTTAAACGGGTGTTTAATAAAATCTACTACACTTTGCAAATGTTGTGCAAGAACGTCATTATGCTTTATCTCAACAAAAACACGAAAGATTCAAGTTTTGTAATCTCACAAAAAACAGGATCATTTAACTATAGATTCCAGATTGTTTTTTTTTTCCGATTATCGGCAATTAAGTGATCTTAAAATTAAGAAAACCACTGAAAAATCGCATGAATGGTAAATTTCAAGAAATTATTTGTGAAAATAAAATATAGGCCGTAATTTATTAGAATAAAAAGAAAACTTCAAAATTCATTAAAAATCATAAAACTGGTAAAAAACGGGTGCTTCCCGTAAAATCGTAAAAATTGGCCAGTATAAATAGGTGTATTTAATCCGTCTCAATGATTTTATTCTATCTTCATGCGTTGAATATTCAAAAGTGTGGTGGAATTTGTATTTTAAAGTACCAAGTTTTTTAATTTAATAAAATCTACAATTTTACAAAAAATGTTTAAGACCGTTATGCTTTGTTTCAACATAAAAACACGAAAAATTCAAGTTTTTTAATCGCAAAATAAAAGGAATCGATCAGTTTGCCAACAAATTTTCCAAAATCATGCAAATTTTCGGTCCCGAAAAAAATGACCAAAAATATTTCGTTTTAGATTCCAAATTTTATCGTATTCGGCGTCACCTGCAATTTTTCTCAATATGTATGCAGGGGTCTCCAGCTAGGGGAGCAGGGTTCCCGCTAGAGTGCGAGACCGCGAGAATCTCGCATAAATTTCTTACAGCGCGAGGTATTCTCGTGCTGCAAAATATTCGCCACCTGCGAGAGATTCTCGCTGTTTGAAAGTTTAAAAACGCCAGTTTACAAATACAAAAATTTGTTTTTACTTTACTACTGTCAGATAACGAGTGTGCCGCAGTAGAGATGAGACGGGCTCAGCCCGAGCCCGAAAGCCCGAGCCCGGGCCTGAACCGGGCTCGGGCTCTGCAATTCACAATTGCGTTCGGGCTCGGGCTCGTGAAAAATTTCCCCTTTATTGAACATACTCCTTGAAACAGATTTTAAAAAGTGAATCATGAGGCAAATAAAAGCACAGTCAACTCCGGTTATAGTGAACCTCTGGGGACCATCCAATTTCGTCCACTATATCCGAAGTTCACTAAAACCTAAGTGTCTTCATGATGGATAGAGATACTGTGTGTGAATCGGGACTAATGGTTTGCGTTCACTATATACGGGTTCACTATAACCGGAGTTGGCTGTTTTTATTTAAAAAAATAAATAGCGGCACTGACACCTAGAAGGTGCGTTAAGCTCTTTGGATATTTCAGAACGGCGGCTGATATTCATTAGATAGTCATGAGATCCAACATTATTTGTTAAACATGGATAAATAAAGAATTAGAAAGTGCATTGAGAGTTTGCAACTATATTTGTCTTTAATTTGCACAAACGGCAAAATTCATTGTATTCTATCAATAGTGACTGGATTTTTTTTTTACCTTTAACTGAAATTTCGGGCTCGGGCTCCGATTTAAATAATATTGCTCGGGCTCGGGCGGGCTCGGATTAAAAGTCCTCGGGCTCGGGCTTCAAAAAATGAGCCCGAACTCGGGCTCGGGCTCCGATTTAAATAATATTGCTCGGGCTCGGATTAAAAGTCCTCGGACTCGGGCGGGCTCGGGCTTCAAAAAATGAGCCCGAACTCATCTCTATGCCGCAGCCGCATGAAGCGCCCCCCTTCCTCTCTTGAGTTTTTGTTCAGGATAACAAGGTTAAATCATCGGAATGCAGAGGGGGAATATTAATTAATGCTATCCGCGCTGAGCTGACGTGTTGATTTTTCTCCTCCTGCTTGCCAGCTGTAAAATGTTTTGTTTTTGTATGTGTGTCCATCGTATATCAGTTTTGAGAGCATTTTATCTGTTTGTTTTTTTATATACCACCATGATTCATGGAATTATTGATAACCTCTGGCAGTTTGAAATTTGCACACCCCCCCCCCCTTCTGTTCTAAGTTTAGTTGCGGTTCACAGTAAGAGTTGATCAATCTTTTAAGAAGAAAAGAAAAAAAAGGGAGGGAAGCTGAAATCTTTTGGTTAAATGCCGGATAATCTAGCTTTTACTGTAGTAAGAATTTGAACTTAACTATATCTGTTTTAACTTTGTCACACATATTTGAATCTTACCAACTTTGTAGTATAATACAATTTAATATTTATATAAATATATTATATAAATATTAAGTTATTTTATATAATTTTATTATACTAGATAAAATATTATAGGTAATAATTCTTTTGCTTAGTTAAACTGGATGTGATTCTTTGAATAAATTTGAATATTCATTAACTTTGAATATCCATTAACAATTCAAATGCAAATTTAAGCAATCTTATTAGAATAGCTGATGGAAATATCAATTTAGAAAGTTTTCCATATGATCAAGCTGTAAAAATTTTTAATGAACGGAAAAATCGGTGTTATTGAAATTGTGCTATAAATAAATAAAATGATGTTAAACAATATTTATGTTCTCACTTAACTTTCAGAAATCTCACTCAAAATTTTTGGATGGGTGAGAAATCTCCCCCAATTTTTTTTTCTAATGGGAACCCTGATGGGGAGGGCAACGTGCCCCCAGGTATCGTGCTGTTACATCATAATAGAAAGAAGGGGAAGACTTAAGAGGCAAAGAGTATTAATAATTATTCTTGTGTAGTAGTTTGTAATTACATAAACACAACTCAAAACACTTCAGGGATCGCAAAGAATTTGCCGAAATTTCGAATTTCCCAATTGATTAATTCAAAATAATCTCAATGGCTCCGGAATAATACCGGCCATTTTTGCACTGTCAATTAGGTTTTTGATGAGCTTGTAGTACAGTGAAAATAAACATTTCAGGGGCGCGACCAAAGACTTGCATTCTCACAATCGCCGATTTCAATTCTGTGGAGCGGCCGCAAAAATTTTCGTACCGTTTGTATAACAAATTTTGCTTGTATCGACCACAGAGGTATCGACAGTTTCCACCTCTTTCTCCAACCTAAAATTGTTTTACAGCAGAGCTGTTGCCAATTTGGCCATGTTCTTTAGTGGAAGAGAGATTTTCCGACGCTGTCCGAAAATTCTATATTTTCAAGCATAATTTCCGACTTGAAAACCTGACTTCCGGACACCCTGCGAAAAGCTATTTTCAAATTAGTCGCCTGGAATAAAGTACAAGTAGCCAAAAACTTGAAAATGGTATGAAAATGGCGTTTTTCATTCAAAAAAGTCGCCTATCTTTAAATTAGTAGCAAAAGTCGCCTTTATAGTCGCCGGTGGACAGCCTGTAATTAACTAAACTAAAACTATATTTCATGCCTCTTTTTAAGGGTTTCCATGCAATTTCTCTAACAAAATTCTCTGGCTTTTCTAGGAGTACAAATTTTCAAAATTTATATTGAAATGGACATTTTTTTATTGTTATCACATAAGGTATTTTTTATTTTTGAATATATATATAGCCAAGCTCCATCAATTTTAGAAGAAAAAAAAATTCTCGACTTTTGGCGCAATTTTTGAGGGAGGTACAGCACACGATTGTCGGCGGGTCATTAGCTAAATTACATAGCATGATTGTACATTGAAATGGATGAATGTCTCTAAATTGTCGTTGACCTAAATATATTGGAATTTTGAGTGCTCCTGTAGAAGAAAAGTAAATGGTACAAACACTATTTTCGATGGAGAGTTTTATCTTGTATTTCTTAACATACCGTCGTTGTCAAATGAATATTTGCTAAGTACACTTTTTCGAGATTTCGACATTTTGACTATTATGACTATTTTACTAACCAAATTTTCGTATAAAAAGGATTCTATGTGACTCTAAGCATTATATGGTGAACTGTGAGCGGTATATATATATATATATATATATATGCCATGTGAATCAGCCAGAATCTTGTCAAATAATAACTGATAAAAACTGGCAATCCTACTAATATATTGTTGCAGAATACTCTGCTATTCCTGGATTCGTCGTTCTAAAGTCCAGTTGAAGTAGAAAGTTCTAGTAAAGAGTCCACTTGTCAGGATGGAACACAACTTTATTGCTTCTAGAACTTAGTCCAACAATCAACTGTACAAAATTCAAAGGTACTAACGGCCAGTAGCTCGTTTATAACAGTCCGCACTCACTACCGAAGCTCTCAAAAATACTGTAATTCTCACACAAAATAAAACACTTCCTCAGGCAAAATTCAGTGGAAATATGCAAGGGATATCGTACACAATCCCTTAAGACTCTGCAATGAAGAATTTATATACAGCACTTAAAAATCAGCTTCGTAAACAAGCGCGAAAACACCGCTTCTATCACAGAGCAAAGGCGCCGTACACATCGGCAGCTAGGTCCACATTACGGGAGCTCAACTCACATTGAACTGGGGCCTCTGACAGCTTGTATTTATAGGCGGCGCAGAAGCTACAAGAAGCTTCAAGAAGAGTCTATTTCTCGAAGATTCCACATAAAGAGGGAATTTTGATTACGTCATAGAAGAGAAATAGGCTATTATGTGATCTTAACGCTGAAGAAGCAACATTACAAGCCCCATGGGAAAATCGCGCCAAATGACCAAAATGTCGCCAAGTTTTACGACTTTTGGCGAAATATCGCCAAATTCGGGCCAAAAATTAGTCCCAAAAAGTGAAGTAACGGAAGGCCTACAACCAATATTTCTCGAGATTTCTAGAAACCCCACACTAAAGAATAGGGAAACCAAAACCTCCGTGTCTCCGGTTCTAGTTGACCGATTTTGATGCAACAAAAGGCAAAATTTAACTATTTGAAGCGCAGAATACGAATTTTGAACTATTTTAAGCCCCAGAACAGCGGGTTGCAACGAAAATTCGTAAAAATATATAAGTCAATGTTTGTATGTATATTTATTACTCTTTCACACTGAAACGGTTTGACGCATTTGGATGAAATTTGGAATAAAGACAGCTAAAGTCCTGGATTAACAAATAGGCTACTTTTTATCGTGCGAAAAAAACACTGTTCCTATAATATACAAAAAAAACCCCATCTTTTATCCAGAAAAAAAAAAGAATACAACTGAGTTTTTATTTTACAAAGTCGTCAACTGACGGCGCAAACTTACAGAATACCGTTAAATGATGCAAAAATAATGACTAACCGTCATTTAATCGTCTGCTACGCCCGACATGGATAAGGAATACACCTGAATAAGTTTTTGAAACTTTCATTCAGTTCGAATTGTGCATTTTTCTGCGCTACTTTTTCCTATTCTATTTCTATTGTATTAGATCCAGAAAATGATGTTAGAAATCTTAATTTTAATTTTCTTTAATCATAATCATGAATAATGATACAGGGAAGGCGCATGGATTATGATACGCTTTTAATACATAGCACTTTGGGGCATATTTAAAATCTAAAAGTGTTTCAGATTTTCTTACTTTTTTTTCCTCCTTTTTTTTTTTTTTTTTTTTTTTTGATAACGGCTAATATATCCAAAAACTCTTCAGAATTAATATAGGACTAAAATAATTAGTACCTTTTTGTAAGTTTGTATCTTTAGCCACCTTCTTTTTGTAACCAGGAGCGGCCAACACGGTAATCAAGGTAAGCATCGCATCGGGGCGCCGGGTTCGAAGGGGCGTCATTTCGAACTCAAAAACTAAGTAGAGCATAAAAGGGGACGTCATTTTTACGTCAGCAGGGGGCGCCATTTACCCTAGGGCCGCCCCTGTTTGTAACCATATTAATTTTAAATTGCATTCAGAATCTGCGAGATTTCAGTGCCAAGGAAACCGGTGAGAAACAGGATTCTCTCCGGACAAGATTTGTTAAGATGGCGAACCAACTGGTCGCCGAAAGAGGCTAGTAATAAATAAACTTTTTCCACAGAGCAGTTATTTGTTTGACAAAGACGATATATCAATTTTATTTCGTTTAAAATAGCTGAATATCTTTAAAATACACTTTAAAGAATGACTCCTCATAGAGCGCAATGCATATGAATTCTTTTGGGTGATCAAAAGAATTAAGTAAATCAAAAGAATTACAAATGCTACACACACTAGTTTCAATAGGATACGTGGTACTGCACATAGGAATCACATGCATAAATTTCGTAGTAATCGATGCATATTTACGTTAGTTGAGAGCACTGACGAAAGACGGACCAACCGAAATCATAAAATATTTTTCAACCTCAAGGGAAGTGTGTGTGAAAGTGTTAAAAAATGATGAAGAGTCAAAACAGCTGTAGTTGTCATAAGAAGATTTACATAAATGACCTAAAAAAGTTTACTATCTGGAGACAAAATTCTCATAAAGGTCTCCTCTTCAAAACATCGTTCGTGACCTTAATAACCATAGATCTGGAACTGTCAGCTCGTGCATTAACTGTTTTGGAGTCTTAAGTTTTGTTTGTGATTTACCACGCCCACATACGCAAAGGGAATGTACAAAAAATATATATAAATGTAATACACTCCCTTTGACAGTACTAAAGTTTGCATAACAAACCTCACACGTTTCAACTAGTACTTAACAAGGTCATAATAGCTGTGACCTTCAACTGCCACATAAAATTTCTATTTACGTTGACAACTGTTCAGCTTTTGTTTAAGGAGTCTAGCCTTCTCTTCATCCCTCCCAAAAGTCAAATGGGCGTGAAAATGCGAAGGCGGACACTATACTTTTATGCTAGGTAAAAGTTAATAGCCGGTAAAGTACAGCTGAACAAACTGCAACTGACTTCTTCTTTGTCTGGAGGGGTAATAAACAAACTGACGCTATTAAAACGTTTAAAGAATGCACACGTAAAGTATACACATTGAGAATTCTGTTTTAGTGAACGAGGGCGCACCTTCAATATACATCTTACCTTGATTTTTGGGGCCAAAAATGGCGTTCTTGACGGTGCTTAGGAAACAAAGTAGCTGCGAAATCGCGTTTCCAAACGTGTTTTCCAACTGGAGACACTAATAAAATTTGAATAGTTGTTAAAATAATTTAGGGTTTAGAATCTAAACATTTTAATTTCAAGAAAATTAACTAAGAATTGAGGGCCGCGAATTCGCGTTTTCGCTAACCGGACACACTAATAAAATTTGAATATTTGTATATTTGTATATAACAAGAATTCAGGGTTAAGAATCTAAACATAAATTTTAAAAACACTAACTAGCAATAGATTATTTATGTGAGAGGGGAGGGGGGGGGGGTCCGAACACTCAATCCTCGTTTCATTTTAACGATAAAAATAGTGTAAAACTAAAAAATAACAAACAAAAAAATTATGTTAAGAAAACGTTGCGAAAAACATTAAAAACAAAATGTAGCACAGAATTCATTCACATTTATGAAAAGCCAGAAAAAGGCCAAATATTACATTTATCGCCAACTTTGGAGAAGGGGGGGGGTGGGAATGTAGGATGTATATAGAATAGAAGCTTAGCCTGAACGAAAGAAAAGGCTTCGAAAAGTTGATTCTTTTGTTTCGCTCTAAAAGTGAAAAGATTCTGCGTAAAAGTAGTTTGCAACATCACTAGAATCACTGCTACACTACAACAGTATCCTTGTTAAATATTAGTGGTAGAATACCTAACTTGGTTACCCTATCAGTAAGCATGAGAGAATTTCTGGGGCGCAAATGCAATATCATTATCCACGATGCAAGATAACGGTGTGACAGTTTTTTAATTACAGATTTTTCGGTTCCTGTCGAATAATTTTGCTTCTGGGTGTTAAGATTTTAGTATGCAGTTTCATCGTGCAGTGTTTTACGATTCTCAACACTTTAGAAACTATTGAGAAATATTATCTCTGTTCAAGCACAGTTGTAACAGATCAAGCACTTGTTCACTGAAGACTTTGCGGTTGTTGAAATAGTGTAGCTAGAATTTAAAAACATCAGCATGAAGAAATGTGGTTCCAAGAAGATGGTGCCATGAACCATGCAGCCGATAATCAGGATTTATGGATTAGCCACCAGAATCGTATGATTTGACGCGATTCTCTTTTGGGCTACGTCAAAGCGCAAGTCTATGCTGACAATAATTCACAGACTTCAGAATCATTTGAGAGCCAATATTCGTCAAGCTATCGCCGGCATACAGCCACTAACACCAGAGGGTGATAAAAAAAAATTGAAACGAACGGGTGTGTGTCAGTGTGAACCCTCCATGGTGTGAACAAAGTCATAGAATACGTTTGGAAGATCTCTTCTTCCGAACAAAACTGACTTACCCAAGGTGTAAAACAAAAACTAAACTGATATGTCAAATTACTGTTGTTACAATTTTTAAAAAATCAATCACATATTGATCACATAATCAATAACAATTGATTTTTTAAAAAATCAATTGAATCCAATCACTCATAATGACAACCTGTATGTGATCTTTTAATAGCATTTAAAAATTGGTTTTTTCTTTTTTTAATGCAATCTATTAATAGATTATCCGTCTATAGAATCAAATCTAGCCTCGCATGTTCTCAGCGCGAGTAGGTGACTACGATTAGAAGTATAGGCTATGTGGTTTGGTCAGGGGCGTAGCCAGGGGTGGGTGGGGGATATCGGGATATATCCCCCCCCCCCCGAAATTTTTGGATTAGGGATGAAATTCCGTCTATTTATACACATATAAGTTTATATCCCCCCCCCCGAAAAATTTTCCTGGCTACGCGCCTCGATTTGGTTAACCTTCAAACGCTAAGCACTTTTCAGTCACATACTAAGTGTAATCCAGGATAATATTTATATGATTGTACCTCTGTCATTTCTTAAAATTCATGTGTGTTCAATACTACCTACCTATATATATATATATATACAGTGAAACCTGTTTTTAAAGACCACCACTGGGACCAAGAAAATGTGGTCTTTAAGGAGGGTCGTTCTTTGAATTCAGGTAATACGATACATTTTGACAAAATTTTAAGCGTACTTAATTTTATCAATAGAATTGGAATTTATTTGATAATTACCTGATTATCACTGAAATGGCTTTATATAGATATAATTAATAAAAAGCATCTACAGTATGGTTTTACTTTTTTTATAAAATGTAGAGAAAGACAGTGAGATTTTTATATATTTTAATAAATGAAATTTGTATAAGTTTAAATTTTTAAAAAATTGGAAAATATAATAAAATTTTGCTTTACTTGGTAGGTACTTTATTATATTTGTATTTTTATATTTACTTAATTAATGCATTAATAAAATATTGATATATTAAATAATATGCATCATTCATACTAATTAATCCCTTAAAGTAATTAAAAAACTTTGTAAAAAACACACATAAGAAGTAAAAGGAAAGAGGATACGCACGTTTCGTTCAAAAATTGTTTTGAACTTCTTCAGTCCAAGCCCTTCGTCGTAAAGAACACAGGGAACTGAAAAGAGAAAAACAAGCAAGATGTTGCCACAAGGGGCTTGAACTGAAGAAGTTCAAAACAATTTTTGAACGAAACGTGCGTATCCTCTTTCCTTTTACTTCTTAAGTGTGTTTTTTACAAAGTTTTTTAATTACTTTATCGTTTAACACCAGTATTTTGAGTGTTTTTTTCAGTTGTTTTGTTTAATTAATCCCTTGTTCATTCGGGAACCCTCTCTCAAAAAAGTTTGAGAACTACTTTTAAAATGAAGTGTTTTGAAGCCTTCTGGGGCGCAATTGCAGCTGCAAAAAATTTGATGTGTCAAACTTCATTCAAGTGCTATACCAGTATAGCACTTTTTTAAAATTTTCTTTCTTTTGCCCGCCGAGGATGACGGCTCACCAGTCTGCAGACAGTCGGACACCCTGGCCAGTCCGGGCCTGAACTAAACAAGGGTCAACTTTCGTTTTTATCATACCGCGTGATTGCTGATCATCCGAACAACGAACTTACTCAAGTAGAAGAAAATAAAGAATTTTTTTAAGAATTTGCGGTCGTTAAAAAATGATTTTAAATAAATTTGTTTCTTATACATAGCGGTCGTTGGTCGCGTCAGGCAGGTGGTCGTTCAATAAGGAAAATAAACCATTGTTTATAATTATATGGTACTCGGGACCGCTAAGCCATGGTCGTCAAGAACAGGTGGTCGTTAAATACGGGGGTCGTTCAACACAGGTTTTACTGTATATATATATATATATATATATATATATATAGGTGATGTTTTTTTCCCATTTAAAGACCAATGTTGTCGATTTAAAGAGTTTAAAAAAATAATATTTATTACTTATTAAGAGAAAAATATCGAGCATTTAAGCATAACAAGTTACGTTTAAAATAAAAGTAAACTGTATTATAAAGTTATTTTTGTAGCCTAATTCTACAAAAAAGAGATTGCAAGATCATCTCTTCTCTGCAGCCAGTAGAGATGTGGGGAGGAAAATTTTCAATATCAAAAAGACAATTTTTCATGGAACATATTTGAGCGGTGTATAGTTTCTTTTATTAGTATATTCATAATTCTAACATTGTAATCTACATGAATAAAATTTAAGTTTGATTCTGTTTTATACTTTCAAATTCTGCTTCTACTTCTGAGCATGACCTATCAAAGAAATGCAGAGACACAATATTCTCTGTTAGTAAGTAGTAATTCTAATTTAGATTACCCCATGCTCTCCAGTTCAGAGAGTGACCCAGAAAGTTTGTAGAAAAAAATTGTGATTAAAATATTCAAAATAATATATATATTTTTTTTTTTTCTGAAAATTCTTATTGCCTAAATTTTTTCTTTACTTAAAAAAAAAAGGAAAGAAATCAAAGCTAACATTTTTATAGTAATTTGTTTTTTCGTGAAATGTGTTAGAATAACTAATTTTTTTATTTTTGTAGAGAAATATCCAGTTATTTTGGAACATATTTTGATATTTTATTTCGATTTCAGCAATTCATAGATCAATTTAATAAATAAAATGTTTTGTCCAATATGGTATTTTTTAATGAATTACTGAGACATTATATGGGTAGAATAATTATTAAAGAATTATATTTTAAATTATGAGCTTTATAGATGATTAAAAACTTTTAAATCACAATTTCTGTGCTTTGTTAAAAATGTAATTTAGCTTATATTTTGTTGAAAGGGGAAAACTCAAAAGGACATCATAGAGCTGATAATAATACTCCAGTTTTGTTTAGTTGTAGCTTCTAGTGAATGCGAGTTTAATATTACAATACCTTATTGTGTTAATGGCTTAGAAAACTTTGTTACAAAATTTTTATGAAAACCCACAACTCTAGTAGTAAGGTCTTAGCAAATTAGATAAAACCTTACTACAAAAACAAAATATAGAACAAAGTCATAAATTCGGAATCCTTCGGACTTGGGTGACTTCTAAATTTCGGACTAAATTTTGGAGCATATGCAATCGCCCCTCCCTTTCTACTGGTAGTGTTGGGAGGAGAGAGAGAAATAAAACAAATTATGAGTTTTTTGGTTTATTTGCAACTAACAGAGAAGTACAAGTTCTCTGCACGAAATGGAGGTTACTAAACAAAGATAAATAGAAAATAAATAAAAATTAAATATACCTGTTAGGTTTTACATTTATCTGCTTGTCTCAGAAAAATTTCAGCCTCGTAAATTATTTATATCTTTTTTATTTATTTGTTTATTTTTATTTTTTTGGGGAACCATGCTTCATATTCAAACAATCTTTATCGTGGTTCTTTTTTTTTAAATGTCAAAGCTTGTTAGCATTTAACTTACTGATGCATTTTTAAACGCATGATGTAAAAATGGCGTCAAAGAGTAATATATTTCATTTTCTGTTATAACTTTATCATTTAGTTACCAAAGTAAGTGTCCAATTTTGTCTCTTAATCCGTTCAATGCACAAAGTTAAATCTTTTTTTTTTTTTTTTTGGGGGGGGGGGGACACTTCCCTCTCAAAATGGGATAACGCCGCAACACCTCAGTCGGTAACTGGTTGCTGTCGACATCGAAGAGAAGACAATGTTTTTTTTTTTAATTTTATAATAACAATCACACTCAAACAAACACTATTTACATTTATTTCATGCAGGGATACATTTTAACACAACTTTGAATTCCCGCGAAACTCATATTAAAATATTAAATTCATGTTACATAAGAAACTCAATAATGAACTCAAAGCCATTTTCTGATGTAAATATACAGCATAGCAGACGAAAATCTTTTCCGTCAGCCACGATATAAACACATCATCTACATATATATAAAAGAAGAATCTTGTCTATCTGTCAGTCCGTTTGTTCGCTATAGGCGCATGGACCGTCGTCGGATCTGGACCAAATTTGGCACACTGACTAAATAGGACAAGAGCAGGCTAATGTCGAAAAAATAAAATTAATCCAATTAATAGTTTTTTAGTTGTTTTGTGTTTTGTCCAGTTTTCGGCCATTTTCCCAGCTAGATTAGCACGATAGGGGAAAACTCGGGTTCTTCATTCCCAAGTTCGTTGCGGCGCGCTTCAATTGCGAGAGAGCTCGCGGGAGGGGGGAATTTTCTTCTGGCGTCAGGCAGGGTGAAAGAGAGAGTGGGGTGAAGGGAAGTGAAGGGTGAAAGACAGGGAACGGCAACTGTGCGAATCTAATCCACCCATCTAGGGTCATAGGGTCCTATATGGGGAATGCCCTCTGTGGGGGGCTTTCTAAGAGATCCTACCCAGACAGCACAGCAAACTTGCAGCAAGCTTGATTTATCAAGCCAATAAGCTTGAAAATTTCAAGCGTGTAAGCTTAATGCAAGCTTGAATCAAGTGTTCTAGTTTACACTTGCCCAGCTTGCATTAAGCTTGACATTTCAAGCTTAAAATATTTTCCTTAAAAAAAATTTCCTAAATACACGGGGCGCCGGTCGGCGAACTAGCCCCACATATTTTACTTTGCCACGCATTTTCCCCTCTACGCTGAAATTTCAATTTAATTTAATATGTTTCCATCAAGTGTTCGTGGCTAGAATAGAAGCCGGCACCTTTCGGTTGGCAGGCGAGCGCGCTATCCGTTCAGCTACTAAGCCTCGCGCAGCAATGACTAAAGTTTGAAGTGACTAAAACGCCGTTTTCTGGCCAGATTGATAAGTGAGCGATATGTTATTTGTTTTTTTTATTTTTCCATGGGATGCATCAAAATTTAAATAATGTTATGTGTGATTTAGAGACTCTACTAATAGGGAAATAAACATAATATAAACTTAAGAGCAGCACACGTTTTAAAACTTTCAGTACCGCAACACTCATGAGCAATACTGCTGGCCAAAATCGAGACAAACCACTGATTTTGAAATCAATTTCGTAGTTTAATTGTATTTTATTTTGAAGAATTTCCATATTTGGAAATATAGAATCTTTTTTTTTTAATTATATGGTGGAGCACCCATAAAGTGAAGTATATTAACTAACTAAATTGTGTTAATTATATTAAAATTTATTTTTAGGGCTAATTAATTAGTTAATGGAATTACTAATGTTAATTAGATGTAAATAAAGCTAAAACTCCCCTCGTGTTACACTTCACAGGGACTTATCCCATTCATTCCTTCCCCTTGCGTGTTGTAATGTCCAGGTTTTGTGCGTAATAAACAGAGCCCGATCAAGACAACTGTGGGCCCAGGGCAGAAGAAAAAAATTGGGCCCTTGGCAATAACCCCACCCCTCAAAAAAAAAAAAAAAAAAAAAAAAGATTATGATCGGTTCATACTGAAAGTTTTTTAAATATCTTACCCATTCTTAACACAAATTTTGCGTTAAGAATGGGTTTACTTACTAAACACAAATTTTGTGTTAAGTAATCTGAAATCAAAGAAACAGATAGTTAAACGTTACTTCGAAATGCTATATCACAGTTGCTAACATGTATGGAATACAAACACTTTAGTCATTTTTGTAAATATTTCTTAAAATAACAAATAATTGAAAAATTTTGCTTTTTTAACGCTAAAAATTCTCTTTACAAATGTGGTTAGTTATTTTCCTACATATTGGTATGCTATATCGATATAGAGCATTTCGAAGAATTAAAAATAAGTTTAAATTAATTTATACAAATATAAATTTGAAAAATATCATTGCTAATACTTTATAATTAAAAAAATTATTTAACTTCTGAATTTTTTTATCCTTTCTAATTTTATTTTAAAACTACAAAAGTGTAAGATGTGAGATTTTTGGGCCCTAAAATCTGTAGGCCCTGGGCAGTTGCCCCGTTTGTCCTGCCGGTAATATGGCACTGGTAATAAAATAAAACACATCTTTTACGAACTTTCAGCAAATTTGAGGAACGCTAGACAATTAATGTCCATTCTCTTTCACAGATGGCGCCATCACTGCGCACTTTCGAAAGCTAAAATCAAGCTTGTATTAATACGTCAAATTCAAGGAAATGTCAAGCTTGATTTAAGCTTACGTGCTGTCTGGGTAGCCAGGTGGCGCGAGGTTTCGGAGAAAACCACGGAAAACTACGAAAGGCTGGGTCGACAAGTGCGAACGCGGTTTGAACCTGGCACCTCCCGCCTTCCAGTTTCGAGAGCAGAACCTCTCAGCCACTGGTGGGACCCTGAGTATTATAGGCTATCTTTTATGCATATGTCACAAATAGTTCTTTTACAGGGATACTCGCAGGAAATACGTTACGCTCTATGTGTATCTCTATAACTACTGAACCTACTTGAAAACTTTTTTCATTGATAGAAAGCTACACTATCCTGAGTATTATAGGCTAAAATCCATGCAAATAGCGCAAATATATATATAATATAATAGCTTACTTACGTAAAGTGAATTCCCAAGATAATCCATTGATAAAGTGAAAAAAATATAAAAATAAAAAAGTAGATAGCACATGGTGCCAATTAACGAGCTTATACCGGATAAAGTGTTTAAATATAGCCTTTTAAGGCAATGAAAGAGTGGATAAATTGGATATAAAGCGCCAAATTAGAACTGGTGGGCTTTTAAGCCTAATCACATGTATCCACAAACAGACGGAAAATGGAATGGATAATTGAAATGGTGTGCTCTATCATCAGGCGCCACCACACACACATTTCAATTTAATCGAAAAAAAACAATATATATATATTGAACACTCAAAACTGTTCGCAAATATTGTCGTAACTGTCTCTATTTCCCAAATACGTAAAAAAAATCTAAATTCTTTATGCATATATATCACAAATAGTTCTTTTACAGTGATACTGATAAGAATTATATTACGCTCTATATGTATTTCTGTAACTACTGATCTCATTCCAAAACTTTTTTCACTGATAGAAAGTTACCTTATTCCTGAGTTTTATAGGCTAAAATTCATGCATGTAGTATAAATAGTTCTTTTACAGGAACACTCAAAATAATTCTAATACTCTATTACGCTTTCTGTGTGTATCTCTGTAACTACAGAACAGATTCTAAAACTTCGTTACAAATAGAAAGCTGCCTCTATTCCTCATTAACATAGGCTAAAAGTCGTGCAAACAGCATAAATATTTCTTTTACAAGAAAACTCAAAATAGTTCGCAAATAATTGTAATATATCACTGTCTCTATTCACCAAATGCGTAAAAAAAATCTTAATTTAGTAACTCTGCATACTCTCTTATTTTAAATGAAGTATAAATACAGTCACTTTTGTCCATACTGCAAACATATTTGTTATTCACACATGCTTCATTTCTCTATGGACCTAATTCTAAAGCCTACGCGGGCGAAGTCGCGTGTAACAGCTAGTATGTAATAAAATAGCACAACGATTAAAATAATAAAAGTAATTCTTAGTAATTAAAAATTACCATAATATTCAATCGATATTTACTTTTTTTGTTTTATTACTTTTAATATACGAGGTGTGGCTATTAAATAACGAGACTGACGCTGCTACAGAAGAAGTGCGCATGTGCCAAGCTCCGGCGACCGACAACTGCTTATTGCTAAACCTTCTCTTTCTGTAAACAAATCCTTATAGCCGTAGCTTCGTTTACATTAAAACTTTTTTTTCTTAAGCACTATGGTGCTGTTTCTTTCTACCACGGGATTTTCGTCTACGCGGCGCGCCGTGGTCACTTTTCCGTTTGATTCGTGTTTTCTGCAGAGTGATTTGATATTGCTAACGGAAACGTGAACTATCCCTTCAGATGATTTTCAAATACCAGGATTCACTTTGGTCGAACGGATAGACAGTGGTTTCCAAAACAGAAAGCCATCTGGAGTTATGATTTTTATAGAGGAAAACTTTATAAAAATCACTTTATAAAAATATATGAAACACTTACCCGTGCCAGATCAATGGTGTTCAAATGGTCATTGCGCATATTCAAGTTAAAGTGAGATTTGCAGTTACATACTCTAGTCCTCGAATTTCTTAAGATAAATCAGACGCTGTATTCGAAACGTTACTGAAGCAGGATGATTGCAAGACTGTTTTAGTAGAGATTTTAACGTAGAATTAAATTCCGTTCAAGGATCCGATTTCATAACATGCAATGGATACTTTAGATTTTCCACTACGCACTAATCCAAAACATTTCATCACTAGGGGCCAAACAACAATTGATGCAATTTTCAGCAACAAAATTATGCAAACAGGAGTCTATATGAGCACTTACAGTTATCATTTTCCTCTATATGGCAGAATTGATTGAATAGATTTTTAAAAAACTGAAATTATTCCAGCCGAGTGCGTAAATAAAATCTGGAAGAATTTCAGATTTGTAAATTTCTTCTTTTTTGCCGAAAATTTTTTTAATGTAACAGTAGAGAAACAAATCGTCCCGGAATTTCACATGAAACTTAAAGAAACAGCTACTGAAACTTACAATTTCATAAAAGAAATGCATGGCAATGAATATCTATCGCGTGCACGTGTTTTTGAGTGGTTTAAGCGTTTTCAAGATGGCCGAGAAGACGTTCAAGATGATTCACGCTTTGCTCGCCCTTCCACGTCAAAAACGGATGACAATTTTGAAAAAATTGAAATTTTGTGTACCTACACTAGATTTCTGAAGGTTAAACTATTAATCTACATTACTACCGTCACATTCTTACAACTCCGCGAAAAAATAAGGAAAATATGACCCGAATTGTGGAAAGACACGTCATGGGTTCTCCACGAAGATTATACGCCGGCTCATCACGCACTGTCGGTCAAGAGGTTTCTAGCCAAGTTCAACATCCCAGTGTTAGACCAACCGTTTTACCCTCCGGATCTTGCGCGGTGAGACTTTTATCTGTTACAGTTGGGTATTTTTCGGACGTTGAATCGCCAGAAACGAGGAACTACCAAGAAACAACCACGGAGCAGAAATTCCCGGAGTGAACGACTGCTACGTATAAAAGAAGGATGATGTTGGACTCAAGGGGAGCAACGAACAAGAAGCAAGGTATCGCTGGTGGATGAGTGTCGTGCTGTATGTAGCAAGTAGCTACCTATTTAATTTAATGTTAATTTACAAAATAAATTACTTTTAATTTTACTCAAGTCTGTTTCTTTCTGCCCAACCATTCCATTAGTTACCTAAGGTGAAATTTGCATTAGAAAGAACAATATTTGAGTCTGTTGAAGCTGTGAAAGAGAAAACGGCTAACGTCCAGTCCTGAAGGAACTGACAGACTTCCAGCACTATTTCGAACAATGGAAAATTCGCATGGACCGTTATAGGGATAAAGGAAGGGTGTATATTGAAGATGATAATAAGTAAATATGTATGAAATTAAAAAAAAAAGTTTTACAGCATCAGTCTCATTATTTAATAGCCACACCTTGTAAAAACAAAGGTTAGGGCTGGAAAATTATATTGCCGGACATGTTCGGGGCATGCAAATATTTGATCAAAAGATACCTTTCCAAGAAATTAATATTTTGTACTTTATTAGAAATAATTATGGCTAAAAATGAGTGGTCAGAAATGACAGTCGCAGTTAGCAGAATGCCCCCGCAAACCTTCTAGCTCTGTACTCATACCTTCTAAAGAGTATAAAGGCAGAATTAACAAATATTCTACTAATTGTGGAAGTAATGTTCTGTGTTTCGCCCAGTAAATCTCCCTGTCAGAGAGGATTCAGTGCAATGAATCGCATAAAAAAAAAATCAAGTGCGACACAATATGTCACCTGAAACGATGAATCATTTAATGCGAATAAGCATTGAGGGTGTTGAATCAAAAAACTTTGATCCATCAGCAGTGATTGAACATAGGCTATTTTCTACAAAAGGAACAAGGCGTGTGGAAGGCCATGCACTTGGCTGTAACTAAACTAAAAGTATTTTCTTTATTGGTATGTGCATAGTAATACCAGATCCAAGAAAAAATTTCGGGGGTGTTCAAGTTTTATGTTTCAATGCTGGAGGTTTTTACTACCTTTTACATATAGTAATATATGTTCCTGAAAGTTTCGCCCCTTGGCTACGGCCTTGGTGCATAGCATTATATTACTATAATATATGTTAATATGCAATTAAAGATATTTGGAGATATACAAATTTTTATTTGAGAATGTATTTTTTTTTTTTGTTGTTGTTGTTGTTTAGCATGCCCAACATGACATGTAAAAATTTTGAGATTTTTCGAGTCCAAGTAAAGGTATAAAGCAAGTAGATTTTTACATATTAACATATTACTTTTTTGATGAAAAATTTTCACTGAGAGCTCTTCCTTTCTTTTTCTTCCAAATCTGTCACATATATATATTAGAGATGAGTTCGGGCTCATTTTTTGAAGCCCGAGCCCGAAGACTTTTAATCCGAGCCCGAGCAATATTATTTAAGTCGGAGCCCGAGCCCGAAATTTCAGATAAGATAAACAAATTCAATAAAATTCAATGAAGTAATTCTTTGTTAGAATACAATAAATTTTGCCGTTTTGTGCAAATTAAAGACAAATATATTTGCAAAATTTTAATGCACTTTCTAATTCTTTATATCTATGCTTATGAAATAATGTCCGCTCTCATGACTAACTAAGCAATATAAGCCGCCGTTCTGAAATACCCAAAGAGCTTCATGCACCTTCTAGGCGGCCGTGCCGCTGTGTTTTTTTTTTTTTTTTTAAGTACTTTTATTTTCCTCATGAATCACTTTTTAAAATCTGTTTCAAGGAGTATGTTCAATAAAAGAGACATTTTTCACGAGCCCGAGCCCGAACGCAATTGTGAATTACAGAGCCCGAGCCCGGTTCGGGCTGGGCTCGTCTCATCTCTAATATATATATATATATATATTATATATATATATATATATATATAAATGTATATGGAAGACAAAAAGCAGACAGAATAAAGGCGCAAAAAAAGAATAAGTACTTTAAAATGTGTTATTGGATTGGGGGGGGGGGATTATAATACTTACTATTTTACGGGTTACCATATGAGAAACTGCATGAGAAATGCACATATTTTTTAAATGATACTGCATTATACTGAATGTTCAACTTTTCTACCGATTAACATTATTGATAGAATTGTGTATCTAACTTTTCATTTTCAGTGAGAAATGTAGAATTTAGTTGCAGGTTAAATAATATTTTATTGCACAGTGAAAATACATTATCTGACAGTTTATACTTTCAAACTTAGTGTTTTTATGAAAGATACGGGACATGACAAAAGAAATCTTTTTTTAAAACAAGCATCAGAATGTATCAGAAACGAGTATTCTATAAAATTCTAAACATAATATTTGTATAAAAGAAATTTCAACTTTTCCAAAAGTGGAAATAAACCCCTTCGGGAAACGACCCAAAATTTCCGTGGTTTTTTTTTTTTTTTTTTTTTTTTTTTTTAAGCATTGCTACAAAAAAGAAACATAAAATCGTAAAATTTTATAAAAACCTCTAGTGATCCACCTGATTTTGTGCTTCCCCTTTTCTGTTTACAACCCTGGCGGGGATCAGTCCAGCTCCCCCCCCAGCTATATACGACCCTGAAAACAGGTGATGGTTTATGGTGGGAAAGGAGGCGGAACTCTCAAGTTTTACTGTAGACAGTGAAAAGAAAGGCTTGCACTTCCTAGATAAAATACAATGAATGACTGTGACTTAATTGCTGATAAAACAAGTCAGACACCGATCTTTTTTATATTCATTTATTTGAACGTTCAAAAAAGAAAAGTTACAAAGAAAGAATGTATGCGAAATGTCCAGAAATATTATGAGAAATAGGTGGGGGGAATCAGGTCGTAGTAAAAAGTTCATTAAATAGAGACTAGTGTTAACTATTTCATACAGAATGCACTGTGCTATTTGGAGAGGCTTTTTACGAAGAAATTCACAAAATGTTTTTGATTTGAAGGAAAAATTCCTAAAACAGAGAAAGTCGCAAAATAGAAGTCCGGCTGTATATGATTCTGTTTACACGAAAGGAAAAGTGCAGCAAGACCTTTTGCAGTGAAATGAAACTAAATAAATGCGACGCAACAAGCAACAGAAACAAAATCACAAGCAAGAAAAAGTTTATTTCAACAAAACAGTACAAAAATTCATGTGCACATAGTTACATATACAGTGTGAAAGAAATTCGTTTTTGCACACTCTTCTCAACTTAGCTTGTCGTTGACATATTGGGAGAGGAGAGCAAAACGGCCCTTTATTGGCATTTTATCCTACATTTTAATCTGTTTCAGCATTATTTTAACCAAAAAGTGACTTGTATTAAATATTGGTATGAAAATTCACAAAAATAAGTGTTGAATTTCACAAAATTAAGTACTGAAATTCACAAAAAAAAAAAAAAAAAAAATAAGCAATTTTCACAAAAATGGGACCTTGGAAAAAATTCCTAGATCGACCCCTCATAACGGACTTATTCATTTCCAGACTGAACAGTTTGGTCAAACGGGGAAAGTTACCTGAAAATATCAAGATAATGACCAGGATTTTTCCAACCTTGGTGAATGTTTAAGTAGATTACGCAGTACTTTTGTCAATGGGTTTCTTGTATAAACTCTTACAAAATTCAACTTAATTTTCTTTTTCAAAAAACTTAAAATTTAAAGCTCATGAACATTTTCCAAATATGAATTATCATGTATCACAATAAAACAGAATAGCATACTACCTAATAATATCACCCCCTCCCCTTGCTTATGGCCTTGTTTTTCAAGGAAAATCTCACGTTTTTTTCCAAGGAAAATCTGACAACCCTAACCTAATTTACCATTTTATACAGAGTGGGCAATATGTCCGGGCAAGTGGCCCGGACAATATTTTCATGAAAGTGGTTTGGGGAAGGTTTATATATGTTAAGACATGACAAGTGTACATTATTAAGCAATGAGATGAGTAAATGAACAATTCTAAACACAGGACACTTGCATCGACGTCACCAGCCATTTTGCTTCCGTTCCAGGCCACTTTGATGAAACTATTTTCCGGGCGACTTTTATTTTGCCCAGCCTTGAAAATATTTAATTGCTAGTCCGATGTACAAAAGATTTTTTCTTTAAGTGAAAATCAATGCCAAACTAGCTGTGTCTTCATCTTGTAAATATCACAAAACTACATCATTATAACTGCATTTATTTACTATGGCAATCTTACAAATTGCTAGTAGAAAGGTTGCTTCAACCAAGTTGCTCAAAATCCAAGACAAGCTACGTAATTTGGCCTTTACTTATTAAATAAAAGTATTTACTTTATTATTTTTTTGCATATAACTTATTCACTAATAATACTGAAAATTACGTTAAAAAAACTCAAGAATTAAGAAAATGTAAGCAGCAATGCCGCAACTACTTTATGTCTATTAACCTTAGCTTTGAAGCCAAGGGCTGCTCTAGACCGAATTCCCGGGGGGGAAGGGGGCGGGTGCATTGAACTTTATTCTTGGAGCTATAAATTGTTCGAAATGCAAATTCAACGGGTGAAATCGTGAAGTATGCGAATTTAATCCATGGCCCTCTCACTGGAGCCGCACTTCAAGCCACCTTAGCACTGAACCAGGGCCTAGTGCCCCACTTGCTGCCCTGTAGTTGCAGCTCTGTAATCACCTTGAAAACGATGCAGCCATTGCTATTAACATTTTAGCCCTTCAAGAAAAGTTAAAGCTTTTATAAAAAAGAATACAGGAGAAAGACAATGTCTGAGAGTATGTTAGCAGACCAGACCATTAAAAGACTACTCTAACGGACAACAAAAAGTAACTTCCCAGCTTTTATCATTAACAGTCTATAGCAGAGGTTCTCAAACTGTTTGCCGCGAGCGTATGTCCGGGATGACGTGCAGATAATCAAAAAAGTGTTTCGGTGAAGTATAATCAAATAACTTCCTCCTAACCGGTATCCCACAAAAAAGTTAGCCAAGCCAGTGACCAAGTAGGGAAAAATAAAAATATTTCAGTCCAGTTCGAGAGAGTTCAGTGTCCAGTAGACTCTCTTTTACAGATACTCCCTGAAATGAGAGAGAGGTGTCAAAATTCTATATCCCTTTCCCAAGAAAGTACTTTCTTGGTAGTTAACCCTATAAACAATATAAAAGAAGTAATGAAAAATGCATCCAAACTCTTTCATTCGAACCTAATTGCTTTAAGGCTGTTCTTCGAAAAAAAATAACTCTGTTTTTAGTCTTGGTACACAAATTGAAATAAACGAATAGCACCCTGGTCTCCGAAAAATTCCAGAGTGTTCTTCATAAGCTGTTTTACACACTGCGATAAGCGAAAACGCTGTGGCTTTTGTAAAATTTTCAGAAAAAATTCTTAAACATGGATCTGAGCTGCAAGATTTTTCGAAGAGTGACACGCTTTGCGAAAATTTCCGATTTTTAAGATTTTTTTCTAAAAGTTTTGAAACTGATACAGATTGACCTGTCTTCGTAGTATGTAATACAGCTTGTAAAGAGAGAGTTTCAAAATTTTGAAGTGCCTAGCATAATTAGTTTATTTGTAATTATGTACCAAAATCACATAATTTTTTCGAATAACACCGTTAAAGGTAACGTGCCGCGAAAGTTTTCAGCCTGAGAAGGGTGCCGCGGAGAAAAAAAAGTTTGGGAACCTCTGGTCTATAGTATTACTGTCTTAATAAGACTTTATTAAATAGTGATTTAAAAGGTTAAGACCAATCAGTTTAACTGGCTAATAAACACACTGGCATACTGGCAAGTTCGTGGACCAACCTCCCCCCCCCCAAAAAAAAAAAAAAAAACCACAAGAAAACTGCCATTTAAAAAAAAAAATCAAAGTAATTTTTACTTGCTTTTGCAGGCAATTCAAATGCACTGTTGTATTGTCAAAATGCTCTTCATAATTTTGGACTCTGGTTTAGCTCATTTGCTAACATCATTACAAAGACAACAGCAAGATCCCTTTTTAAGTAGATCAGGGCATTTAAAATCTAATATCAGGAAGCAACTCTAACAGCAGAAAGGGATTTTTGATACTGCATCCTTACAGTGATGGCAGCAATCTAAGTGAGAACAGGAGATGGATAAACCTACCATCCACTGCCATAAATCCTTCCCAGGTAAAAGTCAGAAGTGTGTGCCAATAACTAAGTATTTTAAATAATGTGAAAATCATATTGTTATCTTCTATAAAAGCTTATACAATGTTTATCAAATTTTGAATTTACTTAATTAGCTGAGATTTAATATATCATGTCAGCAGATTTACGAAGAAAGGCTAAGGAGATTTACAAAGAAAGGCTCACCAATCTTATGAATGAGCAGGAAGGTATTTTTAAAAAAGTAACTTCTTACCTGAAATTGTTACTCTTTCTATCGGAAACAAGCCTTCTGTCCTACTGAATCTCGAATGAATCACATTAATTTAGTGCAAAAGAACAAGGGTATATACAGGGGTATACAATAAGTCCAAACTCGCGAATGAGTTTCGGGGGAAATTCAGAAACGCTGACGAAATTTATGACCTATGGTCATCCCCGTATGCCCATAGCCCATTCGTTTCATTCCAAAGGAACATAACGTGGTGACTTATGTCACTCAATGTAAGTTTATTTCTTCATTCAATTAATATTAACATTTTTCTTTTATACCTCTAATAGTCTAATCTAAGTAATAATAGTTGCTTGAACTAAAATTCAAATATACTATGGCTTTAATAAGTAAATTTTGGGAAGAAAAAAAAAATGTTCTGGGGAAATATTGGACCCATAACATTTTTTGCACCCCTGGGTATATCCACCACTTTTCCATCACTTATCTAACAGGAGTGACTAAAATACAATTGTAACTAAATTGGCAGGATGCTAATTAGCATTAACTAAATTAGCAGGATGCAGGATTAATTTTTTTATGCTATTAACAACAGGAGATGAAAAAATCATGAAATCTGATTTTTACAAGGCAGATCCAGAAAACTGAAATACTCAAGGCCTCTTACAAGTAAAATACAAAGAGCTTATGGTTCAAATTTTAAAAATATGAATATTTATGGTTTTTAAATGCCCAAAAATCTCTCTCTGAACTATTAAGTAACAAACACATTCTACAGAAATCTGTATCAGAATGCCTTTTTTTATTACCTAATAATGATTAAATTAATTAAGAATACATTTGAGCCACTCTTGTCTCTTTATCATGTTATTCATTAAATTAAAAAAATATTTATCTTGTGTTTGAAGTGAAGTTAACAGTACTTCGATAGAAGTTAATAGTACTCTGGAGTGTAGTTCATAGCACTCCGACAATAATAAACAGAAAAACAGTTTTAAATATAACATTTACAAAAGAAAGTTTTTTCTTAACATAATTCACATATACTTTATGTTGCACACAGTGACCCCCATATTTGATGAATACATACATACCTTTTTTTTTTTTATGACAGCATGCTCACTGGATGGACTTTATTATGTCAGAGGGTTACTACCCAAAAATTAATCAGAAGGGGAAAAAAAGGTAATGTCAGAGAACAGTACATACATAAAATTTACTTATCTTCAATATACATGTTTTGGTAAAAAATGTTCATCCTTCATCAGCTGAAAAAAAGTTCTACCAACTACAAAAGCAGAGGAATGAGAACTAATAGAAGTTCTCACTCTAACTAATAAAAAGTATATATATAATTACTAATAAAAGTTGTCTAACTACAAAAACAGATGAGTGATTCAGTTGCAATCAGTTTGTTAGATACCCTTTAAAACATTTGCCAAAAACTAGTAACTGAAATCTTGGAAGTAAGTATTGAATGGCGCAAGTAATGTAATTCAGGAACTTAAGACAATTGATTCTGATGGCAACTCTATCTATCAACTGACTTTAGCGATTGCTAATAAAATAAAAGCAATGATATTTTTTTTGAGGAGGGGAGGGAGTATTTTAATTCTTATTTCACTGAGAACAACTTTTTTAATATATAAAATCCCATCTATGTGACATATAAAATTATATGACATTTTCTTCTCCAAAACAGATTTCTTTTTAAAGTTGTCACAAACAGTACACAGCAGTAGAAAGTATAAATATATTTTTCCCCTTATAACAACAAAACAGCATTCAGTTATTAGTTATATAAGCTGATGCAGTGGAAAATACAATGGACAATTTTTAAAGATGTTATCATTTTACAGTACAAGAAAAAAACTCAGAAGTGCTTAAATTTTGTTAGATGTTCTAATAATAATATTTCTTATTACAACAAACTTGAAAATCAAAACATTTAATGCACTTTCTTTTTTAAACTGATGCACTGGTAAGATAAATGTACTTTTACAAATGTATTTAAACCATTATGAATTCAAGTTGCATCCATATGTAACATAGCTTATTTTTTTTTAAATGATACACAAACATTCATTTTAGATCCATACGGTTTAATTTTAAAATAATGACCAAAAAAAATTTTAATTACTTAAACTACTTAACAGCTTAGTAATGTCAGCATTTAATTGTTAATTCACACAAAAAAAATATTGAAGTCAGGTTGCAAAAAGGCTCCAAAATATTTAGGGGTAGCAGAAAATAATTGCACGAGAGAAAATAATTGCCCGAATGAAATTAATTAGGGTAATATTAGCTTACCATGCGAACAATTGTTTGCAAAGCTTAAAAAAATTGTTTTAATTTTATTGATGATACTTAAAACAATGAAAGACTAATTCAAGCTTATCAAATGTTGCCAGACCGAAACATAAACAAATAAAGATATATTGATCTTAAATATCTACGGTTATCTTTAAACACGTTCGAACAATCTAACTCTATTTTTACCATAATATAGAAATCTATCCTTATCATAATGCAAATTTGGAAATGATAAAAACCATCAACTTACGATAATGTTTGCGATCCTCGTCATCTCAACATTCTAAAAACAAACAGTAAAACGGAACTTCCGTTTCTTATCAGAAACGTTTACTCACACAAGTTAAAACCCGTGGTTAAAGCAAAATAACCAGTCTTGCACAACGAAATTAAACACAAAAAATCATTGCTGAACAACACATGTTGTCACTAACCGGTGGAAAATTATAAAACCAGAAACCATAATAAGCGGGGCTGATTGTAAATAAAGATGGGAAACCGTACATCTACAAATTGCTTCCAAATAACATCGGGTGCCAGTAGGATAGCTGTAGTTGGAGATTTCGCCGCTAGGGAATATAAAAGGACCAAGATAGTGGTGGTAGTGAAGACGGTTCTTTTGAGGATCCAGTTCTTTTGGATCTGCTCCAAGGAAAACGAACGAGTCCCGAACCGTTTCTTTAGGTCCAAAATCGGAACCGGTCCGGGCTATGACTCCGGACCGAGAGGAAACGATTCCGGATCCATTTGGCAGAAAGGAAGCATTGGATCCGGACAGAGATGACCAAAAGGAAAGATTCCAGACATAGACATAATAGAAATCCTACTAATATTATAAATGTCAATGTTTGTTACTCTTTCACGCTGAAACGGTTTGACAGATTTGGATGAAATTTGGAATAAAGTCCTGCATTAAAAAACAGGCTTCTTTTTATCTCGCGAAAGAAACACTGTTCCTATAATATACGAAAAAACGTTCTTTTATCAATAATAATGATAATCATAATACAATTGAGTTTTTTTTTTTTTTTACAAAGCCGTCGACAGATGACGCAAACTTATAGAATGAATAGTTTTTAATAAATAAAATCACCTGAATAAGTTTTTCTTTTTGACGTGGATTTATAAGCGGTCTCGAGCCAAGCACACAAACTCGAAATACATGTTACACAAACAAACAAAAAATAACTTTTTTAAACTTTCACTCAGTTCGAATTATGCATTTTTCTGCGCATCTTTTTGCCCATTTTATTTCTACTGTATTACATCGAGAAAAAGGATCAATTTTAATTTTGTTTATTCACACTCATGAATAATGATACAGTTTCCAACTTAATGGAATAAGCAAAGAAAATAAGGAAGACGCATAGATTATGATACACTTTTAATATATAGCACTTTAGTGCGTATTTCAAATCTGAAAATATTTCAAATTTTCTTACTATTTTTTTCCTTTCTGTTTTCAGCCGATATAACTAGAAGCTCTCCAGAATTAATATAGGACGATAATAATTTGTGCCTTTTTGTACGTTTTTATCATTAAACCATCTTATTTTTGTAACCAGGTGCGGCCCGACACGGTAAGCAAGATAATCATCGCATCGAGGCGCCGGCTTCGAAGGGGCGTCATGTCGAACTCAAAAACTAAGTGGAGCATGAAAGGGGGCGTCTTTTTTACGCTAGCAGGGGCGCCACTTATCCTAGGGCCGCCCCTGTTTGTAACCATCTTAATTTTAAATTCCATTCGGAATCTGAGATATTTCAGTGCCAAGGAAGCCGGTGAGAAACACAAGATTTAATAAGATGAACAGACTTTAAACTCCAGACTCTGTACTATTGGTGGATCCAGGGGAGGGGGGAAGGGGCGCGTGTCCCCCAGAAGAACTAAGTTTACTATAGCAGATTGACTAATCTTATTTTGTAAATTCAGATGAATGTACCAGGTACTAGAAATATTTTTATGCCCCCTCTAGAATTTTTTTTTCTGAATCCGCCACGGTATCGATACTAATATTCTTTTTATTTTCACCTTTGGACATTTTTTATTCATGAAAGTTTCGCTTCTTTTTTTTTATTTTCAGTTCTAATGAAGGAGACCCATTTTTAAAGGGGGCGGGAAAATACTACCCTCTTCTTGGCATTTATTATGTTGAACATTTTTATAGCATACTCAGTAACGTACACAGACTTCTTTGAAGAGGGTGGAAGTTATAGCCGAATGAATGAAAAAACGCCCTCAGAATTTTAATTTTCATTGGAAAATCCAAAAGGGGAGCGACGGGGGCATGTGTACCCTAATGACAAAGCAAATTAAGACCATAAAAGATTGACTAACTTTGTAAAGTTGAAAGGCATTTTAAGAGAAAGGAATTACAAAAATGTATGCCCCGCCCCCACGGAGTTTTTTTTTTTTTTTTTTTTTTTTTTTTTTTTTTTTACGGGTTGTCCTCCGATTTTTTAAATATTGGACATAAACTTATTTTGATTTGCTTTTAATGGCTCTCTTGTATTTGAAAAAGAGAGGGGGGGATTAAGCATCTACCTATTCCCTATATGAACTCTGAATAAATGTGAAGATGCTATTTAATTTGATTCTGCGTCAAGTTTCTGTAATTCGGTTTTAAGTGCATGAGTATATCTTTATCCCCTTCTTTTACACACACACAAACATAATCTCCTGTTAAGGGTGTTACCAGGATGCATTAAGTGTTAAGGCATAACTTGCCTAAAGCTTATTGTCTGCATGTCTGCTTCACTCCCCGCCGTGACAAAGACGCAAATACAGCGTTTTTCTGTCTGTGTTCATCTTTATTTCCTGACATCAGTACTCCCACTGAGACCCACAGCGTACGAAAAGACCTGTGTTGGGAACCAACGACGGACACTGAAAGAAATCGCTCAATAGTCCAGTGAGCAAAATATAGTCCAAATCCGACGAACGGTCTGGGCACCTATAGCGAATAAACAAATACAAACAGACAGAAAGAAAAAAAAATTCTCCTTATTTATATATTTAGATTATTTCATTATTTGGGAATCGCCTTTAATAATAAAGATTTTACTTAATACTAATTTGAAGTTGAAACAGGCAACTGATAAGGAATCGGACTTTGGATCTTATAAAAACATTTACACACAATGAATGTCTAGAGCCAATTCTGAACTATCAATTCTGGTTCTTGTACAACAAAACAACCAAAAGAAATAATTGACAAATTATAATGAATTTAATCAATTAAGTTATGTAAAGAGTTTAATTATTTCTTTAACTGATTAGTTTAAATAGGAAGTGTTTGTTTGCGTAAAAATAAAAAAGAAATGGCTTATAGACACAGGCCTATTTTTCAGGGTGGCGTTTTTTCAGCTCACCTTATAGACATTAAGTGAAAAATGAAAAATATATGGACTGCATGTTAAAAAAAATCGGCAGCGGGGGAGAAGAGGGTAAGAAAAGCGTTAACCAACAGAACAATATTTTTTATGGCACTTAGACCTAGGAATTCTTTGACTACGCCTCAGGTACACCAAAGCAAGGACGGATTAAAGGGGGGGGGGCGAAGGATGCGACTGCCCCTCCTTAAAAAGAAATTAATGTGAAAGATCTTATTTTACTTCCACAAAATCAATGTGCATGAGAATCTTCCAACTAACCGCCCCCAACCTTACATAATTGCACTCACTGCACCAATCCATTAACAAACGGAAAATTTTCTTTTCCCGTATTTCTCTCTCAAAGGAATGTGCGTTCCAGGTCCAGGAAACACTTCTCTGGACAGAGAGATGTCCTCAGGGTTTTGCGGTTCTGCGCAAGGGGGTGCTGTTTGGTGAGAGTTTTCAATGAAATGATCCCACTTCCACTATATTCGGTTGAAAATCGCTATTCGTGTACTTGTAGCAGATCAGCTGTTTCAAAAAAATCTGATGTGTCCAACACATGACTTCCTTGCACGTCCATTAGATCAAAAATATTTTCGACGCACTTCCTCTAAATTTATTTGTTTGAAAGAGATAAAATATCAATAATAGTAAGGTTTAGCGATTTCTAGCCAAATATTTCGATATCGCCAAGCTGAGTTCAATTTAAAAGATTTCCTTCTGACACTTTATTTGGCGATATTTCACCAAAAGCCGACAAACTTGAGATAGTCAGCGAGATTTTGGGGATAGCCGAAGTAGTCATTGACCACAGACTTTCAATGAATTGAATGCATCTATACACCTCAATGTATTTAAAGTCATTTGGCTCACCATGTAAATAAATTCTCAGTCGATTGCTGTCAAAAAAGATATTGAAAACAGTTAGATATTACAATAGTTCTAAATACAAAGTTAAAAAATCTACGGGTTAAAGTTTTAGAGTTATACAAAATAGGAAATAATTTTTGGCGCCAAATTTGGCGATATTTCGGCGAAACTCGTCAATGTCGACGACATTTGGCGAGATTTTAAGCATAAACCAAACAATGACAGATTATCGCCAAATTTGGCGATATTTCGCCAAAACTCGCCAAGAACGATGACAAATGGCGATACTTTGGGCATGGACCAAATGACTGACTATCGCCAAATTTGGCGATATTTCGCCAAAACTCGCCAAGATCGAGGACAGACGGCGAGATTTTGGGTATGTACCAAACAATGACTGTCTACAGTTGTATTATAATGAAGATGTCCATAGACATTAAGGTACTGAAATTCTTTTCGGTGGTTCTGTAAATAAACTCTCCAGTAGATTGGAACCAAAAATCGAGATGCACATCTAGATGTTACAACATTCTTATATATGAAATTTCATAATATTTTTTGAGATTTGAGAGTTAAATATGCACACACGTACACCAAAAGTCGCCAAACTTGGCGACTTTTGGCATAGTTCTTGAGGGAGGCACGTGACCGTGGTCGGACCATTACCTAACTTATGTGGTAGGACGGTATTATGCTTGAAATGGATGAATGCCCCTAAAATTGCTATTGACCGTAATGTATTGGAAATCTTTTGAGTGTTCCTGTAGCAGAACTATAAATGATAAAGACAGTTTTTTTAATGGAGAAATTCATTTTCTAACTCTCTACAGCATATATCACTTCTGAGTCGTTTGAAATAGCCCAATACCTCTAAAAAACGCTTTGATGAATTTCGGCCCATAGAGCGTAATGTATTTCGAATCTTTTGGGCGGTCCTGTAGTTAAACTATTCAGTCGAATGGAACCGAAAGGGGAGGTGCACAACTAGATGTTACAACAATCCTAAATATAAAGTTTCAACATTCAACGCCTAACAGTTTTTGAGATATGCGAGTTTAATGAATTTCGGCCCATTGAGTGTAATGTATTTCGAATGTTTTGGGCGATCCTGTAGATAAACTATCCAGTCGAATGGAACCAAAAGGGGAGGTGCACAACTAGATGTTACAACTATCCAAAATATGAAGTTTCGACATTCTACGCCTAATAGCTTTTGAGTTAGGCGAGTTTAATGAATTTCGGCCCATAGAGCGTAATGTATTTCGAATCTTTTGGGCGGTCCTGTACATAAACTATCCATTCGATTGCCACCAAAAGGGGAGGTGCACAACTAGATCATAGAACAATCCTAAATATCAAATCTCAACATTCTACGACCAATAGTTTTTGAGATATGCGAGTTACATACATACGCACGTACGTACGTACGTACATACGTACGTACGTACAGACGGCATGGAAAAACTGGCCACAGTAGACTCGCCACTGGTCAAAATGAGTTGCAGACGCGTTAATATGATCGTGCATGCTAGCCTACGATGAGATGCATCGAAAAAAGTTTTTAAATTAAATTTAGAGGTAGTCAAAATCGGTTTTTATGTCGAAATTTGGCCCCCAAAATTTTTCGGGATCACATTACTTCCTTATACTACGTACAAGGAAGTAAAAAAGTATTTGAAATAATTTAAGAATTATATATATGCGTGTGTGTGTGTCTGTGTGTGTGTAAAGGTATATGTAAAAATTTTAATGTACACTCTCCAAAAAAAGTATTCGAGTAAGAGATAAATTTCCTACTTTAGATTTGAGAATAATAATTGAGTTTTTAAAAAAATTTAAAATTGACAGAAATATAAAAATTCATATTTAAGCATAGCCTAATTTAATATACGAAACCTACGTAGGAAATTTATCTCTTACTCATACTTTTTTGGAGGGTGTAAACAAAATTCACTCCTGTAAACATATTTTTAAAAAGATTATAAAATACATAAATTTATTAATGTAGCAATTATTCTATTTATAGAAGATGCATCCTAGTATCAATATTTTTACAGTAAAATGTATCAGTTAATCTTTGCTTAAATGGACGGAACATTCAAAAAGTGAAACACGTACATCTAATAAATGTTCCACTAAAATTTCTGTTTCATTTTATTTAGCATTCTCTCTTTTTTTCCTCCTAAACAATGACAACTTAGAAAAAAAACCCACTCAAAATAGTCGAGTTAAATGATAAAATAAATAAAAACTTTGTGAAAGAAACCCATATAAAAAGTTAATTATAAGATGTAACGATCGTTTCGACCAAAAAATCTTTCGGTTTTCGTCAGACAAGCCCTTCGACTCGCAGAGCAGAGGAGCTGAAAAAGATAAACAAACAAGCATGTTGCTACAAGTAAACAAGAAAAGGGGAACAAAACCATGGAGAGAGGGAAAAGGGGGAAAGGGATAAAAAGAAAAGAAAATAAGGACAAACAAAAATACATAATAATAATAACAAAATAAAAAGCAAAAAAGAACACACAAACAAACACAAAAAAGAAAACAGAACAAGCAAAAGAACATAAAACAAAAATAACATAAAAACACAATTTTTTTTATCATTATTTTTATTTTTTAGCAACATACAGGACAGCACATAAGATTTTTTTTTAATTAATAAAAGAATAAAATAATAAAAACAATGGAAAGACAGGAACACACATAAAAGCCAAAAAATATATATATAGATTAGGAAGGGGAAAATAACAGAGGAAGAAAAAAAAGAGGGGGATGGTAGCAGAAGGGAAAGGGGAAAGGGAATAGAACCTTACAACAACAGCTTCCAAGCAGAATGAACGAAAGGAACAGAGGAACCATCGTTCACAAGACGTTCCTCTCCATCAACATTTTAGTGTGTACAGAATAAAATTGTTGAATGCATTATTGAACCCATTTCACAGCTACCGAGCAATATACAGTGTTCACAGCATACATTTTTGCATTTCACGATTGCAATAAGTTTTCCAGATTAAGTAATCCCCATCATTTTCTGTGAGTACCGTAGTATACCAACCTCATTTGCTATTTACAACTCCGGATGTGTCCCGTTTTCCACTGAAATACAGTGGAATCTGCTAAAGTGACTATCTTGGTAAAGAGATCATGTGTCTATCGTGACCACTTTTATGCAATTTCACTTTACGACCATCACACTTCACCATCTTTGTAAAGTGACCAGTTTTGTTCTTTCCAAGGGTAGTCACATTAGACATTTTCTATTGTACATATAAAGTGAGTGAACTGTGCTCCAGCCTTTATTGTGGCGATGGTGAGTCAATAAAAGTTGCCCCTCCTTAGTTTAGAACCCTTTAGCCCTGTTTAGAAACAAAAGCTCCATCTTATTTTTGCAAATAGAGAAATTATGCTTAGAAGAGAAGAATTCAATAAATATTGACGTAAATATTTTTGTATAAGTAACGTAAGTACAAATAATGTATGTACACTGGTGTGTAAAACTTCAGCAGCAATGTAAATTTTAATCAGATAGCCATGACATTGCAGAAAAGGGGGTTCTTGCGATCTGTACAGTGAACACGCAGTTCAGTAGAAAGGGCTTGCGTATGGAAATGTCAGGAACAAAATGTCACAGGCAGGCGACAAGACCGTACGCAAAACGCCTGCGGCGCAGCTCAGGGCTACAATAAAAGAAAGGAGGGAGACGCAACTAAAGACATTCGCTGCAAGTACAAGTGGAGTTCCGTCGTGAATTATGGCTTGAAGAAATCATTTGGATGACTTCACGCACGGAAGAATGATCGGAAATCTGGAGGAGGGGCGTAGTGTGACCAGTATAGCTGAAGATTTCAGATTCAAGAAACTGTCGTCTTGTCCAAAACTGTCGCTTGGAAAGCCTTCCAAATCATGGGTACAACTGTTAGAAAAGTTGGTGATGGCTTCCATAGGAAAACAACTGTAGTGGATGACCGACATATTATCCTAGAAAAGAGCCCGAAACCAATCATCAAAACCATTGCTCACCAACTGTGTACAGAAACGAGAGGACAAGTGTCGTGGTTTACTGTGTCCAGACGCCTTCACAAAGGTGACCTATTCGCCCATCGTCCTGAACGCTACATCACTTTGAAAGTTGGCTATCGGCGCCACCGTTTAGAGTGGTTCTAGGAGCACAAAAACTGGACACAATGGAGCACACCATTCTCAACGCCAGTTGATTTGGAAAGTGATCGGGACACGATTCACCCCAGTAAAATCACGGGAAGAGACCGTTACAGTGGTCCTGGAGTTCTCTTCTGGGCAGGCATTATGCTGAAAGGGCGAACAGCTCCATGTTTTCGGCAGAGGTTCTTTAACAACAGATCCCTATTGTCAGGAGCCGATCCTTCCCCATGTGCGTCTGCTGCAAGGTGCCATTGAAGCAAACTTCGTTTTTATGGATGACAATTCACGGCCAGATCGGACTCCTGCTGTTCAGGAGCTACTGAAAAGTGAAGATATCACTCGAATGGATTCGCTAGCAAACTCCCCTTATTTAAATCCCATAGAGAATGTGTGGGATGCTTTGTGGAGACGCCTTGCGGCACGATTACATCCTCCGGGAAACATCCAACAAAATTGAAACAGATGCTGATTGAGGAATGGACACTTTTACCTCAAGAACTGCTGGACAATCTGGTACTCTGTATGGAGAGACGGTGTGAAGCAACCACTGCAGTAAGGGGAGGGCATACCCCATACTAAGGAAAATCTGTTTGTTGTTCCTGCACAGACAAACATGTGTGTGGATACTATGAGTTCAATAAAGCCTTTTTTGTTTCATTCCATACTGTATGCATTGTATTCATATTTGCATAACCATGATTTCGTCATTGTTTGAACACAAAATGCTGTCTCTCAGATGATTTCCCGTGGAGTTATGGCAAAAAGAGCACCTGTTACTTAAGTTTCGCACACCGGTGTATATTTATGTATACACTGCTCTTTTTTTAAATTTCAGTTCATGTGAAAATTTGCATTAAAAAATTAACTTCCCTGATCAATAGTATATCTAGCTCTTGGGGGGGGGGGGGCTCGAGCCCCCCTTGGATCCGCCACTGCTTGGAGGAGCCTAAGCATACCTTGGAATCTGAATCTTTGGATACCTTGATTAGAAGAAAACTATCTTTAGCTTTTAAGATACAATTGAATCCGTATCATCAATTCCGTAAAAATAAGTTTATAAAAAAACATCTCTACCATTTAACAAAACGAAGTAAAAGTTATCTGCAGTGAGCATTTATGACAGAAGACTGAAACCAGTTAAAAAAAACAACAACAAAAAAAAAAAAAAAAAAAAAAAAAAACCATGAAACTAGTTGTAAACAAAGAAAACGACAAAAAGTGCAGAACACAAAATGTGACATGTAGTTGTTTTGAAAATGACTAAAATAAGAAGCGAAATAACTGTCATAATGGAAAGAGAATTTCTATACAAACTGTTGGAGCTCCGTCAAATCCATTCTCCAAGAGAAGGATCATCACCGATCTGGTAACTATTTATTTAGATTGCATTTGTACTATTTTTTACTATGATATACTTTTGTATCATTCATATAGAAATAACCCCAATTTTGTAATTTAATTTGATTTTTGAAAAATGATGGGCAAGTTATAATAAGAAATAAAATGCAAGAGTATAGATCACAGGGCCGTTAAAACAGGAAGACATGGCAGAGCAAATACTGGGGGTCGCGACCTTAGAAAGGAGCTTCAAAATCAATATGCTTAATTTTCCATTTTCTCTTAAATTACAGGAAAAATTAACTTTTCGATCTAGAATTACTTTCCTTATTCCCATTTTTTCCCCCTTTAAGCCCCACATTCTTTTTAAGCCTTTATTTTTTAACAGGAAGTTGAAATGTTTATGCTTTCAGTTTGTCTGTTTGTCCGTGCTCTAACTGCTGTAAATATGCCTCGGTCGAATTTTTATATTATAATGAAAAGTACCATACCACGTACCCTATTGAAAAGGATGTATGTGCCTTTCATAGTTCTTTTACAGGAGCACACAAAATAATTCCGATGCAAAATAATTGCAGCCTATGGGCATAGAATGTTAGAGTACATTTTAGAAACGTTAATCCATTTCAAGCATTACGAAATTTATATTTATTATCGATGTTTATGAGAGCATTCAGTCCATCGGCATGTTCGGACGTAGAGTTGATACCTGTATAATACAAGGCTAACAAAATAACACTCATTGATTAGGCTTCAAGAGTAGTCTTACACAACATTTTAGTTTCTTGCTGACTTTAACTCACTACAGTCGTTGCTAAGACGCAACGGCAGAAATTCCTCCCTCATATGTAAATTGTTGCTTCCCTGCATGGGTCTTTGAATGGCCAGGCATGGCCCAGCCATGCACTTGTGCAAGGTTGTCGCCACAGCAGAAACATTCTAAGACGCATGCTGGGAATCAAAGATTGGCGCAGGAGGAAGGAATCTCTGTCTCGCATCTTTAGTAATGTCGGAAGCGAACGCACTTAACTGTTCGTCATGAAATAGCATTCCGGCCAACATCTAGTGAAGAAAATCTAGTAGATTTATGTGGTATCATAATCTACTGGATAGTGACTTAGATAACTCATAATTACTTATCTATGTCACAAAACACTCTTCGAAATGTTTTCACAAATTAAATTTCGTCACCTATTCTAGTTATCATTTAAAAAATATATAATTTGACATGACACGACACAGTTATGGTTTTTAAAATGAAAAGTTTGCTTTTTATAACTATTTATGTCTGAAATTTCAATCACACATAAGGTCGTGATATTAAGAATAGAATTTGTAAAAGAGCTCAGAAATAGAATTCTTTTAACATAAAATGAATAAAACTCCACTGTTTCTTTAGAAGTTTTTTCTAAATGTTCGAAATTTTACAAAATATCTGCCTTTTTAACTAAGAAAAAGTAGTAAAATTTTGGGACTCTTAACTCCCAAAATGTTACAATTACACGATTCGCCATCTAATTCTGAAATTTTCGAGAATCCATCACAAACGAGTAATCAATGTAGGAAGCTGAACGCAATTTGTAGTCAAATAAATAAACAAACTAATAAAAAAAATACTTTTTAATCATCAAACAAGCCCTTTTGGCTAATACAGCATTTATGCTATTCACACACTCAAAATCTATAGAACAACCCACTAACTTTTAATATTTTCACGTACTTAATAATTTTTGCGCGTGCAACTTTTTGAAATACATTTTTAGATCATGAAATGTCTCGTTTTAAATAAAAACCAGTGAGTTTATTGGAGTAAGTGACTAACCTGATCCCACAGATCGGCTGTCCTGACAGCTCTGTCGTCCTCGACTGAAACTTAAGTAATTTCCCCCAAGGCTTCATATACTCGGCGGCACTGGATGTTTTATGTGGACCTTCGTGATTTCCTGCCTTTTCTACTTCGTAGAGATCGTTTGGCTTTACAACCGATACTCTAAAAGGTCCATGATAATTTTCTTTCAGCTTTAAGCCTGAACCCTAGCTGGGTTCTTTTGATTGCTACTATATCACCAACTTTATGTTAAAAATCATTTAGTGAACAATAGTGATGACCATAATCAGGGATATTAGAAAAGAAAAAGTATTTAATTTGAGTGCGTTAAAAATATACAACTACCTAGCTTGAAGCATGGCTCACTGGGATATATACAGGCTGTCCAAAAACCTCCGTTTTTCCGTACGAGTAAATTTTCGCTTCTTCGCCGATTTGTCGCGTTTACCCAACGAATCACTGTTGTCATCTCTGCCGGAGAAAATATGCCTAAAATCAAAGCTAAAAGTATCCAGGAATGGATAACAATGGCCGCATTCGTAAACGCCAAACGAGTTGCACTCAACGTGCAACGAGTTTATCGTTTACGAATGTGGCCATCGTTATCCATTCCTGGATACGTTTAACTTTGATTTTAGGCATATTTTCTCCGGCAGAGATGGCAACAGTGATTCGTGGGATAAAAGCGACAAATCGGCGAATAAGGGAAAATTTTCTCGTACGCAAAATCCCATAGGAGAAACTGGTTTTCGGACAGCCTGTATTTATCCAAGTGAAGGTGGATTCATATCTGCCGCGCCGCACCGCAACCATGTCGTACTGTTTCGCCGTTTTGGACCGTTGGCTGTCCGCGCGGCGAGCTTGCGGTTCCGCAAGTAAATACACCAATGCTCTTCTGTAATTGGCTGTAGCTTTGCGGTCGCTGCGGAATATCTGTTCTCGCCAGATAATGCGCAAACCCTCGGCGGGCGCCGTGTTGCTCCGCCACGTGACGTCATTGCGGCGTCTTAGCGGTGCGATACGGCCAGTATGAATCCGGCTTGAGCCATGCTTGAAGTAAACATGACTGACGCTGTTGCCACATGCAACTAGGTAAATAGTGAAATAGTTACAAGACATGGAGCATGTACAAAAAAAGATTAATAAACAAATGTGAAAAATACACAAATAACACTTTACAGGGGGGTACAAATGTGTCTTCTTCAAAGATCACATCTCTGCTAACGAGAAATTTCTTTCTTTCCAGACTTCAAAGCTTGTATCCCTTGATACCATCTGGGTATCCAAGTAGGACACATTTAGTGGCCTTTGGATCAAATTTGCCTTTTCTATGGGAGGAATGGATGTAGCTCCAAGCTTTACACCCAATGACCCTAAGGTGTTTAAGGTCAACTTCTTTGCCTGTCCATCTCTCTTCTGGGATGTTGCCTTTGATAGCTGAAGAGGGTCGTCTGTTTAGGAGATAAGATGCAGTGCACGCTGCTTCGGCTCAGAATTTTGGATTAGCTCCTGATTCTACGAGTACTGCGATTCTACTCGTATTAGAAGACATCTTGTTGTGTTGACTAAAGTCTGGTTCTTTCTTTCTGCTAATCCATTTTGCTGTGGAGATTCCGGTAGTCACGGACTTTATGTAAGGTCTTATAGCTTCCTCGTTAACTGCCTCTGGATGCCGTGCTTTGTAAGATATTTGCAGAACTCGTCAGACTTATATTCGCCGCCTTTATCGCTTCTCAGAATCCTGATTTGTTTACCGTGTAAATTTTCTGTCATTTGCTTGTATTCGTCAAACTTTTTCAAAACTTGACGCTTTTGCTTTATAGGATATACTGTTGAGCGCCGAGAAAAGTCGTCTGTGAATACGACCATGTAGTTTGACCCTCCAAATGATGGTGGGGAAATTTTCCCGATTACATCTGAATGTATGATCTCTAGCACTTCTTTTGCTCTCGTACTTGAAGATTTGGGGAATTTTTCTCGTCTCATCTTCCCATGGATGCATGTAGAACACGGCCTGCTTGATTCTCCACTAATATTTATTAGATCAAGACCTTTGACTGCAACCTGACAAGGATGTCAAAGTCGGTGGTGCCAGAGTTCTTTACTTGCTTTTGCGATGTATGCAGTTGCTTGATGTTCCTCAACTACATAAAGTCTTCCTTTCTTTTTACCTTTCAAGACGATTTCCCCGCTATCTGACAGTACTGTTGCCTCTCCACCAGCAAACTGCACTTTGAAGCCACGTTCTTTTAATCTGCCTATGGATAACAGGTTTCCACCCAGGTTGGGTACATGTAGTACTTTTTCAAGAGTTATGTTTTTCTCATTTCCCGAGTCTTCACAAACAGATAAAACTATATTTCCAATTCCAGTCACTTCGATCTTTTCAGTGTTTGCTACTTTCACAATTGAATTATAATTTTCCAAAGTTGCAAACTTACTTCCGTCAGATATCATGGGCTCAGTTGCACCACTGTCCAAAATCCACAATGTTGAATTATTCTCCCTTTTCTCGTTTGTGAATAATGCCGAATTTGTTTTCAGATCTACGGCAGTCTTCGAACAGCTTTGATTTCTCCGCTGTGCTTGTGCTTCATCACAATTTCGGGAAACATGGCCCCCACTGACCACAACTGAAACATTTGGTATTTCGTTTCGTGTTCGCTTCATTTGGTTTTCTTGGCTGCCCCTTCTTCGTAGCATTAGGTACTGCAGGCTTCTTTTGATAGGAACTCTTCGTGTGTAGAGCACGCTCTTCAATATCTTCAGTTATTACTCAGTTTCTGGAGATTCTTTTCTCTTCTATCAAGAGCTTGGCTTTGACGATGGTCGTGGTGAGGTTAGCTTCATCCTTTTCTAGGTTCAGAATTAGGCTCTCATATGATTTTTTTAATCCTATCAACATTACCAGAGCTACTTCCCTATCGGTAAAAGCGTAGACACCATTTGAAAGTTTCCGGTGAATCTCCATCAGTCTTGCAAGGTACGACTGTACAGTTTCGCCAGTTTTCATAGTTATATTGAAAAAGTCCTTCATTAGCTGTAAAACATGAAGTAATCCAAACTTCGTATGCATTTCTTTCAAAGCGATCCATGCGTCTCTTGCTGTGACGCAATCTCCAATGTCGTCAAGAAATGTGTCTTCGACTATTAAAAACATAAGGGTTAATGCTTCATCATTTTTCTTGCTTTCGTTATCTGATATTTCCGGACCGAATCCCGGTTCGAACACCTCCCAGCATCTCTTCTGTACCATAACAGGGTTGATTCCTACTTTAGGACCCCCACTCTCGCCAACGCGACGATAAATATTGATATACAGTTGCCATTACCATTTTTTGTATTTATATTGCAGCCATACGGCAAAGGGTTTATTCGCAAATTTTTCTCAGTAATAAATCGGTATTCCAGTTGATTTTGCACGTGATCAGTCATGAGTTTTGATCTTTGAGCTTTATTTAGAAAAATTCTATTGGCTTTTACCCAAAGTATAATTTCGCAAACACTGGATACTAAATTCCTGTTGTATTTTCATATCGGTACGTATTAATAGGAGCAGACGATTTCAACTCATTAATATTAGCATTGTCAAGCACAAATAAATCTGATAATGATTGCAGAATTAGTTCTTTTGTTAATTATTTTAACATTCTGATTCCATTTCCTAAAATTGTTGCAATTCAACCTACTTCATTGGTTAAAATGAAGTAAAACGAGGTCACGAACCCGCTTATAATAAAGGAAATACATATAAATTTAAAGAATCTGCTCATAAATTTTTGTCAAATGAAGTCATTTGGAACATGTGAGTACATATTACATTTATTTTAGTTGCCAACTAATGTATTTTTAATAATCGTCTTCAAATTCCGTATTTGGTGCGTTTAATGCTGAATTCTTCACATCCATTTCATCCAGTTTCTCTGGGAAGCGTTGAAACTTGTGCGCATGCGCGATCACGGACTATTGACAGGGAGGCTCGCCAAAACGCGGCGATTTTTTACGTTGGCGAGAGTGGGGGTCCTAAAGTAGGAATCAACCCCATAACAGCAAGTGCACGTATTGCGCATGCGTGATAGTTGTCTCCGTCTAGCTTTTTCATCTTGTATTCTTCCATTTCTTCGTACGAGAAAGAATAAACGAGAAAAAAATAAATTTTGCTTCGTATGGACTTAAACTACGGCGAGTGTATAGAAACCTTTACTTATTTTTAGACGTGCGATGCTTGCGATCGGTAGTTAGGCTTACTTCATAGATCGGCGGTTAGGCCTACTTCGTCGATCCGCGTTTTTCTTTTCTATATTCTTCAATCCACAAATAAGGTAATCATCTTTAGAACAATCGTGCTGATAACGTGTTAAAAATCATTTAATGAACAGTAGTGATGACCATAATCAGGGATATTTGAAAAGAAAAAGTATTTAATTTGAGTGCGTTAAAAATATACAACTACCTAGCTTGAAGTAAACATGACTGACGCTGTTGCCACATGCAACTAGGTGAATAGTGAAATAGTACAAGACATGGAGCATGTACAAAAAAAGATTAATAAACAAATGTGAAAAATACACAAATAACACTTTACAGGGGCGTAGCCAGAAATTTTTTATGGGGGGGGGGTGTTACGACTACTGAAACTCACATATATGCATACATGTGTGTGATAAGGGAGTGAAGAATATACATTTTGTAGGGCAAAAAATTCCTCATGGGGGAGGTTATTGAAGTGTCAGAAGTTCGTTTGGATCGCCGAAGAACGAATCAGTCCATGTTTAATACAAATATATTTATTAGAACAAACACATCACATCACAATATCATGCTTACATAAAGAACAACAACACTCAGAATGAAATCTCGACGCTTCGAGAGAAGCGCGTCACGTGACTTTCTTCCGGGAGCTTTAGCAGGTAGTCATAGAAACGAAAAAGAAAAACAATGCGTATGAACGCACAGTCCTTCAATCTCCCCCTGCGGATTTACGCATTTTTTTCCCTTTTTCTTTCAGACACAAATTATCAAAAATATTACATAGAACTTATATAACACACACATATAAAGATACAATCAAATTAAATTTATCTTTTCCATAGACCATAACATTTTATCAGATGATACTGCTTTCGATAGAAAATCCGCAATCATTTTGTCAGTAGATATGTATTTTAACTGGATAATACTGTTTTCAATCATGTCTTTTACAAAATAAAATTTTAAATTTACATGTCTCGTTTTGTTCGATGGTTTAGATCCATTTAACCAATCAATTGCTGACTGGTTATCAGAAAATATTACTACGGGTTAGTAAAGTTTTCCCACGCTAATTTTCAAATTTTATTGGAACATTTACAAACACTATAACCATCTTCAAAATGGTAACCGATAATTTAAATTACACAATACACATATACAGGCTTAGACTCTAGCCATTTAGCCATTTACAAGGCGGCTAGCATCAGTCAGGTCCTTTATATAATAATTTTTTAAAATTCAATCTTTAGAAAACAACGCGCACACTTATTTTATTTACTAGCCCGTGTTCTTTTAACGGCTCGCTCATTTATTCAAGCAGCGGGTGCGTTTATAATCTTTACTGCTCCCATGGGGGAAAAGCACATCCGCCACAGGAGTGGCGATGTTGCTGGAATAAATAAACTTTTTCAACTTAAATTAATGAGAGTTTAGTCTTGATAATGCATCAGCATTACTGTGTTGACTGCCTTTCCGATATGTAATCGTCATGTTATAACGTTGCAGGGCTAAGGCCCACCGAGATAGCTTAGCACCATGGGGCGCACTTCTCGTTAAATACGTCAGAGGATTATGGTCTGAAACTATTTGAATTTCAGCTCCAAATATCCAGGTGTCAAATTTCTTTAATGCTTCCAGTACACAAAAGGCTTCTCTTTCAATGGTCGCCCACTTTATTTGACTCGTGCTTAGTTTTTTACTGAAAAATGCAATAGGTAATTCTTTCCCATTGTCATCACGTTGAGCTAAGCATGCCCCAATTGCAGTGGCCGAGGCATCTGTGTATAATTGAAAAGGTTTCTCAAGGTCTGGAGTGTGTAAGGAAGGCATTTTTATCAGTTCCTCTTTGAGCTTTGTAAATGCTTTATCCGCCTCCGAACTCCACGGTATCTTAATTGGAACGATTTTCTTCGTCAGGTTTGTCAACGGTAATACGATTTGTGAAAACTGAGGTATATAGTCACGATAGTAACTAGCCAGCCCAATCAAACTTCTCAACTCTTTCTTAGTGGTGGGTCTTGCTAACTTTCGTATAATTTCAACTTTTTCTGGATCCGGGGAATGTTGTCCCGATCCAACTACATGACCTAGAAATTTCACATGAGGTTTTCCAAATTCGCACTTTCCCAAATTTACTGTCAGACCTACTTCCTTCAAGGTCTTGAAAACATTGTCTATATGAACCAAATGTTCATCCCATGTGCTAGAAAATATAGCCACATCGTCGATATATGAACGGCACTATTCTCTATGTGCGATCAAAGCCTTATCCATTGATTTTTGAAACGTTCCTCCAGAATTTTTCATTCCAAAGGGCATGACATTCCACTGGTAATGACCTGAGTGGGTTACAAATGCGGTATAATGCTTTGAATTTTCCTTCATAGGAATTTGCCAGTATCCTTTGGTAAGGTCTATGACTGTAATAAATGATGCCTTTCCCACCTCATATATTAAGTCATTGGCTATTTTCATAGGGTACACGTCTGGTATAGTAAAACTATTTAATAATCTGAAGTCGACACATAATCTGACACTTCCATCTTTCTTGGCAACGCAAACCACAGGATGAGCCCATTCGCTATCACTGTGTTCGATTAGACCCAGGTCTAACAGTTCTTGAATCTGTCGATCCACTTCTTGTTGCAAACTAATAGGTATTCGGTATGGTTTAAGTCTCTTTGGTGTACAATCTCCTGTAACCCTAACAGAGTGACCTTCTACCCTAGCGCGGCCAGGTTTTGCACTAAACACACCTGCATATTTTTTAAGTACATGAAATAATTCCTGTACTTGCTTATTCGTTAACTTGGCATTCCCAAGGTATGTCCTAATATCTTCTATGCTTTTACTTTGTGCATCAGTAGGTGCATAATGAATGGTCCCGAATCATCGTCTAACTCAAAAATCATACCAACATGATTTACTCTTTGAATATACGGACGCACTTTATTCACACGAAGTTCTCTTATACTTCCGTCTTCCATTTCAACCTTTACAGAATGTGGTCTGGTAATCTGCTTAACTATTCCGGGGCCGATCCAGGTATTTAAAAGCTTACGCGAAGATGACGGCCTCAATAGTAAAACTTTATCGCCCACTGCAAATGACTTTTCTTTTGACCGGAGGTTATATCTGGAGACATATTCTTCCTGAGCCTTCTTGCTATTCTCAGAAGCGAATTCGTGAGCCCTTTTCAAACTCTCCACTAAGTTTTGCAAATATTCCGTAATTGGACGTGAGGCGGTCGTTGGAATCTGTCGTTCACCTATCCAAATATCTTTTAACAACGCTAAAGGTCCTGGAGGCAATCTTCCATATACCAATTGATAAGGTGACAATCCGGTAGTGCTGTGAGGCACTTCTCTATATGCAAACATAAGATACGGGAGGTGAATGTCCCAATCTTTACCATATTCTTGTATAATTTTATTCAACATATCCTTCAGAGTTCTATTCCAGCGTTCGACTGCTCCCATACTCTCAGGATGTCCTGGAGTGGAAAAGCGAGGTGAAACGCCTAAAAAATTCTCAAATGCCTGAGTTAACTTGGAAGTAAAGTTTGTACCTTGATCTGTGCAGATCATTTTAGGAAATCCCGTTTGGGTAAATATCTTCATTAATACATCACATGTGGTTTTAGCACTGATTTCTCTTACAGGAATGGCTTCAGCCCATCGGGTGCATAAATCTACTGAACATATGATAAACCGATGTCTTCTTCCCGAAGGTGGTTCTAGAGGGCCAATACAATCTAAACTCCATACTTCGAATGGTATTTCAGGTCTGACAATAGTGTTACGAATTTTCGGGGCAACCCGCTGCTCTGGGGCTTAAAATGGTTTAAAATTCGTATTCTACGCTTCAAATAGATAAATTTTGCTTTTTGTTGCATCAAAATCGGCCAATTAGAACCGGAGATACGGAGGTTTCGGTTTCCCATTCAAATATATGGGATTTCTAGAAAACTCGAGAAATATTAGTCCTAGAGCTTAGATCTCTGCACTTTTGAGGACTTATTTTTGGCGCCAAATTTGGCGATATTTCGCCAAAAGTCGCCAAGCTTGGCGACTCGATTTTCCCAATGGGGCCTGGAAGTTGTTTTTCCTGCATTAAAAACGCATAATAACCTAACATTTCTCTTCTATGACGTAATCAAAATTCACGCTTTATGTAGAACCCTCGAGAAATTGACTTTTCTGGAAACCTCTTGTACCTCCTGCGTCGGCTATTTATAGAAGCGCGCATCGCCCCGAAGTTTCAGAGTGCGAGTTGAACATTCAATGTGTGAAGAGCTCTCAGTACGCTTGTTTTGTGTGAACTGATAGTGCTATAGAAGCTGTGTTTTAGCTTGCTTTGTGAAGCTGTTTTTAAAGTGCTGTGTGTAAATTCTTCATTGCTGTGTCTTAAGGGATAGTGTACTATATCCCTTGAATATTTCCACGGAATTTTAGCCTGTAAAAGTGACTTATTTTGTGTGAGAAATACAGCATTTGTGAGAGCTTCTGATCCAAGCGGATTGTTAAAAGCACGTTACTGCTAGATTGTGCTTGTGAATTGTGTGCAGCTGATTGTTCTACGAAGTTCTAGAAGAAATAAAGTTTGTGTTCCATCCTGGCAAGTGACTTTTTACTTGAACTTTTTACACACTAGACTTTAGAACGACGAACCCCAGGAGTAGCAGAGTAATTCCGCAACATTTGGTGTCAGAAGTGGGGTCCTAAAGAAAGACTTTAATTTTCCAGTTTATGGTTTTGACTAGACAAAAAAATGGAAGAACAACTTCAAAAGCTCATGAATATGATGCAAGAAATGAAAGCCGGACAAGACTAGATGAAAGCCGGACAAGACGAGATGAAAGCCGGACAAGAACAGATGAAAGCCGGACAAGACGAGATGAAAGCCGCACAAGAACAGATGAAAGCCGGACAAGACGAGATGAAAGCCGCACAAGAACAGATGAAGGCGGATTTAGAAAAGAAAATTGAAGCCGGATTGGTCGGACTAGAGAAGAAAGTGGAAGATGGACAAAGAAAAATAGAATCCGGATTAGATGAGTTAAAAACCGCTCACGAAGAGATGAAAATCGGGTTAGAGGAAGTAGAGAAAAGAGTATCACTCCTGGAAGAAAGTCAAGCGAGATGGGAGGAACGGATTGAGGAAAAGATCGATCACCAGCTAGAAGAAAAACTGGACAGTTTAGTAAAGCTGGGAAAGGTACCAGAAAACATCAGGTTGTCGTCACGCCACCCAGCAGTGAAACTAACGCCTTATGACGGAAAGACTCCCTGGGAGGCTTACAAGACCCAATTTTCAATCGTCGCCAGAGCCAATGGTTGGAGCGAGTCCGAGAAAGCTAATCAACTGGCCGCTTCCCTTAGCGGAGATGCAATTAATGTATTGCAAACTATCGGAGCGACGAAGATAGCAGATTTTGACGCCCTTGCCAGTGCCTTGGAGATGAAATTCGGAGAGAAGTGCCAGAAAGAATATAGTAGAATCCAACTTAAGTCAAGGATGCAGAGATCTGGCGAGACCCTTCAAGAGCTGGCTTCGGACATAGATAGGCTGTGTCATCTAGCCTACATGGACCACCTTGATAATGCCCGAGAAGAAATGGCGGTGCGTCATTTTATTGAAGCCATCCGTGATCCAGAAACCCAAAAGGCACTCATATTGGAGGATTATCAGGATTTGAAGTCTGCTCTGGTGTTCGCAATGAAGCTAGAGGCAGCCCAGCGGGCCGTGAGAAAAGATCGGCATGCTGTTAGAGCGGTCACGGTCCAAGAGAGAGCTGACAAAGACACAGAGGGCGTCGAGAACAGGTTGAAGAGAATTGAAGATCTCATAGAGCGAAAATTAAGATCCGATAGAACGAGAGATGGCCGAAAGAAAGTGAAATGCTGGAAGTGTGGCGTCGAAGGGCATGTACAAAAGCATTGTGGTCGAAAGTCTTATGACCAGCAAGAGAAATCTAAGAAGATGAAAGAGGGAAACTAGGAGGTGGCCATCTCGCGGGGCGGAGGTTGCCATATAGTCAAAAGCCCCACCTAAAAGTCTTGCAGATTTCATCAGTGAATGGTGGCAGTAATGGACTCTTCGTACAGGGATACGTTAATGGTTCCCCATGCCACATGGTGATTGATACTGGAGCGAACGTAACCATCATAAGGAAGGATCTGGCCAAGAAATTAAATTTGAAGATTATCTGGACTCCGTCCTCGCTGACCCTCCAGACTGTGACAGGTGACAAGATCGAAGTGGGCAGAAAAGCGCAAGTAGAAATCACGTTTGGAAATGCCAGATACAACCATGTGGTATATGTCGCCAATATTACAGACTCTTTTATTCTCGGACTCGACTTTTTAAAATCGCACAAATTTAACTTGGACTTTAAGAATAATGAGCTTCGTTCAGACTCAGAAGATATAGCTGCGTTCGATATTAAAAATGAAACTATTTTACCTGTTCAGCAAATAATAGCCCAGACTGATATCACTCTACCTCCAAGAACTGATTCAATAATTTCTGGAGCAGTAAAAGAAAACAATAAATTCCGCTTTGGATTAATCGAACACCCAAATAGTGATTCCTTCAGAGGAGTACTTGTAGGAGCAACACTTGTGGACTTGTCGAGAACAGAATTTTCCAGTTAGAGTAGTAAATGTGATGCACAAGTCGAAGGTGATAAAGAAAAATGAAGTGTTGGCGACATGCACTCCTGTTACCTGCATTAATAAGAACATCAGCCAAACGACAGCTAAATCTTCCGAGTGCCTGACGAAGGAATTAATACAAGACGTGGAGTTAACGGCAGAGCAGAGAAGCGCTGCGGAGAAAGTAATAGCCGAATTTGAAGACCTCTTCTCCCGTACTTCGGGTGACTTTGGCCGTACGAGCTTAACTCAACATAGGATAGATACAGGCAGCCATTCTCCCATCAAGCAACATCCTAGGCGGCTGCCGTTTGCTAAGCAAGAAGAGGTGAGCAGACTTTTAGAGGAGATGCAGCGTGATGACGTCATCGAGCCGTCGACTAGTCCGTGGGCCTCGCCGATTGTTTTGGTCCGAAAGAAGGATGGTTCCACCCGGTTCTGTGTTGACTACAGACGTCTCAATGACATTACCAAGAAAGACAGCTACCCTCTTCCCAGGATAGACGACACTTTGGACACTGTATCGGGAAACGAATGGTTTTCCACTCTGGATCTGAAAAGTGGTTACTCTCAAGCAGTGCCGGATTAAGACAGCGCGGGGCCCGTAGCAAATGTTACCAAGGGGCCCCCTGCTCAGTGAAGCACCTATATATATATATATATATGTTCACCCACACATTAAAGTAATAGAGCTAAATTGAATGAGAAAATAAATAGTGCTAATTATATTACAATTTATGTTTAGTGCTAATTAATGGTATTACTAATGCTAATTAGATGTAAACAAAACTAAAAGGTCCCACGTGTTATATTTGCGAGAGGTTTATCCCAGCCCTTCCTCCACCTTGGGTGAGCTAATCTGTAGGTTTTGTACGATAATAAAATAAAACACAACTTTTACGAATTTTCTTGATTCAAAATGAACAAATTTGAGTTAACACTAGACAAATCAATTTCTCCAAGTAAATTAGTGTGCGGAAAAAATTCCCGTCAAAATAAAGTGGGGGGGGAGGGCAAATAGATAGTGAGACTGACGATGTTTAAAGTTATTTATTCGTACAACTCAGGTTTTTTTTAAATGAATGTTAATGTTCATGGATATATATTTGGAATTAAACACTTCCCACCTTTCCCATATGTAAACATATAACTAGACAAGTTTACACACATAAAATAATAATTGTTTCTGTAAAATTTTTAAAACCATCGAAAACAATATGTACTTTAAACTGTGCCCCTAAACACTATTTTTTCTCCTATAAAAATACATGCTTGTAAAATTATTTCATTATCTGGACGGTCTTTACTAATTATAGGTTACATATTTTTAACTTCTCTTAATTTATTTAATGGGTTAATTCATAAGAAATCGAACTGGGGATAGATAGATCTAGCACAATAATACCTCCACCATTCAAAATATACTGCATACACGGAAGGCATTTAAACTGTACACGCTTGTACAGGGGGACTGTTACTTCCACATACCGCTTGGAACACTTCTAAAGGTCATTTCGTTAGTGTTCTACAAGCATATGTACATTACTTTTCAACTTATCTTCGTTAAAATGATATAAAATATTTTGCTCAAAAAAAATCTTTATAAGAGGAATAGAATAATCTATATAATAAATAATAAAAAATTCGGATAAAACATTCATTATCGTATTACGTTCAAATGTTTTTGCAAGACATAATAATCTTAAATGTGACAAGTAATTTGTGAGTTTCTTTGTGGGTCAAGAGTATCCGAGAATTCTTTTTGTTTTCAGTTTGCCTGAGGTTATGGCTTCTCGGATACCTCGACCGTGCGAAGATCCTCTCGGTTCTAATTATTTCATTTGAACGAACGTACTGGCATTCGCGCACTTGACCTGTGGTTTCGACCGGCCAAAAATCAATTCTTTCATATTTAACGTGGTCAATTTCCGAGATTAATAAGATAATTTATCGTAATAGTGGATTCCCCAACTATAAAAAAAATGACTTACATTCTATATATTATTATTGTTTCAAAAAATAATTCGCCTTTGTTTAAATATTGTAAAATGTAAAATAAATAATTAAGTAAAAACATAGCAAGCCAACTACCAAAAGCCTTCTAAGATAGTTTACACCCTAGTACACTTTAGAATTTCGCCAAAGCCACACTGTAAAATACCTTTTAGATGTGTGGCTTTGGCGTAAAATGCCGTAAAATGCCGTGGATGCCTGTAAAATGCCTTTACTGTAAAATAAAAGAACTTTGGGGCTGCCCAACATCCGTTTAAAATACCATCCTCATATTTACTGCAAAACAAAATAACTTTATGTCCAATATTTAAATAAAA